>JAOWBW010000756.1:624117-654422 GCA_026119855.1 Campanula takesimana | reverse complement strand
GTAATGTTTGTTTGGGGATAATGATCCCAGACAAACAAGATATACTTGCAAGTTTCAAAGAATTGCAACTAGGCCCCTCAAGTTTCACTTCCTACAAAAAGGCCCCTAAACTTTCAACTTTGACATTTAACCACCTTAATTTTCTAAAGTAATTAAATAATTAACTCAAATAAAAATAGCATATAAATATGCTAGCCAAGAATTTAACAAGCATGTTAAGAATTTAACAAATAAGTCAAATATTTAACGAGATTAAGGATGGGCGTTACAGTACCTTTATAATTTTAGGCTAAGACCATGTCCAATAATCCAACCCCCTAAAACATTCAACTACCTTAATATCACGACACCTCATCTTCTCTCTCCTCCCTCCACTTAATCATTCAACTACCCTCTCAAATACCCCTCCCACAATAAGCTAGTTTAGTTTAAAATTCAACTCCTCCCAACTCATCATTCTATACCCCACCACTTTTTATTTTTTTTACAATTTTATTTTTATAATTAAAAATAAATATTGATATTAATAATTTATTATTAAAAAATAAATTATTAATGTTTTTAATTATAAATTCGAGATTTTTTTTTTAATTCAAACTTAATTAATTTTTTTCGAAGCAATTAAATAAATACGAGAATATTTTAATTTTAATAAAAATAAGAAAAATTACAATAAACTTAGCTCGTTCCACAAATGATGAAAAACAAGAAAAAAACATACGATACATAGACTCGACTCACAGTACAATAAAATTTAAAAATCACTGATTTCCGAACTTTGCCCATATGTGTTTGACTAGATCGTTCTGCAATTGTTTATGAGCCCTCTGATCACGCAAATCCGATCTAGTACGTACATGATTTTCAAACGCTGGTAATACCTCAGTTGAGAATGGTTGTTGTGTACTAGACCCACTTGCCCCGGGCTGATCCTGATAGTCAAGCCAATTTTGAGAATACGTACCACGTTCGTCCTCAACGATCATATTATGTAATATGATACATGCTCTCATGATCATAGCCAAGTCTTCTATCTGCCACATTCGAGCTGGTTCTCGAATTATTTTAATCGAGCTTGGAGCACTCCAAATGCCGTTCTATATCCTTCCGATAAGCCTCCTGGTATTTTGTAAATAACTTGTCTTCTTCACTTTGAGGAAGTTTAAACGGATTTGACGAAGGTCGGATAAGAGGGGTAGATACCGTCAGCAAGATAATATGTCATATTATACTGACGTTCATTCACAAAGAAATTGACTCGTGGAGTATTTCCTGCTTCAAGATCATCGAAAACTGGTGATCGGTCCAGAACATTTATATCGTTTAATGTTCCCGGACATCCAAAAAAAGCATGCCATATCCATAAATCATGACTGGCAACGGCTTCAAGAATAACCGTAGTGGTTCCCTTATCACCTCTAGTAAATTGACCTTCCCAACCAGTAGGACAATTTTTCCACTCCCAGTGCATGCAATCAATACTCCCGATTATCCCTGGGAACCCCCGCTTCTCACTGACCTCAAGAATTCTTTGCAGGTCAGCTTCGTTTGGGGCTCTCAAGTACTGACGCTCGTACAATTGAATGACCCCCTTGCAGAATCTCCGTAATGCCTCAAACGCTGTAGTTTTCCCTATTTTAATGTATTCATCAATAGAATCAGCGGACATACCATATGCTAACAATCGCATGGCTGCGGTACATTTTGCTAATGGAGATAGGCCTTCTCTGCCGGAACAATCGGATCCTTGTGTGAAGTACGTGTCATGGCTTGAAAGATCCTCGACGATGCGGAGGAATACATGTTTCTGCATCCGATATCGGCGCCGAAAATAATCTTTATACATAGCATTTTCGGAAAAGTAGTCATCAATCAGGCTCTTATTGTGCAAAGCGTGATCTCTTTTCAATTTTTTTCGAGTTTTTTTTCGGAAGTTTATCATCAAAAAACTCGTTTATGATAAAACTCTCCTCAATTTCAAGTTGCCTTTTGTAGGCTTCGACATCAAAAGGAAGAAATCCAGATGGATCCATTGATGTAGGAGGAATTCTGAAAAAGGAGAGAGTGTTTGATGTAGGGAGAAGGAAAGAAGAATGTGTTTGGTGTAGGAAGAATGAAAGAAGAGAGTGTTATTTATAAGAAAATGAGTGGCTGAGGTTGACGGATTTGAAACTTCTATTGAATTGAGTTAGTTAAAGGATAACAAATGAGTGGTCGTGGTTGACGGATTTGAAGCTTCAATTCAATTGAGTTAATTGACGGACTCCAATAATAGAATTACATAGATTTAATTAAAAGGTAAAGTTACATACTGAGAATCTTGAAAGTAGTACATCAGTGCAGAAAATTGACATAAAGCTAGAAAACAAACATTAATTGCCAAACAGCTCTTCAGTCAAGATTTCAAAAAGCTGTTGTTGATGATGATCGCGAGACTCCATTTGACTCAACTGCATCCACATTTTCCTATTTTTTGCCCGAGTCTTGTTAAGGGCAATATTGTTTGCCTTCTCTTGTTCTGAGACTAAGTTGTCCATTCGTTCCAATTCTTTCTCTTTGAATTGTTTGAATTCTGACCACTTTTGTTCCTTTACCGGTGACAACCCCACTTTTTTCTTCCCCGCCTTTTTCTTAGCTGCCTCTCTTCCCATAGGACGAGGAATTGATCCAACCGAGCTTGAATCACCTACATCACCTTCTCGTGCTCTCTTAGATCCACTGCTATCAGATCCAGTATTTCCTCCAACCTGACTTGCATAGCGTGGTTGATCTCGGGTAGCTATCCACTCGTCCATCAAATTAAAAGTGCTATTGTTAGCATTTTTATATAATTCGTGAGCTTTTTTTCAAAACATCATTATCCGACCACCCGCTTTGTTGCATACGCTTAGCGTTATCGTATGCACCTACCCATTTGCCCAATTTGGCGTTTATATAATTGAAACGATTTTTGCATGAAACTACGTCACGGGGAGGGTTAAATTCACAATGTTCGTTACAATATTCAACAATCTTACCCCAAAAATTTTCGCTCTTCTGATTTTTTCCGACTACACTGTCGGTTCCAAACTTAATCCACCCACTGATTAGCACTATACTGTCCTTCGTGCTCCATTTGACAATTTTTCTCCGACTAGTGGTTGAACCTCCTGCATCTGGAGTTGGAGTAGCTTCATCAGCACCGCTATTGCTACCCATAACCATTTGTGTTGAATATTCGGGATATTCTGATTCTTGAGAGGGTAGTGGTGGTGGTGGAGGTCGTTGAAATTGCATACCATAATATGGATTCCAGGTGGGTACAGCTGAAGGCATGGCATTTGGTTGATAATAAAATTGTGAGACATTTTGAGGACGTGGTTGGTTAGAAAATTGATTTGGCGATTGAAAATCATTAGGATTGTAGTAATTTGGTGGAAAATTACTTGAATTCTGAGTATTGAAATAAGGATTATTCGGATTATTGAGATCCATTTCACTAAAAAGATGATGAATATTTTAAAAAATAAGGGGTTAAAGAAGGATAATTAAGATTTTTTTGAGAGAAAAGAGAGGTTTTTTTTTTGGTGTACAAATAAAATGAAAGTTATATCAATTTATAGAGAAAAAAACATCCAGAATTTTCGCGAAAAAAAAAATAAAAAATTTTGCTGTCAAATAATTGAGCTCGAAAATTTGGGTTGAAAATCATAAAAAAAAATCAGGACGGACCAATCGTAGGCTGACACTTGGCAAAGGAGAAAAAACAAAAAAAAAAAACTGGCAGACGCTGCCCTCACGCGCCTCTGTCGGCGGTGAGGCGCACGCGCCGTGTCGGCACCAACCAGCAGGCGACGCGTGTCCATGGCGGGGCCCCTCATTTTTCATTCAACCCGGTTGAATTTGTTCAACCTCCCAATTCAACCCCCTACCTCTCAACTAGCTTATTGGACACCCCTGAACTCCCTCCTCAACTAGCTTATTGGACATGGCAAGACAAGATGACACGGATGTTGGATTCGGATAAGCTCATTGACATGGCTTTATATGCACTCAACTACCCCTCCCTTCCCTTCTTCCTCATTTCATTACAATTTCCTTTTTGTTTCTTAACCAATTTAGTACGTGTTTTAAATTCTACTCTCCATTCCTGACTATTCCTCAAAATTTATTTAATTCAGTTATACTTGGTCAATGTTTTTTCCATGTTACCTGTCCTATTCTCATATTTAATCCACCCCATTTGGGAGGTGTTTTATGTTTACTTTTTTTTTTTTTTTTTTTTTTTTGTGCACAAATTTAAATAAGGGAAAGAGAGTATAACCTTGTTTATCAATCACATGAATGATGGTTGAATAGGTTTTGGGCGAAACTAGTTTCTCTATAAATTATAAAAATTTATTTTTTTTAATATAGTTTTAAAATAGTGAGTTTATGCTTTAAAACACCAAGAAAATAAAATAGCAAGTGTAGTCTTTAAAATCAGTGAGTTTAGACCTTAAAACACCAATTCCGTATTTAAAACAAACTTTTTACTACTATAACTTATAGAATAACTAGTTTCTCCCAAAATTTTCCGACGAGGGTTTACTAATTTGTTGAGGTAGAAAATCAACCCTCAGACACCATATATGATTAGATGGCCTTTGAGAATCAGATAGCGTTTTATAACCCCACAAAAATAATAAATATTCTATTAACCTATAAGAGACTCGAAATCAATTAATTTTACATAGATTAAATTAATCTTTATGATTTATGACTTGATTAATGTATAACCTGTTTCAAAGCTTGACTAATGTATAACCAGTTTTAAATTCGCAGGTAAGCTGATATAGTTAAATCTATATATATATATATATATATTAAAGTTGGTGAAGAGAGATGTGGTGATGCCACGTGGACAAATCATGGAAGAATCTTGCATTTCGTGATGCCACATCATCACTATCCTAAAAGTGTGTGACTTTTGATATTCTCATTATTAGCTAATACTATTAGCTCATAATAATAGTTATGATATGAGTTAACTATTACTATTAATAGTAATAGTTAACTATAATAGTTACTATACAAGTTAACTATTACTATTAATAGTAATAGTTAACAATAATAGTTACTATACAAGTTAACGTTAACAATAATAGTTACTATACAAGTTAACTATTACTATTAATAGTAAGTTAACTATTACTATTAATAGTATTAGTTAACTATAATAGTTACTATACAAGTTAACTATTACTAAGTTAACTATTACTATTAATAGTATTAGTTAAGTATTATAGTTACTATATTAGTTAACTATTACTATTAAAAGTATTAGTTAACTATAATAGTTACTATATTAGTTAACTATTACTATTAATAGTATTAGTTATCTATAATAGTTACTATATAAGTTAACTATTATTATTAATAGTATTAGTTAACTATAATAGTTACTTTATAAGTTATTTTTTACTAGAATTAGTTAACTATAATAGTTACTATATAAGTTAACTATTATTATTAATAGTATTAGTTAACTATAATAGTTACTTTATAAGTTATTTTTTACTATTAATAGTATTAGTTAACTATAATAGGCTATACTCCCTCCGTTTCAAGTAAATTGCAACATGTTGACTTTTTTAGGTCAATAAAATGAACTTTGACCAACCATTGGTGACGATTTAATGATCACAATGAAATTCTAAAAATTGTTATTGATAAATTACTTAATAATTTATCAACTACAAATTTTAGAATTTTACTTGAATAATTAGATCGTCTCCAATGGTTGGTCAAAGTTCATTTTTGTTGACAAAAAAAGTCAACATGTTGTAACTTACTCGAAACAGAGGGAGAATACATTAACTATTAATATTATTAGTATTGGTTAATTATAATTGTTATTATATAAGTAAGTTATTAATTTTTAATATTAACTACAGTAATTATAATCGATACTATATCTATTAACTATTACTATTAATAGTATTAGTTTATTATAATTATCATAATAGTTACTATATCAATTAACTTTTACTATTAATAATATTATTTTATTATAATAATTATATTAATAATTATTATTATATAGATTATCATTGCTATTAATATATATATATTAACTATTACTATCAATAGTATTAATTAATTATAATAGTTATTATAATAATAGTAATCATATAGATTAATTTTTTTTTTAATAGTATTAGTTAAAATGATGATTACTATATTAGTTAACTATAGTTAAAATATTTTTTAAGACGTAGTATTGGTTTCCCGTGCAGAGCACGGGTTACCCGCTAGTCTCTATTATAAGCATAGTTTTTTTTTTTTTTTTTTTTTTTGGATATAGTCGGAAACAAAAAGAATGATCAAATCTTAAACTTTACTCCCTCCGTCTTTATTTTTTAGTCTGTTCATTTTTGATCAATGAGAGTAAACTTTGACCAAACATTTAATGTCAATCTAATCATCCTAATGAAATTCTAAAAATTGTAATTGATAAATAATCATTCTATTGATATTAAATGTTTGGTCAAAGTTTACTCTCATTGACCAAAAGTGAACAGACTAAAAAGACAGAGGGAGTATAAATTACTCCCTCCGTAATATAAATGTTGTGAGTGTAAAAGTAAAGTAGGGGAGAGAATGAGTGGGAGAGAATAGTGAATTGATTGTTGTTGTGAGTATAAAAGTAAAATAGGAGAGAGAATGAGTGGTGTAAATAGTAAAGATTTTTTGCTATTTTAGAAATAAAACTTTTACTCTGAAACGTACCAAAATAAAAAGTAAGACTCTCGGAGGAGTATAAATAAGAGACTTGATTTTTACCGGTGAAACATGCACTTTAAGAACAACCCTAAGCACTTTTAAGCCATGGTTCGGCTCTGGGCCAAAGCTTTTTTTTTTATTATTATTATTTTTTTTGTGTATAAAAAAAAAAAAAAAAAAAAAAAAAGGAGAAAAAGCGAATATGCTTTGCTGCCTTCCTTGTTTGTGCTAAATATGCGCCATGATCATCGTCCCGTCCTCCATTATAATTTTTGTTCATATCCGGGTATCCCTAAATTCGTCTCTCTCTCTCTCTCTCTCTACATTTCTCTCTCTAGAATTTGTAAAAATATGGATCTCTTCATGACGGCATTTGTTGCTTTGCTTATTTATTTGTTGATCGCTAAGATAGTTTCATTAATGGCTACTGATGGAAGCGGTTCCGGGACGGAGAAGGTGAGTACCGGAGTTGTGACCGATGCCAAGTTTGAGAGGTCGCTTAAAGTTGAAGGGACTAAAAGGAAGAAGAGAGTTCGTTTTGCTTCTACTACTGCCCTTGTTGATGATTCTGTTGTTTGTAAAGTTGATAAATTCCGAGGCCAATCGTCGTTGGTTGATAATTCTGAAGGAAGTTGTGACGGTGTTGGTGTGATTGTGGCGGAGGAGAAGAGTGGATTTTCTGTTGAGTTGCCGGAGATAGGGTTCGTTGTTGAGGAGGTGGTGGTGGGGACGGTGGAGACTCGTTTCGATGATGTTTGTGTTGCAGGTGAAGGAAAGGTAGTTGGTGATGAGGTTGATCGTGAGAAAGGTATGAAACTGGGGAGCGATGATGGTGGTGTTGTTGTTGATGATCAAAATGTAGATGTTAGGGTTGGGGAGGATCAGGGGAGTGAAATCGATACGGAAATGCATAGTAATGAAGATGTTGGGGGCGAGACAGTTGGGAAATTCAATAATCAAAGTGAACAAATTGGGGTTATGGAAGCAAAACGGAGTGAGATGGAGGAACATGTTGACCTTGAAATGGTAAAAAGAGTTTATGATCATAGTGAACATCTTGGGGTAATGGACCTTGGAGAGGGTCAGGGGAGTGAGATTATGAGGGAAATGACTGGAAACGAGAATGCTGAAAGAGATGCTGTTGTGGATTTTGATGATCAAAATACAGAGGTTAGGGTTTTGAAATTAGGGGAGGACCAGGGGGCTGAATTTGCTGAGGAATTAAAGGGAGAGGAAAATGCTGATGAGGAAACAGGCAATAAACTGGTGAATGATGTTACTGGTAATGAACTAAATGAACAAATTGGATTAGTGAACCGTCCGGAAGACAATGGGACTGAAACTGAGAAGGAGGTGGACATGAATGAAAACGATAGTGGTCAGATAGTAATGGCATTGGCAAGTGATGTTATTCTTGATGATCAAAGTCAGCATGGAGATATTATGGAAACCGGGGAGGATGAGCAGTGTGGTGCTCATGGTGAACTAAATGAGGGAGAGGAGAGTTTGATTTATGATGAGGATGATGATTGGGAGGGGATTGAGAAGAGTGAACTGGAAAAGGTATTTGCGATTGCCGCAAATTATGCCAATGATGATCAATTGTTGAACCTGGGAAGTGATGTTCAGATGCAGTTGTATGGGCTTCATAAGGTTGCCATGGAAGGGCCTTGTCATGAGGCTCAACCTATGGCATTGAAGGTTTCCGCTAGAGCTAAATGGTATTTCTGAACTTTCCTAGTTAAAATTGTTTCTGTTTATTGACTTTATTTGCTATGCATGTTTCATTAATTGTTTGAAGGAAATGTGGTCAAGTCTGATGTAGAATTAAGAATATCAAGAAGCAACTGAAACCATAACTTATCAATGCGCATTGTAAGGTAAAATGAGCCCAATTCCATTAAAGATGCAAAGTAGTCAATATATCATGAGACTGGATAAGCTCAGACGGAACTTCTTAGTTATAAAATATTAATCGTAAAATATAAAGCACAATTTTGAAGAGAAAATATGTAAACATATACAGATCTCTTCTGCCCGCATCAGAGTGAATGATTTGAGAAATTGACAATTGCAGAATTTAGTTTTATATTTCTCCAACGACGTTACCCTTTACAGCTCATTGCATAGAGTTTGAGTTAGTATGAACCAACAGATGAAGAATGATACCTATAATTTTCATGGGTTTTTTCCTTTCCCAATCTTGCACAATCAGTAATGCTGTCAAAGCAGAAAGGCTAACTCGCCACTGTGTTCTTGACGGGCTAACTTCAAAATATTGCTTTGATCTTTTGGTTATTTCCCACAATCTTGTTTGCTGCTATACACCTCTCAACCTCTTCAAACCTTTCGGGTATGGCCCTCCAAATTTTCATTAAGAGAACTTACTGAAAATAAATTCATAGGTAATAGTATGCATTGAAAACTCGAACTTAAGAGTGACTGCAATCGTAATTTGCTGAAATCAAACTAGTAACAGAACCTACCAAACACCTTAGGGCCTACCCTCGAACGGAATTCAGGGTATAGTTTGATTGCTAGTTATATAACAGGGTTGACAGCTGCTATGTAAAGTGATGGAGGGCACTGATTACATTGTGCAAGGAATGCGTGGCAGAAGCTAGGGAACATGAGTCCGGACGTGGCTATGGAGCAGTACATCGATCTTCTTTCAGATAAAGTTCCTGGATGGTCAAACAAAGATAATTCCACTGTAAGTTTGTTGCTCTTTGAGGAATATAAAGTAAAATTCTTCTAGCTCTCTTGTTGATTGTTCTGTGTATTTGTTATTTCTGTAGAAAGATGGTGAAGTAGAGTCAAGAGAAGCTGCTATGTCTGGTGTTCGGGACCCCCTTACAAGTACACGCATGGACAGTTCTCAGAAGGAAAAGTTAGTCATCCATTTCCTATCTGTATTACTATTAGCTATTTATACATATCATTGCTGTTGAATTTGCATAAGACTCCACTCCTTCCTCCGAAGGAGTCTAGTTGCAAGAAGCATTCGAAAGCTTAAAGTATTTTTCAAAGAGTACCCTCAGTACTGAGGATCAAAATTGTTTTGTCTGTTTCAAGTGTAGTACGGAGTATAACTGATAAACTTCGAAACTCGTAAGGTTTTTCAGATTAGCGTTTCAAACAAGGATGAGCACATTACTGTTTTTATAACTTATAATCACCTTTTCTCTTTTTGACTCTTTTGACCATATCCTTGTCTATGTAGGAAAGTGGAACTAATTTCCTGTTCTGATGGAGGTGTTCTTACTGGTCATTCTAACTCGGTGAATAAGGTATTGGGCATCTAGTACTCTTGCATCTGATTTCCCTTCCCCCGTTAACTCTGGATCATTGTTGGCATTTTATTCGGTTTCGCAGTTGACTTAGATTTGATGTCCTTGTACTTGAATAAGAAGAATGATATATACCGTTGCACCCCTTCTAAATCTGCTTAATGCTTATATTCTTTTGTTCAATGCTTTAACGTAAGTCCTAATACTTGTTCTTCATATATTTTCTTCTGCCATAGTTGTTTTTGTCAGATTTCTCATTGCTAGTAGATGACCACTAAAGCTACATACAAGCCCACAGTTATGTGGTGATCATCTTTCGTTCAACTTTTGAATGTTTTGCTAGAAGGCTAGCTTGAACTGTCCCCTAGCTAGGACTGACGGTGATACTTTGTGAACGACAATTTTAGCCACTTTAGAAATTCTATTGGAAGGTCTTATCTACAAAGATGTGTGTGTGTGTGTGTGTGTGTGAATGTGTGTTTGTACCTTGCATTCCAAATGACTCATTTGTTGTCTACTTGCATGATGGTTAGTTTAAGGAGTATTGATCAGTTCAAGAGAAACATGGACTGATACATCATCACATGGGCTCAGTGTGATTTCTTTCAGGATGAAGAATGATTATATTCGCGTAATTGCTTGATTTCCTTTCCACTGGGCCGTTCTTCTGGACCAGCTTACTCGGAAACAATGCTAATTCTTGCTGCCAACTGTATAGCAGCTACTTCAAGGTTCTTCTGCTGTCTGTCTATCCTATCAATTTATCTATCCTAAATATTATGTGTATAAGAATGTTACTACGTGTTGTGCTCGTTCTCTGAGTATGTATATATAATTATATGTATAGATTGATCGCAATGACATTGCAGTAAGATAAATAATGGTTTTCCGTGTGCTTATAACATATTTCTGGACTTGGGCACCTGAGCACTATTTCACTATCTAGTAATCATTGCCGGGCAGGTTATTGAAGTGCTTTTGGGGTTGTTTTTTGACTACTTTAATAAAACTTAAATCTTATGAGTAGTTTTAGCATAATGGAGTAGGTTAGGTTGCACTCATTAGTTTAAGTTTAAGTCTAGGACTAATCTCACATTAAGTTGCTTGTGTCTTTGAGAAAGCTATTATTCGGGCAATAAGTTACTTGTATCTTTGATAAAGCCTAAAGCTATTATTCTCACATTAAGTTTCTTGTATCTTTAAGAAAGTTAGCTGCTAGGTGGGAAGCGTAACGGCACCTTGGCTTAAAGGTTGCTTAATCTTTATGGGCTCAAGACTTAGATAATTCCACAGGATCATTCGCTTGAACGCAATTTTTCTTGTAATAATGCGCAACTTAATATGCCATATGAATTATTAGGATTAACGTTTCAGTTGTGGGGGTAGTTTTTAGTCTGAATTACTACACTTGGGGTGTTTGACTAAAAGCTCTTTGCAAAAAAATTGAGTATGTATTCTATCTTCTGAGTGTGGCCTTTTCTTATAATCAGTCATTAGCAGTTGTTGACAGAAGGGAGTAAACTGACAGCTAAATTGGACACATTAGCACGAAAGCTAGCTTGCAACTTTACTACCTCCAAGTTATTCCATTATTAATTCCACTGTTTCTGCTGTTTGCAAACTTGCAATCAGGGATTTTTTTATTTAAAAAAACAAAAAAAAACGTGATTGCAATTGACAGAAGTTGATAAAAAGAATGAAAAACTTAACAAATATCTTTAAACTTACATTTTCACCCCTGAAATTCAACCGATTGCCTGCCGTTCCATTTCATCAGTCAATCAACTTCATTAACCAGATGTGGAAATTGAATCTTAACCTTGGTGCCCAACTTACTTTTTTAAAGTGCCACTTTTTATTGTAATAATCCCTCCGTCCCAAAATGTTGTTCCCATTTCTTTTTGTTGCCGTTATCACTAATGAATTTTGAGCAATGATATTATGTTAATTTAATCATTTAAACGAAAATTTAAAAACTTATTGTCAATAGTATTCTTGATGGTGTATCAATAACAAGTTTTAGCTTTTGATTAGTATAATTAAACTGACCTAAAATTATTGCTCAAAGATCATTTGTGATAACAACAACAACAACAACAAAAAGTGAGAATAACATTTTGGGACGGAAGGAGTAATAAAAACATAATTTTTGGAGGGAGTATCTAAGATGTTAGGTATGATATCACTATTAGAATTATTATCACCATCTTATCATATTATTAATGCGAGTAAAAAGGACCACTGTGTAATTAATTGACTATCACCTCTCTCTTTCAACTTTTCAAGTAAAGGCCTGTGAAATAATAGCAAATGACAGCGTACATTTTGTCCATGCTCTGATACTGAAAGGCTACTTAAGTCCACAACATGTGTGCCAAGATAGTGCAAGTCAAGGGCTCTGGGTGGGTGCAGTAGCACTGCAAGATAGTCTTGCTGCATCATCAACCGCTCGATCAAGAATCAATGGACGAGTTGTAAGAATGTGGAAACTGTGTCTGAAATAACTTTAACACGAGTTACTTACATCTAGTTCCGACTGTCGGACTGCACAAACTCTGTATCCCAAATTAAGGGGTGGGTGACTTCCGGGGGATGAGGGTAATATGGGGAAAGAAAAGTGGATTGAGAAAATGAAATAGCTTAGGGCTAGGTAACCGGTACATTCAGCTAGTAGACTCAAAGTCACTTTCAAGAATAAATTCGAATGGCTTGTTTCTACATTACCTTGCTGTCATAGAAACTAATGACTCGCTAACCACAGCCAAAAACTGAAAAATCAGTCATTCTCAGTGTCGTAATGAGGTATTAATGGCCCGTCCCCTATGTGTGGATGATAACCAGTAGGTGAATCGTTATAAGCACTGTTATTAGCTTAGCTTGCTGTAAACAAGGAAAGCAGGTCATCAATCTTCAATCACAACAACTAACATGAAACGAGACAAAATCACATCTAGCACTTGTAAATCTTACCCTGTAAGATGTGACGAGTCTGAAGGGAAACGTATAAACTCTCATGCCGTTGCCTTGAAAAAAAAACCCGACAGCAATGAATTATTGGAGCAGCTGATTACAAATCTTTTGCAAAAATAGTAAGATAGAGATAAAGCTTTCATAATCATAATTCTGTTTCTGCAAGTTGACTCATACAGTTACAGCAGGCTAATACCACAATAATTATATCAATAATTTAGTCATTTCATTATTAATACAAAAACGAAAGAGTGCCCATGAACCACATTAAATTGCCTACCAAGGTATCATGTTCATGTCAATTCATATTTATTGCGTACCAAGAATCAGAAAGGGTGTTCACACTAAACTTATTATGAATGTTGACCTCTGAACAGTACATATTTAGACCCATATAATCTAATCTCATAATACATAGGACTTCAAAAATAGTATGCACTGATTTTAAATAGTCCATTTCCTCTTTCTGTTTGTCACTAAAAGTTAGTCTCATTAGTAAAATTAAGGCTTCAAAATCACTGAATTTCCAAAACTTATAATAATGTAACCGTAGAATGTTTGAAAACTCAAACGGGGCTATCAATTTGAGATGGAGGGAGTAAACCCGCACTAAAGTTATTTCATAACTCAAGAAAAGGAAAACAAAGAATAAAGGAAAAAGTAATGCTATCTGAAAATAACACAATGACGAGAAATAAGTCTAACAAGAATGCAATATTCTTAATATACTCCAAAAGGAAGAAAAATAATGTAGACCTATGCTTTAAAACTATCAAATAACCTTAACAAAAGTTGGAACGATACACAAATTATCTTCTTCTTTTCCATGTTTTGGTGGCCGTATGGGGAGGAAGAAGTAAAAGCGATGGACGAACAATTGCACAAATTGGACATGCCTAGATCTAATGCATGCATGCAATCGTGATGCACCTCACTACCTTCAGCTTCAACAAGTTATGTTATTAGACAAAGATAGAGATAACAAATAGTGCCCTACGTACCCTTCCACGGATGGGTTGGCACTTCAATTTCACTGAGCCTAAAACTTAAATTTTAAACTACTACATCCGTCCCAAAATGATCATATCATACTTTTTTTCGCGGATGTTTCGAAGCAACTTTGAACAATAATTTAAAGTTGATCTAATTATACTAATGAAAATCTAAAACTTATCAACGATACTATCAATAACAAGTTTTAGATTTTCATTAGAGCAATTAAATCAACCTAAAAAGTTGCTTGGCAAAAACATCGAAAAAAGTAGGAAGATTATTTTGGGATGGAGGGAGTATTACTGTACTAGAAGAGTAGAAGAAATATCAGTTCAGTTCATTCAGATCACTGTTATCCAACTAGGTGGGGTCCAACCCATTTCCATGATTTTTAAAGAGGGCTCTACAAAAACCAAATTAGATGTGCTCATAACAACTAAGCCCACTTGAAGTGCAATTCAGCAAGCAGATATTCTTCCCTTCATTCTGCCTCACTTAAAAAGAGATCACGTCTCTCCTTGCCTTACTTCTTAAACAAGGAGATACCTGGGCTATCCCACAAATAAATTAGTTCAGAAATTTGAAATGGTGCAGCTTAGGCATTTGCCGCTGGTGGCTATACTGATATCCTATTATGCATATGCTGCTACAGAAGGGACGGACCGCCAAAAGACTTATATTGTTCACATGGACAAGTCCTACATGCCATCAATTTTCGATGATCACTTCCAGTGGTATGATGCGTCACTCAAATCCGTATCAGAGTCATCTGACATGATATACACCTACAACAGTGTTATTCATGGATTCTCATCAAAGCTGACAGCTGAGGAAGCCAAGTCACTGGAAAAACAGTCGGGTATTCTTTCTGTACAAGAAGAAATGATATACAAGCTCCATACAACTCGCACACCTGAATTTCTTGGATTAAGCAAGAATGAAGCACTCTTTCCAGAATCTAACTCAGGAAGTGATGTCATCATTGGAGTATTGGACTCTGGTGTATGGCCCGAAAGTAAAAGTTTAGATGACACGGGTCTTGGCCCATTTCCAAGTAGCTGGAAAGGTGAATGCGAGCTGGGTAAGGATTTCAACTCGTCAAGCTGCAATAAGAAACTGATCGGTGCAAGGTTTTTCTCAAAAGGGTATGAAGCAGCTTATGGACCGATCGATGAAACAATCGAATCAAAATCGCCAAGGGACGATGGTGGCCATGGAACACACACCTCAACTACAGCTGCAGGTTCTGCTGTAGCGAAAGCTAGCCTCTTTGGATTTGGTGAGGGGACAGCTCGTGGTATGGCTACACGTGCTAGATTGGCTGTGTATAAAATATGCTGGATTGGGGCTGTTTTGGCAGTGACATACTAGCTGCAATGGAGAAGGCAGTTGAAGATGGTGTTCATGTTCTATCTCTATCGCTAGGTGGCTCTCTTTCTGATTACTTCACAGATACTGTTTCCATTGGAGCATTCAACGCTATGGCAAATGGGATTTTCGTATCTTGCTCAGCAGGAAATGGTGGGCCCGGTTCTGCAAGCTTGTCTAATGTAGCTCCTTGGGTAACTACAGTAGGAGCTGGAACGCTAGACCGTGATTTTCCAGCTTATGCTACGCTCGGGAATGGGAAGAAATACATTGGTGTATCACTTTACAGTGGAAAGCCATTGTCTAATTCCTCCTTCCCGTTAGTAATAGCTGGAAGTATAAGTAACACGACAACTGGTAATCTATGTACAGATGGTTCTTTAGTTTCTTCAAAAGTTGCCGGAAAGATTGTGGTATGTGATCGTGGGTTGAATGGTAGGGTGCAAAAGGGTGCGGTAGTGAAAAAGGCAGGTGGGGTCGGAATGATATTAACTAACACGCAGTCCTATGGGGAAGAACTATTGGCGGATGCCCATCTCATTCCGACAGCATCGGTCGGTCAAATAGCTGGAGATGCGATTAAAAAGTACATACTTACCGAATCCAATCCAACGGCAACGATTGCATCTGGTGGCACCCAACTGGGAATCCAACCATCACCAGTTGTAGCAGCATTCAGTTCTAGAGGTCCAAACATGCTTACACCCGAAATACTCAAACCTGATTTAATAGCTCCTGGGGTTGACATCCTCGCAGGTTGGACCGGAAAAGTTGGTCCGAGCAGCTTGCCGGATGATTTCCGGCATGTTGACTTTAATATCATTTCAGGCACATCAATGGCATGCCCCCATGTAAGCGGGTTAGCAGCACTACTCAAGTCAACACACCCGGAATGGAGCCCAGCAGCTATAAGATCAGCACTCATGACCACAGCCTACACAGCATACAAGAACAAAGAAGCCTTACAGGACATAGCAACAGGAACGCACTCAACTCCGTTTGATCACGGTGCTGGACATGTGGACCCGGTATCAGCCCTTGATCCAGGTCTTGTATACGATGCCAATGTCGACGACTACCTAGATTTCCTTTGCGCTTTGAACTACACTCCGAGTTTAATAAAGATGGTCGCAAAACGAGAATTTACATGCGATTCGGGTAAGAAATATAGTGTGGGGGATCTTAATTACCCGTCTTTTGCTGTTGCTCTGCTGACAGCTTCAGGGGAAGGTGGTGGTAGCACCACACCAACTATAGTTAAGTACACAAGAACCCTGACTAATGTGGGAACTCCTGCAACATACAAGGTTTCATTATCCTCGATGACTCCAGCAGTAAAAATATCGGTTGAACCGGGAACACTAACTTTCAGTGAACAGAATGAAAAGAAGAGCTATACTGTGACATTCACAGCTAGTTCTTTGCCGTCGGGGGAAGTCAGTTTTGCTCATCTGGCATGGTCCGGTGGAAAGTATATTGTTAATAGTCCAATAGCATTCAGTTGGACATGATTTATATTTTTCATATTGAACTGTACGACTCTAGATCAAGAACTGTAAATTTCTTGGATAAGTTTATAAAACTTTTCAGTTTAAATATATATATACTTACACTTGGCATCAGGTGTTTTTTTATTTATTTCTCTTTCTTCTGACTCCTACGGTAAAGCAGTTGATATTCCTGCAGAAAAGCCATATACGAAGCCACTTATATCTAGGCACGGTGGCCATACACTGACGCTTAGGAATCCATGGTCATGTTTCCGTGGAACCACTAATTAGCAATATTCTGTTGTCAGTTAACATATACTCCCTCCGTCCTAGCACAAGTAGGAATTCTTTCCCTTTTAGGCCGTCCCAAAACAATTGAGACTGCCCAAAATGGAAATGTTTTAACATATTTATATTCAATCAACCACACTATTTAACCCCAATCATTCTCTCTCTTCATTTTCCACCACTCAATCTATTCAACCAGAACTACTATTTACCCCACTCATTCTTTCTCTTCATTTTCTACCACAAATACACTACTTTTATCTTAATTATTGTGCCCACTCCTCTAGTCCTACTTGTGCTGGGACGGAGGGAGTATTGAACTTCAACGTTGCAATTGATAAGTTCTATAAAATTAAAATTTTCTTTTAGGAATTAAGGTCGTAAACTCAGAGAGGTTTATGAGACATACTCAAGTCACAGTGAAAATGAAAACATCTATGTTAAGTGCGCTGCACGATCAAGCAAATCACAATCTAATAGAAGGTTCAGGAT
Source organism: Campanula takesimana (assembly GCA_026119855.1). NCBI lineage: Eukaryota > Viridiplantae > Streptophyta > Magnoliopsida > Asterales > Campanulaceae > Campanula > Campanula takesimana. The sequence continues at coordinate 636,787 of JAOWBW010000756.1, read as the reverse complement.
ATACTGCAAAAAGCAAAAGGATGCACACTGTCAAAAAGGAGATGATGCAAGTTTGAAACATTTACTAACTTAACTGGTTCTACACTAAGACGAGAAAGTGAAGGAAAATATTCAAGTTTTGATATTATTCAGAATCTTCTACATAGTGACAAACAGAGAGACACTACATATTTAACTGCTAATATATACTCCCTCTGTCCCACCTGAATTAGGATTTTTGGGTTGGGCACGGGGATTAAGGAAAAAGTGTTAGTGGGGTAAGTGTTGTGAGCATGAAAAGTGAAGTAGGAGAGAGAAAGTGGGGTAGAGAATAATGAGTGGAAAGTTGTTGTGAGTGTGAATGTGTGTCCCATTAAATAAAACACTTCCATATTTGGGTTGTCTTAATTCGAATGTGACATCCAAAATGGAAATTTGTCCTAATTCGGGTGGGGCGGAGGGAGTATGCTTTACGCATTCCCAAACTTCTACACTCAAACAATCCTTAACAGGTATGGGTATCATTTGTGCGACATAACCCAAACTGTCAAGTTCTACAGCAATTATCTGATAGTAATCAGCGTGAAAATAAGGCATTACCTCCACAAAGACCATTGAAGAATGAGAAAATCCCTCCAGGCTGTCTTCAATAAAACTGGAAGACGCTGATGGAAAACTCTCAAATTTTCATAATACTCCCCACACTGTGTCAAAGAAGATACCTGTAAAGAGAGAACTAACTATTATCATCATTGCATTCATGAGTCATCACCATAGTTACCGGGAACTCCCAACCCCCCCTCGTCCCACGGCCCGGGAACACGCGTCCCGGGTTCACAAGGGAACTCGACCCAATGTGCTCAAACTATCGTACCGGAAAATAAACTGTCATCAACGTAGAATCTTGTCTGCATTTACAATCTTTTATGGTTATACGCCTTTACATTATACTCTTTTATCTCCCTAAAAGTATATATATATAAATATATGTAAGTGTGTGTGTGTGTGTAAATATATGTTATTATATGCAACTTAGTGATGTGTTTTCAATATAGAGCGTACCACGTTCCCAATTGAGCCTACCCCCCAACGTACCCAAAATTTACTAAGTCACGTTCCTCGTTCCCGTATCCGTCCCGCGTCCCGAAACGTCCCACGTTCCTGGTAACTATGGTCATCACACTTAAAAAGAAGCTACATATACGAAGTTGTAAACATAAACTTAATTCTGGAACATCAAGAAAACAATTGAAATGTAATCGTCAAAACTCTTGGCCTCTATGGGCTTGTGAAAACTTTCTCTTCACGTGCTGACACCAGAAGCCAACAGTTAGTTTACGATATACAGAGAAAGAAACATAAGCCCCAGACCCTAACTCCTTTGGCCTGAGCATCTTATACAATACAAATATAATTTACACTAAGACCCCTATACATATATAGTTCTACACTTAAGCCTATAACTTATATTCTAACACTCCCCCTCAAGCTGGAGCATAAATGTCATGTATGCCCAGCTTGTTACAAATAGACCTTAACTTATTACCATACAATGATTTAGTGAACACATCTGCAAGTTGATCTTCCGTTTTAACATAACTTGTAGTGATGACCTTCTCCTGAATTTTCTCTCTAACAAAATGACAATCCATCTCTATATGTTTCGTTCGCTCATGAAAAACCGGATTTGAAGCAATGTGAATGGCTGCTTGATTATCACACCATAGTCGCATAGGCAACGAATCACATATACCAATCTCATTCAATAGTTGGCGAATCCACACAAGTTCACAAGTGGCGTGAGCCATAGCTCTATATTCTGACTCAGCACTCGACCTAGACACAATAGGTTGTTTCTTACTTTTCCAAGAAACCAAGTTGCCTCCAACATAAATGCAGTATCCACTAGTAGATCTCCGATCTGAGGGAGAACCTGCCCAATCTGCATCTGCAAACCCCTCCATTCGCATGTGTCCATGATCACTATATAACACACCTTGTCCTGGGGCACCTTTTAGATACCGAAGAATCCTCACAGCAGCATCCCAGTGGATACTCCGTGGTGATGACATAAATTCTTACTGTACTAACCGCAAATGCAATGTCTGGCCTTGTAACAGCCAGATAATTTAATTTCCCAACAAGCCTACGATATCTCTCTGGGTCGTCAAATTCATTGCCACCCTCTACTGTAAGTTTCAGATTCGGATCCATGGGAGTGTCACACGGTTTTGCACCTAACAACCCTGCCTCAGTTAACAAATCAAGCACATACTTCCTTTGAGACAAGAAGATGCCCCTTTTACAACGTGCAACCTCAATCCCCAAGAAATATTTCAAACTACCCAAGTCCTTAGTATGAAATTTCTCTTGAAGAAATGCCTTTAATTTATTAATACCTGCATTATCGCCACCAGTAATGACAATATCATCCACATACACAACTAATAAGATCACACCTGCACTACTCTGTTGATAAAATACAGAGTGATCACTATGACACCTCGTAAGCCCAAACTCTATCACCACCTCACTAAATCTGCCAAACCACGCACGTGGAGACTGTTTCAATCCATAAAGTGACCGCTTTAACTTGCAGACAAGCCAATACTCCCCCTGAGCAACAAACCCAGGTGGTTGCTCCATATAAACCTCTTCCTGTAAATCATCGTGAAGAAATGCATTCTTCACATCAAGTTGATGAAGCGCCAAATGATATGATGAAGCAAGAGATATCAGTATACGAACAGATGCAAGTTTAGCAACTGGAGAGAATGTATCAGAATAATCAACTCCATATGTCTGAGCATATCCCTTTGCAACAAGTCGAGCCTTAAGACGAGCCAAAGATCCATCAGGATTTACCTTTACAGTATACACCCATTTACACCTGATCGCATGCTTACCTGCTGGTAAAGGAACTAAATCCCATGTCTGATTATGTAAAAGAGCACTCATCTCCTCCTGCATGGCCTTATTCCATCCAGGATTACCTACTGCTTCAGACACAGACTTAGGAATAGGATAAGACTCAAGGAGATTAACAAACGCACATAGTTCAGAAGATAAACCATTATAACTAACAAAGTTAGAAATAGGATGTAAGGTACAACTACGTTTACCTTTCCAAAGTGCAACTGGAACATCAAGATCAGAGGAAGGAGCAGCGGAAGCAAGATCATGCAACAATGGGACTGGCTCGGTAGAGGTAGAATCAGGAGGAACATCCCTCGATCGACGAGTATAAACATGCTGAATAGGAGGTCGAACTATTTGCAGAGTAGCAGGGGAGTACACAACTCGATAAATGAGAAAATCATCATCAGAGACCGACTCAACAGGAGGTGCATGAGAGGTGGGATAAAATGATGCAAACTCATGAAACGTAACATCGGCTGAAATCAAATACCGATTCAGGTCTGGAGAAAAACAACGATACCCTTTCTGAGTACGAGAGTAACCTAAGATATATATTTCAGTGCCCGAGGATCTAACTTGGTAATGCCAGGACGGTGATCACGGATAAAACACACACATCCAAATATCCTAGGAGAAACACTATATAGAGACCGGGAGGGGAACAAAACACGATATGGAATTTCTCCTTGAAGCACAGAGGAAGGCATCCTATTAATAAGGTGACAAGCAGTTAAGATAGCATCAGCCCAAAAATGTTTCGGAACATGCATTTGAAATGAGAGAGTTCGAGCAACTTCAAGTAATTGACGATTCTTTCTCTCAGCTACCCCATTCTGTTGAGGGGTATCAACACACGATGAGTCATGGAGCATGCCACGAGACGCCATAAATTTAGAATACGCATTAGAGTAATACTCTTGAGCATTGTCACTACGAAGACGTTTAACACGCACATTAAATTGAGTCTCAATTTCAGCACAAAACTCAGAAAATATATCAAATAACTCCGAACGATTTTTCATTAAGTAAATCCAAGTGACACGAGAATAGTCATCCACAAAAGTAACAAAATACCGATAACCTAATTTTGAAACAACTGGACTAGGACCCCAAATATCAGAATGTACGACATCAAATGGAGCATCCACCCTGTTATTAACTCTAGGAAAATAAGAAATGCGATGATGCTTTGCAAATTGACAAGCATCACACGCAAGAGTAGGCAAATGACAAAGATCTGGACACAACTTCTTAAGACTCGATAAAGAAGGATGACCCAATCGGCAATGAATCTGGAAAGGGGTGAGAGCGGAATTCAAACATGTAGGTGGTGATGCAGTTTCAAAGTAGTAGAGCCCCCCAGATTCTTTCCCTCTACCAATAATCCTTTTCGTCGCACGATCCTGAAAGACACAATATGTAGGAAAGAATGAGACTTCACAATTATGATCACGAGTAAATTTACTAACGGACAGGAGATTGAAAGAGAAACCCGAAATGAATAAAACTAAAGACAAAGTGAGCGACGGTGTAAAACGTATACTACCACGCCCCTGAATAGGTGCTACGGAACCGTTAGCCAGTGTGACAGTAGGTGTGGATGACACGGGAGTGAACGAAGAAAATATACCTCGATTGCCAGTCATATGATCAGAGGCACCAGAATCGATGACCCATTTATAGTCAAACAAAGAGACAAAAGCAGTAGGTTTACCTGTCTGGACAAAAGTAGCAGCAGAGGGTGACGAAGATGCCTTAAAATGTGTATAACGAGCAAAATCTTCGTCAGACACCATTACCATCTTACCCTCTATCGGCTGGGATTGGGACGGTACTGTAGTCGGAGAATCATAAGCAACATGAGCAAATCTCTCTGGCTTCCCATGCAGTTTCCAACAAGTGCGCAGCATATGACCTGCTTCCCCACAATGATAACAAGTACGTCCCTCTGTCATCTGTTTACTTCCACCTCGGCCACGACTATCACTACTACAACCTACTCGACTAGGTCCCCTGCCCCCTCGACTACCACTATCAAGAACCCAATATCCCTGACTCACAATAGCCGAAATCAGAGCAGCAAGAAATACCAAGAAATACCAAGAACAGCACGAAATCACCAAACCAGAAAATCGAACACGAAACTAGAGTCAATGAAAGCCGGTGAATTTATCTGTGTCGGTCCGGCAAGGTAACTCCGGCGAACGCGCCGGCGCGTGAGGACTGTTCCGGCGACGGTTAGCGGCGAGAATCGAACAGAGGAACTCGCCTATGTTGGACGAAGGAACGACGCAAGACCTTGCCCGAAAAAAAAAATCGACGGGGATCCTCCGATGACCGACGGACTGAACTGGGTTTGTCGACTTCTTCAACCTAATCGCCGATCGCACGATCACGGCGACCTCGAACCCTATTTCGATTGTCGACTTCTTCAAACTAATCGCACGATCACGGCGATCTCGAACCCTATTTCGGAACCCGCTCTGGATACCATGTTAGTTTACGATATACAGAGAAAGAAACATAAGCCCCAGACCGTAACTCTTTTGGCCTGAGCATCTTATACAATAGAAATATAATTTACACTAAGACCCCTATACATATATAGTTCTACACTTAAGCCTATAACTTATATTCTAACACCAACTTTGTGATGGAGCAGAACTGCAGAAGCAAGAAACTGGAAGTTCTTAACTTCCATAAAAGTTCACTAACGTCCCCAACCAAACACAAATTCTCAACTATTTTACACCATTGCAATCGAAACTGGTTCCAAAATGTCGGCAAAGTAACTGATGACAGTGCCAAAATCTAGCTGATAAAGGTGGACTATCATTTCCACTTAGAAGAGCATCAATTATTCTTTTCAAAGAGTCACCTTTGGAAATCATGCTTATACGTATTATTTATTTTTTGACATTTTAACACAACCCACTGCACACCTAATAAATTAATTGGATACAATCAAGGAGTAACAGTTTATTATACCAATTACTTCCAAACTAGATATCATTGCACACAAAAGTGTTGACTTTTCAAGTAGCTCTTTAATACTCCGTAATACTGAAGGTACTGTGTAGAACTGTAGATAACATCAAGGGCAAATTGCAATTTAGTTACCTGAGTTTGTCGTCATGTTTCAATTGGTTATCCAATTTGTGTTTGTTACAATTTGGTTGCTGAATATGACTTTTTGTTGCAATCAGGTGTAATTTTGGTTAGCCCGTCAAAAACCTAACGAAAATGGATGAAAAACACAACAAGCTTCTTTCAAAATTGCAATGATCATCCCTACAATTTAACTAATTTACATTCATGATTTTTTTTACTTATTTTCCCAAAAGCTAGGGTAAAAATCACTTTCTTTCACTTTCTCTCTCTACCAGAATCTGGCTGGCCCATGCTCCGGCGAGTCCTAAAAATCAATTTCATGCCCTTTTCCATTAAGCCATTCTCCCTCCATCGCCAAGAACCTCATAAACTTTTAGATAGCGCAAACATGGCGGAATCCTAGTTTTGAGAGGGACAATGAGTGTTTACACCAACTGCGTCACCGCAATCACCACCCCAATCGATAATTCCGACATGATCGTCACGGCCTCCCGTGACACATCCATCATCGTTTTGGTCACTCACAAAGGAGGACAAGACCAACGGTGTTGCTCGTCGCCATTTAACCGGCCACTACCACTTCGTCCAGAACGTCGTTCTCTCTTCCGACGGTCAATTTTCCCTTTCCGGCTAATGGGTTGGCGAGCTTCGTCTCTCGGATCTCGCCGCTAGCACCAACCCTCGCCGCTTCGTCGGCCACACCAAGGACGTCCTCTCCGTGGCCTTCTCGATTGACAACCGTCAGATCGTTTCGGCGTCTCGGGACAACTCGATTAAGCTCTGGAAGACCCTCGAGGAGTGCAAGTACACCATCCAGGACGGCAATGGTCATGGCGATTGGGTTAGCTTCGTTCGATTCAGCCCTAATACTTTACAGCCGACGATTGTGTATGCATCATGGGACAAGACTGAAGATCTGAAACTTAAGCAACTGCAAGCTGAGATCAACTTTGGTGGGGCATAATGGGTATGTGAACATTGTTGATGTATCCCCAGGTGGTTAATTGTGTGCAAGTGGAGGCAAAGATGTAGTGGTTTTGCTGTGGGATTTGGTTGAGGAAAAGAAGCTTTACTCTTTGGATGCTGGGTCTATTACTCATACTTTGTGCTTCGTCCTAATAGGTACTGGCTCTGTGTTGCAACAGAGTCTAGTAAGATCTGGGTTTTGTAGAGCAAGAAACTAGTGTGAATAAGACTAATGCCAAATTAAGTTAGTTTTTTAACATTCATTAAGAGTTAGGGGGTGTAGTGGAATGATTTAAATTGTAGGGATGATCAATGCAATTTTGAAAGAAGCTTGTTGCGTTTTTCATCCATTTTCGTTAAGTTTTTGACAAGCTAACCAAAATTAGCCATAATTGCAACAAAAAGACATATTCAGCCACCAAATTGTAACAAACACAAAACCAATAGAAACAAAATGACAAACTCAGGTAACTAAATTGCAATTTGCCCTAACATCAATGAGCAAACCAACGAGATTTATAGTTAAGCATCTTTTAGGGAGAGAAAAAAAAAAGAAGCAAAATTAGCTAGTTAGTGAGAAATAGAGATAGTAATTGTCGAACTGATAAGGGAATGAGAACGAACCGATATTGAGGAAAATTTCGAAGGCTTCCGGGTGACCGGAAGTGATGGCAAAGTTTCCTCCGGCAGAGAGATTGGACGGAGAGGGGGTTCCAAGGTGCGGCCTCTGTGGCTGTGCTTGGCGTAGTGCATGAGAGGCGAGAAGGCTACGTTTCGGAATGGAGACGATCTTTGGCCTTATCGGCTTCGCCGTTTTTTGCCGCATCGCATGGTATAGTAGCTCCTCCCCCATTTTGTTTGGGAAGGGCTATTTGCGCTCTAAATTTTCAAATCCCTTTCCCAAAACAATGTCTTATTTAAATGACTCTGTTTTATGGTGAATTCTATTTACAAGGCACCACTGTGTACAAGGCACGATAATGCCAAAAATACCCTTACAGAATAAATAAAAACAATGTGTTGTGTCCAGTTTGGTTTATAAACTCGAGATATTTAACAACATTCTCTTGCCAAGATTCAACGATAAGTAACAATACCCAGTATAAATTACTTAATCTCAAATATTTGTATTTTCTTGCAGCAAATTGAAGCACTATACCCGACATAGCCGTCCAAGAAAGTAGACAAATTACAATCGAAATGTAAAATTAACAGAAATTTATAGATCCTTGGCAAACAATTCGAACCACTATCTGTAGACACCCCGCCTTGGACCGCTCACCCCGATTGCACATTTGATCTTGTGTTTTCTCCCAATTCTTAGTGTTTCTCGTTAGTTTCTGTCACTTCTGTTAAGTTCCTGACTGACTTCGTTAAGTCCAGGGACTAAACTGAATAACATGGCTGACTTTCTAGTCCATTCTGTCAAAATCGCCTTCTCTGAGTCGCGCGCCTCCCGCCCCCAAAGCAGGAAGCGCGCGCCTCTGGGCGTCGGTTACAGATTTCTGGCCAGGATTCTCTCCCTTGCTCAATTTACAGGATTTTGCCCAGGAAAGATTTCTTGGTGACTGAGTTTTGGCACCAAAAACATCTCTCTTTCACCTATAAAAAACCCCCTTTACCTCCATTTTCAAGGACCTTGACCTTGGGACTTGGACCTTTGGCTCTCAATCTTACATTCTCAATAAGACACTAAAGTTTCACACTTACAAAGCATTTCCAAAGGATTTCTCTAAAGAATTCATCAAGAAGTGTTTGAAGTCTCTTGAAGTCTAGGTAAAGTTATTTCTTTCCTCTTCTTAACTTCATCTCTTTTCTCTTTCCTTTTATCAAAGTGCAATCACCCAAATCATTTTGGGACATGACTCTAATGATCACCTCATCACATTGAGGTCGGTTAAAGAGTTATCTCCTACATTCCAAACTCTATTTTAAAACCCTTTTTTTTATGATTTAAAGAAGAATAAGAAGAACGTTTATTATTCATGTAGATTTTGATCAAGCAAGACCAACTTTAGTTGGGCGAGATGGGTGTTTCAGTACTTCCCATCTCGTAACCTAGCCCCCGAACCTCAAAACAAAGAATCTCTGTTTTCGTAATCAAACTTAGGCTATATCAATAGGTTTTTCTTATGTTCCTCAAAACATAGGTGGCGACTCTAAAAACAAGTTAGACATCCTAGGATAACTCGCGCGCTCTAGCCAAGCCGTGGTTCCCCCGGGGTATCTACAGTGACGACTCCGCTGGGGACGTTTGAGGGTTAAACTTGCATTCTGATCAAAATCTACATCTTTTCTGGGCAATCTGACTCCTGATGGGGAGGCGCGCGCCTCTGGCCTCTTCAGCCTAAGGCGCGCGCATCCCGCATCAAGGACCAGAATCGCCCGCTTCTTCATGTTCTTCATCTTCTTCTTCTGCTATTCTCCACTAATCATTTCTGCAGGGGTTACAATATACACATAGGACCAGGGCAATCCCCTGAGTCCAAAATCTGACAATCTGACAGGTGTGCCCAGAAGCGCACGCCTCCCAATAGCATCGCGCCATGCGCGCGTGTCTCGTATCAACACTCAGAGGCGTACGCTTCTGGGTTGGTTCCCAGAACAGAAACAGGTCTCAGAACATAGTAGTATGATGGGGGTGTGGGCACATTTGCCTGCATCAGTGGTTATTCTGAATTTCGGAATGTTTTAATTTATGTTCTATTTTATCGGTCACACGGGTGATTCGAAGTTGTAATTATGTGCTTATTTGTTTTTTTTTTATTTCTTTTGAAAAAAAAAAAAATTTGTCACTTGCTAGACCTCACACTACGTGCACAATTCTTATCAATTGCTCACTATCGAGTCGCACAAGTCCAACCCCAAACCCGTCGAGGCCGGTCCTAGAAAGTTTTCAAGCTCCACTCGACCTTGGCTCTTTCGAAGCGGTAAACCTCAGCCCGTGGCGTAGTTCATGACTACATGCCGGGGGTGACCTTTGAACCTCATATTCAAGCCGAGCACAAGCCACACAATTCTAGTTAGGGTCTAACACTCCGTGACTCAAGTCGGTTTCCATGTACCGAGATTTCCCTAAACTAATGTCTTCAAATCATACATGCCAACTTGTTGAAACGGAAGCAATAAAAATCTGTCCCCAAAAGTGGTTTATTTTGGACGAAAATAAAAATCCGTCCCCCGCATGTATGCTTTACTACATTAATTTAGTTTAATCCCGATACATGTAGGATTCACAAACGCGATGGAATCCGATGAGTATATGGGACCGCGAGATGGTCTACATACTAGTGTGACGATTCCATTATTTTCTTAGAAACCCCAAAAGGGATCCATTCCCTCCGACTTATAAAAAAAAAAAAAAGGTCTTTTCCTATGTGGTTCGAGTCGTGTGCCAACTGTGTGTTCTAAGCCTCTTCGTGGACCGCAAGTGTTCCTCAAAGACTTACAAGGGCCTCTTCTGCAATCTAGGTTCAATTGGTACTTACAGAGTCTACCGGGATTCGGAAAATCGGTTAGTCCGTGAAAAGATCACTCCAACAGCTCCTGCATCAACAATGGCCGGCGGCTCCAACACCAACAATACCATGACTCTCGAGCAACTCGCAACCATGGTCCAACTCCTCCAAGAGCAAGTCTCCACCCTTAATAAGGAGGCACAAAGCAAAGACACATTTGGCAATCCCACCTCGACAGCCAAAGGGAGGCCCCACGAGGCCGAGATGGAGCTAATGAAAGAAAAGCTCACTAATCTTGCCAAGGGGAAGAGCAAAATGACGATGACAAATCCGAATGGACCGAAGGTTTGTTCAAAAGTCCTTTGTCAACACCCGCACCAAGAATGTGGAGAGCCAAGTTCCGAGAACAATGAGCCCAAAATGGTGGATTCTATCATGGCCTACATCGACCAAAAATTCAATGGGCTCAACATGGGGAAAGGCTCCGACACAAGCCTTTATCAATCATCCATCCTCATGAGTACTATGGCCGCTCTTCCTGATAAGTTCAAGATGCCCGACATAAGCAAATTCAAGGGCAATTCTTGTCCTATGGCTCACATTGAGACTTATATTTGGGCAATGGTTCCGAAGAAGGTCTCCCCCAGGTGATGGCTCAATGCTTCCCTCTCACTCTCGAAGGGGCGGCAAAAGATTGGTATGCTACTCTCCCGCTCACTGTCCGTCTTGATTGGGACTCCGCCATGCTTGCCTTCAAGAACCAATACCAAGGCAACACCACTCACCGGCCCACAAGGAAAGAGCTAGAGAACACTACTCAACGAGACCACGAGTTCTTCATCGACTTCACAAGGAGATGGAATGATAACTCTCCGAGATTGTGGAAAGGCCAAATACCAAGGAGCAAATGGACATCTTTCTCAAATGTCTCAAAATTGATCTTCGCACCCACCTAAGTGGGGCTTGCTATGCGGATTTCTCCCAAATGTATGAGGCGGGGTCCGAATGGACGAGTTGCTCAGGAAGTCAAGAAAAGTGCTCCTAGCTACCGCTACAAGGGCCGCTTCCAACTCCACAAAAGAGGCCTCGGTCAACGCCGTCACTATCGACAAGGGGAATTACAAAAGGTTCCTCCACCCCAAGGGAAGAAGTCTCGAATGACCATGTCTACACGCCTCTCCAAGGCATGACTCAAACCGAAGCTTTCGAAGTCCTCAAAGCAAAGGGTCAAGTCACACCCGTACAGGGGTACCAACCCAAGACGGTCACCCCAATCATGCTCACCACAAATTTGTGGCTACCACCAATATAGTGGCCACACCACCGAGGAATTTTTCGTTCTCCGCAATGTCATTCAAGATCTCATAGACAAGAAAGAATTTGTAGTGACTAATGGCGAACATTCAATGTAATAGAGATAGGAGAACTCGAGGGGACCACCCATTCAATCCCAATTGTGAATGGGGGCCCCAATGTTATGAATAAACTTGACATTCTTGTTATGTGTGACTTACGATGAGGTAATGAGGGAAGCACTAGAGAATAGGAAAAAGAAGAAAGACGGGAACGTCAACATGCTAACTCGATCCGGTCGAGTTATAGCAAGCAACCCTTCCACTTCCGCACCAAGCTCCTCTTCTCAAAGGCCGCAAGCTCGCAACACTCCCGAAGATCCTGTACTTGTCCAACTCAAGAAAACTCAAGCCACATCTCTATTTGGGACCTCATCGCATCCTCAAAGAAACCTCGAGATCTTGTCATCCGCAATCTTGATGATACATCAATTTCTCCCGATACTACTCCCGAGGACCTCACGGCAATGATCGGTCACATTCATTTTTGGCAACGTCATCACCTTTGCCGATATTGGACCGTCCAATTTGGTTTTTCGACCACAACGAGGCTATTTACCTCAAGGTATGAGCAAGGGGGAGGCCCATCTCAAGAGTCTTAGTGGACGGTGGTTCCGCACTTAACCTCATGTCTGGCAGAATCATGGGCATACTGGGGCTTAAGGATTCCGATTTGAAGCCTTCTACTCAAGTAATCCGAGGTTATGACAGCACCGCCCGTACAGTCATGGGCATGATCGAAATAGACATTGAGTTTGGGAGCATGGTCATGTCCGTTCCATTCCAAGTGCTTAACATCCCGACCTCGTTCAACTTACTTTTGGTCGACCATGGATTCACAGTTCTAATGCCGTCCCGTCAACTCTCCATCAATGTGTCAAGATC
>JAOWBW010000755.1:113611-654677 GCA_026119855.1 Campanula takesimana | reverse complement strand
AATGTCGGCGATTTGATAGTCGGTTCCCACGTGTTCTAGATGTATATTCCCTTTTTCCACGTGGTCTTTGAGAAGTGATATTTAATGTCGATGTGTTGGTCTTCGAATGCATGACAGGATTTTCAGAAACAGCAAATTGTTGAAGTGTTGTCGCAATAATGGGACAATTTTCTTCTTTGATGTCATAGTCCACTAATTGCTGCTTCATCCAAAGAATTTGACAGCACAGCTTCCAGCATGTATATTCTGCTATCATAGTAGAGACAGAAACTGCAGCTTGCTTTTTACTGCCCAAGACACAAGTCGATATCCAAGGAAATGACAAGTGGCCGCTTGTGCATTTCCTGTCATTGTGCATGCTGCGTAGTCCGCATCTGAGTACCTACAAGTTTAAAGTTCGAATCTTTGGTGTACCAATCCAAGGTTAACAGTGCCAGAGAGATATCGTATTATCGTTTCACAGCAATTAAGTGCGCTTCTCTAGGGTCAAATTGATAACGTGCGCAGACACAAACACTAAACATAATATCAGCCCTACTAGCGTAAATAAAGAAGTGAGCCAATCATTCCTCGATAAGTGTTTGATCAACCTTTTTACCTTTTAAGTCTTTGTCAAGTTTGTTGCCGGTGCCTATTGGAGTGTCGTATGCTTTAGCATTCTCAAGTCCAATTTCTTGATTAAGTCCTTTGTGTATTTGGCTTGTTGATAAAAATGCCTTCATTCATTTGCTTGATTTGAAGCCCGAGGAAGAATGTGAGTTCTCCCTCATGCTCATTTCAAACTTGCTCTTCATTAGTTTCTCAAAGCGCTTGCACAACATTTCATTAGTAGAACCAAATATAATATCATCAACATAAATTTGAACAAGTAATTTATGACCATTATGTTTGGTAATGAAAAGAGTGTATCGATTTTACCGCGAGTGAGCCTTTTTCGATGAGAACTTGGATAGTGTATCATACCATACTCTTGGTGCTTGCTTGAGTCCATACAAAGCTTTCTGGAGTTTGTAGACATGCTTGGAATTGTGAATCTTCAAACGCAGGTGGTTGAGCAACGTAGACTTGTTCTTGGATTTCACCATTTAGAAACGCACTCTTCACATCCATTTGATATACTTGAAGTCCTTGTGAGCGGCGTAAGCTAGAAATAATCTGATAGCTTCAAGTCTTGCTACGGGCGCGAATGTTTCATCGTAATCAATTCCTTTCTTCTTGCCTATAGCCTTGTGCAACCAATCTTGCTTTGTTTCTCGTGATGGTTCAATTCTCATCCATCTTGTTTCTAAACACCCATTTTGTACCAATTACTCCTTGATTATTTGGTCTTGGGCAAGAGTCCAAACCTTACATCGTTCAAATTGATTGAGTTCTTCTTGCATAGCAACAACCCAATTAGGATCTTGGAGCACTTCATCAGTCTTCTTTGGTTCAATTTGAGAGATAATGCAGTGTAAGCATCAAAGTTTGTAGCTCTCCTGTACGAACCTCAACATGAAGATCACCATGATATTAGTGATTGGGTGATCTCTAACTTCACGAACTTCAGGAGGTAAGTTAGGTTGAGTTGTAGTAACTTGAAGGTCTTCAATTGGCACATCTTCACCAGTATTAAAATCATCAAAATTGGAGGAAGAAACTGGTTCAGAATTGAAGGTGGGATTACACTAGATGCAGTAGTAGACCTGATGCGCATTAGAAGAATCTCCAGGCGCATGGTTAGGTGCAGCTGAAGCTCTACTTGGTGCGCTATTGATAATGCTTTGCGCACTGATGTAGATAGATTTCTTGTGTTGATACATTCTGGTCTTGTGTATGTGCAGCTGGTATGTGCGCACCTGTCTCAATGGACTCAACAGAATCATCAGAAACATTTGGAGCCAAATGTGGCTCAAGGAGAGAATGTTCATCAAAAGTAACATGTACAGATTCAACTATCACTAATGAGATCTATTGAAAACACGAAAAGCTTTAGAATGTTTAGCATACCCAACAAAATACCTTCGTCGACTTTGGCGTCGAATTTACCTCTATGTTCGTTTCCGTTGTAGAGGATATAACATTTGTAACCAAAGATTTTGAAGAAAGCAATGTTGGGAGTTCTTCCACCCCATAGTTCATATGGAGTCTTGTTGTGACGTTTGTTGATGAGGGATCGATTTTGAGTAAAACATGCATGTTTGATAGCTTCTTCCCAAAAGTACTTAGGTAATTTCGCTTCGGCTATCATCGTCTTTCCTGCTTCAATCAACGTCCTATTCTTTCTTTCCACTACACCATTTTGTTGTGGAACTCCAGCGGTTGAGAAGTTGTGATCTATCCCATGATCGTCGCAATATCGAGCAACACTGTTGTTTTTGAATTCTGTTCCATTGTCGGATCGAACACTAACGATGTCATCTTCTTTTTGGTTTTGGAGCAGTCTGAATAGAGTGGTGAGAATGTCATAACATCATCTTTTGAGATCATCATTTCACCCATGTATATCTTGAGAAATCGTCCACCACAACTAAAGTATACTTATTCTTTTGATGCTTGCAGTGGTAACTGGTCCAAATAGATCAATGTGCAGCAGTTGCAAACATTTTGAAGTTGATGGATTTGTCTTGCTGGAGAAAGACTGCTTTGTTTGTTTGCCTAGTTGACAAGCTGCGCATTTTTGTCATGATGATCAGCAACTTTGGAAGTCCTTTGACAAGATTGTCCCTGCTGAGTTTTGATAGACATTTGAAGTTCAAGTGACTCATGCGCTTGTGCCATAGCCAACTGTTCTCGCTTACACTTTTAGCTACAAACAAAGATTAGTACTAGAGTTCGTACTATGAAATCAATAATGTAAATATTTGTCTTACGATAACCCGTGAGTAAGATAGCTCCAGTTTTGCCATTCTTGATAAGACATTGCGTTGAAGAGAAATGGCATTCTAATCCTTTGTCGCAAAATTGAGATATGGATAATAAGTTGTGCTTGAGTCCTTCGACAGAGAGACTCTTTCAATGCACACTTTGTCTTTCTTGAGCTTTCCATATGCTACACTTGACCTTTGTTATTATCACCAAATGTAACTGAGGGACCTCTTTCTTCATGGACATCTTCTAATAAGGATTTATCTTGCATTCATGTGTCTTGAACACCCACTATCGAGAATCCATTCATAATTTCTAGCTTTGAAGATCCAGCCATGAAACAAAGAACCTGAAATATAGACATTTAAGCAGGTCCCCCTTATTCCTTTTGGGTCCTCGGTTAGCAACTTTTGACAACCCACTCTTGCTTGACCTTAGGGTTTTTACGTCCTTTGGCATTGAGAGTGAATCGCAAAAGGCATTCCACGGCCTTGTGTCCAGAACAATCACAAATGGAACAATGATGAAAGCCACTAATCACATGAGTTTTCACAAACTCTTTACTTTTCTTAGGGATAGCATTCTTCCTTTGGTCAGATGAGCCGGCCTTAATAAAATATTTCTTTTGAAATTTTGGAACGCTTTTCTAGGAGTGCGCATAGGGCTAGATGCGCATGGCGGTGAGGCGCATGGCTCCTTGGCGCATAATGATCACTTGTAGAAGGAGCGCTCTTGGTTTCAAGAGGGATTTTGCTAGAGGATGATTCATCTGTAGCTATATCTTTCCCATTAGCTTTCCCAAATTGCTTCGTTGGGTAGACATAATGGAATGTTTGTCTCTTGACTTTTTTCTGTCCTTCCCATTGAATTAGAATGTTTTTCCTTGGGAATTTCAAAAGTTTTGCTGGTTTGTAAATTCACTATCTCTTTCAGCACAGACATCACATTTAAAGTTGTCACTAGTTGATGAGATTCCAAGACACTTTTATCACCACTGACTTTTTGGGACTCAAATATTCTCCATAGTGACACGAGAATTGGACCACTCATTTGTAATCTTTTTAAGATCAGTAATTTGAGCAACCAATTCATCGTTTTGAACTTTAAGAAGTGAGTTCTGTTCTGTTAGAAAAGTGTTTTAAACAGTAAGAGGAGTCATGCTCTTTATCTGCTCCTTAAGGAGGGTGAGTTCAGATTTAAGTAGAGATTTCTCGGTCTTAAGCTGGGAAATTTCATCACATGATAGTGCTAAAGCTTCCTTCATACTATCAAATCTAGTGATTACCTTTTCAGCCTTTTTGAACAATTTTCTTGTTCAGCAATCACTTCATCATCATTGATTTTGGAGATTGGAGCAGTTGGTTCAACTTGAGGTCTAATGTAAGCTCATTTTCTCAACTTGTTCCTTGCACTTAGATCACATCGTGAGAATAACAATTCACCATCGCTTTGAGCCAGAGTGAGAAATCCTTGTTCAACGAGCTCGCTGATGGTTGGTCCTTTCTTCCTTTTCTCTTCTTGAAAACCTGCATATTTCTTGATAGTTTATTCAAGGCATTCATATCAGGAACATTCTTGGAGAAGTCATCATCAGAATCATAAGTATCAACTGCATCATCATTTGCCACCAAACAAACGAGTCCATCATCAGAATCTTCATCGCTCTTATCTGAGTCTGTTTCAATCCAAGTGTTCTGCTCATTTGCTGGTGCTTCTTCTTCCGCAACCATTCCCTTGTGACGAGTGAATTCGGGAGTGAACTTGGGAGTATGGCTGCTCTTCTTCTGCATATATTCAAATTTTGGAGTTGGGCAGCTTGAAGCAAAGTGTCCTGGTTTCCTACAATTAAAACAAACAAGATCTTCTTTTCTTTTAGAATCACTACTCCTCGTGAACTTTGGAGGAGCTCTGCTGGTAGATCCTTGAAATTTGTTGTTTGAGCTGGGTCTTGAGAATTTTCTGAACTTTTGAAATTTCTTCACAAATAAAGCGAAGTCTTCATCATCCATGTCCAATAGCTCAGAAGTAGAAATTTGGGATCTGCGATTTTCTCAACTTGAACTTGAGCTTGTGCAGGTGCTTCTTCTCTTTGCGCCACCATTGCAATGGACTTGGATTTTCCTTCATTTTCACTTATACGCTGAAGCTTGAGTTCGTAGACTTTGAGATTTGCGTAAAGATTTCTAAGTGTCCACACATCTAAAGTTCCAGCGTCTTCTAGGGCGCTAGATTTATGTAGGTATCTTGATCCAAAAGCTTGAAGAAAATGACATTTAAGTCTTTGTTCGAAACTTCATGCAAGTGAAATACATAGATTGATAATTTCACAAAAGCGTTCATAAGTTTGTCTTAGGTTTCACCGGGGAGTTGAGAGAAATTGTTGAATCTCTTTGTACTTCATATTTCTTGTTTTCCTTGCACACGGTGTCTCCTTCTATATGTTCTTCAATAGCATCCCATAACTCATTGGCAGTAGCACAATGCATGACTTGTTGTTTCATAGCCGTGCTTAGAGTGCTTAGGAGAATGTTTCTTGCTTTGCCATCATTTGCAACTCTTCTTGTTTCTTCCTCAGTCCATTCTTCCTTTGGTTTCTTGACGGTTGGTTGAACAGCATTGGTGTGCGGATTTGGATTCGCTTTCATAGGAATGTAAGGTCCATAAACCACGGTATCATGAAGTCTTTCATCGATTGAGTTGAGATGAGTTAAGATGCTGAATTTCCACACGTCAAAATTGATCTTCATCAAAGACCAGAACGTGAGTGTAGTTTGCAGTTGCCATAGGTTTTGAGTTTGCCATATCAAATCGGCACCCAAGCTGTTAAGCTTGAAAAAACAAAATGTTTTATAAAGGTGTTTGATCTGATACCACTTGTTGGTCCTAGAAGGGCAACAAGGGTATGAAAAATGCTAGAGGGGGGGGGGTGAATAGCGTTTTAAAATTCTCTTTCAAACCATTTTGCAAAGCAATGGCGAATGCGCACGACTCTTAATTGGCTAAGTATAGCGCGCAGCAAGAGTGTGAAATGCACAGCGGAAGTCTTAAAGCAATCACTTATGCGCAGGGAGTATGCGCAGAAGTGTAAATACGCACGCACTAAGTTTTAGCTTAAAGATAGGCGCAAAATGGAACTAAGGCAAAAAGCACACAAACACAATTCGAACGATGCAAGACAATCTACAGGGATCAAACAAAACAATAAATGAGTAAAGCTTAAATGTAGAATGAAAAGCACAAACAATAGATAAGCTATTTGGAGAGGTTCGATCGGGAAAAGATCTACGTCCTCTACCAAGATGGTTAGTCTTGGATTTCTAATGGAGATCTTATTATATAAGAGAGTTTACAAGTTACAGCGAGGTAGAACAAAACTAACTCAAAGATCTATAATCTATGAAAGAACAAAATCCTAGACAATAACCGGTGTATCTCTAGAAGTAGATCGATGAGATCGAAACTTCAAGAGGTGTGTGTGTGTATCAGAAATCTGGGCTCTTTGAATCTATGAGATGGAGAGCACAAGATTCTGGTGTTACAAAGGCTTTATAGGATCTGGGCTTGGTGAAGTATGAAGGTATGAAGGTTGATCTTAGAAATTTGGAAATCTTGTAGGCAATCTTCAAATCTTCAAAGTTTCTCTTTGGAAGCAAATCTTAAACAATTCTCAAGCATCACACCAGCAGCTTGGAAGATGAGGATGAGCATGCTATTTATAGCTGAGCTCCAAAACTAGCCGTTGGGGAGCAGAGCAAGGACTATGTGCTGTCGCTTTGTGATTGGCGCGCAGCTGTCCTTTATAGCCGTTGGAGACATCAAGTTGACAGCTTTCAAAAATCTTCAAGAGTGACAGCTGTCTTCAGATTTGAATTTCAAACAAGGGGAGCGTCTCCATCTTCGTGTGTGCTGAGTGTTCTTGTTTTGTCGTTTGTCCACATCAGCAAATTTGGCTCATTTAAAAGCGTAGCTTGTTATGACGCTTTCCAAGCTTCATAAGGTAAGGTCAGAAAGTGAGAATTAAGGCAAGTCTGAGTGCGCATGAGATTCATGCGCATAGAGTGCGCAGAAGGTGATGCGCTGCGCATGGAAGGTGTGCGAACCATGCTTTGCCTTTGCTCTATTTACCATGAAATTATAGCTTCAGCCCTAGATACTAAACCTAGTCTATAAAGAGGACTTAGCTAAAAATTGAAGTTACAAAACTTCTTACATAGGATCCTAAAGTCCTTAAAATAAACACAAGTGATGGTATCAATCAATTCTAACATAAGTAGGAGTGTTAAGTGATAAGCATACCCAACAATAATGAAGATGCTGCCATCACATATAGGGCAAGATATTTCAAGACATTTTATCCCATAGGGACTGCTTATATCGATTTTAGTTTGACTTAGGAAACTCGATAATCTAGAAGGTAGGGTTGGTTGTTCAAATACTATGATATTGGTTTTTGTGTTGATGATGATCTAGACACTAGGTTTTGGGCAACAAATTGTTTTGCTTTTTGTTGAATGTAGTTGAGAGTTATTTTGCGGAAGCTATAAGAAAAAGTAATTTTACAGGTCTTATGAGTACCTTATAAGACCTGTAACAATACTTGTCTTTTTCAAATAAAGTCTTATTAGTAACTTATAAGACCTATATATAGTAATTTATAATATCTATCACTCATAAAAGACACACAATGCATGTCTTTTGAAAAAAAAAATCATACATGTACTAGATAAAACCTAATAGAATCATTTAAAAAGGTCTTATGAGTAACATATAAGACCTATATAAGACATAACATATAAGACATCACAGCATGTCTGTAAAAAAGTCTTATGAGTAACATATAAGACCTATATAAGACATAACATATAAGACATATCACAGCATGTCTGTAAAAAGGTCTTATGAGTAATATATAATACCTATATAAGACATAACTTATAAGACATACAGCATGTCTGTCAAAAAAAAAAAAAAAAGTCTTATGTGTAGTATATAAGACCTAAAATAATCCTTAATTAGATCTTATGAGTAACATATAAGACCTATATAAGACTTAACTTATAAGACCTATCACAACATGTCTATAAAAAAATTCTTATGTGTAGTATATAAGACCTAAAATAATCATAAATTAGGTCTTATGAGTAACATATAAGACCTATATAAGACA
This sequence comes from Campanula takesimana, assembly GCA_026119855.1. Taxonomy (NCBI): domain Eukaryota; kingdom Viridiplantae; phylum Streptophyta; class Magnoliopsida; order Asterales; family Campanulaceae; genus Campanula; species Campanula takesimana. The sequence goes on along the minus strand of JAOWBW010000755.1, from coordinate 646,663 downwards.
TAACATATAAGACATATCACAACATGTCTATAAAAAAAGGTCTTATAAGTAACATATAAGACCTAAAAGAATCATTAGAAAGTTCTTATTACTAAAATATTGCCACAAATCATAATAAGAAAAATAAAATAATAATCCAACACAAAAATTCATTCAAAAAAATTCAACAAAATAATAATCTCCAAACTATTCAATTCTCATAAGAAAAATACCAAATGTATGAATCAACATAATAATTGAACACAAAAGCCTATTGTTCTAACTGCAATGGTTCTTTGCATGATCTCCTATTATGATATCAAGATTTCCCACATCAAGAGCATGTCATCGTCCTTTTCATAACTTCTCCTCTTCCTTGATACCGAGTCTTTCTTGGCCTACCTGGAGCACGTTTAGTTGCAGGAGGAGTATAACAGCTTCTTCATCAACCACAACTTTACCAAATGAAGGAATAGGAGGGATAGAAAATCCATAACACTTCTGGTAGTGACTTGTATAGAAATAAGGCTCAATAAATGGTAAACCACCTTCACTAGTCCTCGACAAAACTGCAATCGCATGAACACACGGAAAACCTTGATGCTGCCACTTCCCACATGTACATGTAAACTTTCGAATATCAACAGAAATCGAAGGATCAGAGTGAACTTCAAACATATGATCATTAGAAGAAGAGATATCCCATGACTTACCATACTCAAGCTTCTTTTATATCTCTTGTCCTTCAATGGACACAGATTTGTTTCCAATTCAAAGATTCCTGTCTACGCTTGGTCATTCTCTGCATTACTTTTAACCGGATTTGATCAACTAACTCCAAGACGGAAGACCTTTATATTCTTTTATTTTTTGAGTTAAAAACTCTGCAGCGTTGGAGCACATCTCACCATATCGCTTCCCGGGAAATAAGCACTCGCATAGTTCACAGCCGGAAGAGCATTCATAAATTCTTCCACCTTGGTACCACCTTCTTTCTTCATTTCGCTCAAATAAAACTGAAAGAGATCATGTGTTGGAGCTAACGAACATTGAGATATTTTATGAAGCATATTTGAACGAAGCTCTGATGAAAATCCTCTCAATTTGTCCCTCGGATTGTTCCTGATATGGAACATGCAAAAAGAATGTGAAGCAGAGGGCATAATCTCCTTAACTGCTGTGATGATCCCTTGATGTCGATCTGAAATGAATGTCATTGTCCTTTCATTTATATGAGGTTCCAGATTTTAAAGAAACCACCTCCAATTCTCTATATTCTCCGAGCCTACGATTGCAAAAGCAACGTGAAAAAGACCTACAATAAGAAAAAAAATTAAAACAATAAATATGATTCTTATAATTTGTTATGAGACTTACAACTAAGGTTACAGTTCTTATAAGTAAACTCAAAAAGACAAAATATCATACCATTGTTCCCATCCTTTGCTGTTGCTGCCAAAAGAGTGCCTTTGAACTTTCCATAAAGAAATGTCCCATCAAGAAATAACTTGGGCCGACAAAATTTAAATCCATCTAGACATGCACCAAAAGCAACAAAACCACGCTCAAATCGAGAAGTCTCAGATGATCATAATCAATTATAGATTGAAAGTTTGGGTCTAACCTTTTACTTTATTAAAGTATGTCTCATACTGTCATAAGATGAAGATGCATCACCATACACAGCTTGCTTGCCTTCTCAATACCTCTCAAAATGATTTGTAAGAAACTTCATAACCATAATCTTTCCTAAAATCACTCAATAAATCCTTTGGCCTAATAGATGGATTACTTTGACATCATCAATGAGGACACTAGCAAGTACCCCAGAACGCAACCTATCCCCTTGTCCGTACCCCATTATTAACAATATCTATACATGTATGGTTGGAACATACGTCCTAATGTAGAAAAAACCATTAACCTTTTCAATAGAGCATGAATCCTCCAAGGACAACCTTTGTCAACTTTATATCTACACTAAGCAGTTACCGTTTTTATCATTCTTCAGGTACTCAAATTCAAAACCAACTTCAGTAGCAAATTTACAAAGAGAATTTCTGAATTCTGGACAACCCCCTTCGAATATTTGCCCAATTTTTTCTATTGCAGTTGCCCATCCTGTTTTTCAACACCTTATCTCTATGACGAAAGAAATTACAGGAGCATGGTTCTTACTACTACTACCACTAAACTCAACATCATCATATTCAACATCATCATATTCAACAACATCTCCACAAACTGGTTTCAAAGATTCAGATATGCCACAAATCATACTGGTAACAGAAACTTCCTCCACATTTATATCAATGGAATCAAGCCCAGTCCTACGTATAACCATACTCAATCATATAAAATCATCTTCATTAACCAACAAACAACGAGGATTATTAGCTAAAGCATAAGACAGAGACATTGGTTTCTTTCAAATTGTCCCATCTCAAACAGATAAATTCCACAATTGACTCAAAGATGAAAATCGAGAAAACAATGAAACAGCAGTCAAATCACCAAACTTGAAAATGCAATTACATTTGAATCCATGATGTAATCTGCACATAATATAAAAAAAACCTAATTACAATCCACACCACGAACCCAAAGATCTAGGGTTTTTTCAATAATAAACCGAAATACAGATGCAGATACATACCAATTGTTTGAAGACGATATTACAATCCACACACGATCTAGGGTTTTTCGAATCATTCGAAATTGAAAAATTCACCGTCGCCCTCTCCATCGCCATCGCCTCTCTCTCTTCAAGAAAAAAATGAGCGAGGAAAATGATCGTTACGTCAAAAGCGAGGCTTATATACAAGGGTAAATTGGAATCCATATTTTCATAACTGACGTCACCAGAATAGTAATTTCGAAGGCCAAATAAGAGAGGGTGTATGGGGAGGGATTTGCATCTCCGCCCAAGTCCTTATCTGGTATTTGGTCTGGCCGGGTTTTTCATCAGTAATTAAAATCTGGGACTGGGGGCCGTAGTAGAAATTTTCCAATTTTAAATATTAATCTATTACTCCTCCGTCTCAAAATACTTGTAGTTCTAGGATTTTCACACAAATTAATAAAAGCAATCAATGCATATCTAATGGATTAAATTACCCTTGAAATATTTCAAGTACCAAGACAATTAAATGCTTTTACAATGACAACTACTATCATAAATAAGGGTATATTTGACAAACAATATCAAAGATGTCTAAATAAAAGCAAATTACAAATATTTTGGGATAAATTTCAACCCCTTAAACTACATATATTTTGGGACGGATGGAGTATAGAGCAACTCTATTTCTTGCTTCAAATTTAGTGCATGAGATAATGCTGCGTTGTCCCATTTTTCCTCCTCTTTTTCTTTCTAAACAACATTTTTTCTTTTTTCTTTTGATATATATAAAAATATTTACAATATAAAATTTATATACCCTAATATTATTTATATATGTGAAACATTATGAATATTTTCACAATATTGTTATTTAGGTAAGATTTGAAGCAAATTGTTGGAAATATTTGGTGCAAAAGTTGCACCATTATAAAAAGTAGTTCATTTTTTGTAATAAACTGTTGGATATGGTCTTAATCTTTGAGTATTTAGTATCTTCTCTTGTTTCTTCATTCATTTCTTGTAAACAAGATCTTTTAATTCAAGAGAAGTTTTTGTTATTTGTAGTAGTTTGCTGCAGATAAGTGTTTTAAACATTTGTGTTTATTTAACTTTATTTATTCCGCTGCTATTTGGTTTGTATCATTCCTGGTGTAATTACTCTTCGACTGATGCGCATCCCAAAATAAATGTCATATTCTGAGTTTTTTTAGATTAATTTAATTATAATTTAACTAAAATTGTAATGACATTCATGAGTTTCCATTATTTATATTGATTGATGCACAATTAAAATTACTACCAATAATAATTATGACTTTTATTTCAAGGAATTATTATAATTTTATGAAAATCATTAAAATTCACAAAATTTTGGTCGATATTAAATCAAGTATACCAAAAAAGTTCATGTGTGACATTTTGGGATGGAAGGAGTATTAAAGTTACATTTTTAAAATTGAGCTTTATATGCTTTGTGAATACATGACAAGTTTTTATTTTATGGCGTTTATTGCACAGTTTTGGTTGCAATAAGCAAAATCACATCATGGGTTGTTGTCTTTGTTCATAAACAAAAAACAAATTTACTTTTACCAACAAAAATAATCTGTCTATTGTTGGCTATTGAGGATGATCCAATAGAAAATGTCACTTGAGAAGATGATACAAATGAACTTATGTCTCTGTTTATTTTCTGCAAATACTCTCCCTCTGTCCCAAAATAAATATTTTACTTTTCATTTTGGTTTGTCCCAAAACAAAGGTCGCCTTACTAAAAGTTTAGGTGATCTTCCTATACTACTCATTCTAATAGGCACAAGCATTGCAATACCATAGGACTATAGGAGGTGGTCAAGTTACTCAATGATCTAGATTTCTAGCTATGAATAGATTGAATCAATAAAAGAAATAAAAGAGCTACTTAATAGGGAACCCTAAAGCAACTTAGCCAAATTAGACCTGGACACTTTCCTTGAATAAAATTAATGCAAGATTCATTACAAGTTAATGTAATGATCTTTATCATAAACTAATCAGGTTACAAACAACATGATAATACATATAGGCAAATAGACTAAGGGCAAGAAAAGCACATTAGATTTGTCTACTACATGATGCCGAAAAATGTGAATTTGTAAAGTAAAGTGGAACCAAGCAAAGGAAAATCATACACCATTTACACCCAAAGCCTCTTCCCGAGAGCCAACAAGATACATACCCGCAATTTGCAGTCAATGACAAAGATGATGACAATGTGCCATGCTTTTACTCGCTTATCTGCGAAAACTAATCCCTGTGATCATGGCTTTGTTTACCTGAGATCAATGGAAAGTCTCGAAACTGATCTGAAAAGCCATGTGGTTCAGCAAAGCTCTTCAATGACTGGTAAACATCGTACATTGAAGGCCTATCCTTAGGCCTAGGAACCACACAAGTGCACGCAATCCGAAGAAACTGCAAAATTTCATCATCGTGACCCATCTCCACGGAGAGATCTGTCAATGGCTTCTTTAATCCGACCAGTGGCTAAAAGATTACTAACCCAATCCACTAAATGCCCTTTGAACCCTTCATCTGCATTGATCACTTCAAGAGGCTTTTGTCCCGTTACAAGCTCCAAAAGAACCACCCCGAAACTATACACATCCCCTTTCATTGATGCAACCATAGTACTAGAGTATTCAGGAGCCACATAACCAAACTCACCTAAGTCACCATTGTTGAAAGAACTATTGTTCGAATCAGCAGAAACTACGAGCCTTGCCAATCCAAAATCCGTTATCCTCGCATCGGAATCATCATCCACAAGAATCACGTTTGAGCTTATATACTGGTGGAGGTACGGAGGATCGCATCCATGGTGAAGCCAAGCAAATCCACAAGCTGCGCCAATTCCAATTCTAACCCTTGAAGGCCAATCCAACTGACTATTAGTTGAAATAACACTCCCATATAAAAGCGAATACAAACTCCCATTAGGCATATGCTTATACACCAAAAAGCCGTTCATCTTCAACAATACAAAACCCCAACAATGGCACCAAATTGGGATGTCTAAGTTGCCCTAATCTGTTCATCTCGGACCTAAACTGCTTCTCGTTAAGCTTACAAGCACTTAACCTCTTAATTGCCAATGCTGATCCATCCAATAACATAGCCCTATATGAAATCCCCATTCTGGTTGTGATAATAATATTATCATGATCAAAATTGTTGGTTGCTGCCAATATATCATTCAACTTAATTTTCACAATTGGCTTCTGAAACAGGGACACCTGAACTAGTCTATAAGCTCTCAACCTATCAATCCAATTGCCTTGATCTTTACCATTGCTGAAATCTCTCTTCTTTTTTCGATTTGCCCTCGCAAATAACCACCACCACAGAGCAAAACCTAGAAGAATCGAAGCTGCAGCTCCTAGAACGCCGGCAGCTATGATTATAGCAAGGCTCTTGTTGCTCAAACTACCACATTTTGACCCCAATGGATTACCACAAAGCCCATCATTTCCACGAAACTCATCTGCGCTAAACTGAGCCAAATCGGAAGGAATCGAGCCTGAGAGAGCATTATTTGAAAGTGAAAGCCGTTTAAGCCGGTCAAGTCGGCCGAGCTCGAACGGAATCGAGCCGGATAACTTATTATCACTCAGTAAAAGAGTATTCAGAAACTTACATTCAGCCATTTCACCAGGAATCGAACCGGTGAGTGCATTACCGGACAGATCTAGGGTTACTAAATAAGGCAGCCACGTACATATTTGCGGCGGGATCGAACCGGAGAGATAGTTACCTGAGAGATCCAAATTCTGCAGGCTCCGGCAGAACTGAAGAGAGTCCGGCAACGAACCGGAAAGGCTCATTGCAGGAAGCTGGAGACTAATGAGACGGTTTTCCTTTTCGTTCCAGCAGGAAACTCCGACGAGTTTGCAGATGAATGAGTTGGAAGTGTTGGAAAAGCTCCATGTGAGCTTGTTTTCAGGATCTGTTAAGGCGGTTTTGATGCCTTCAAGGCAGCGGACATCGTCTTCGACGGCGGCGGCGGCGGTGAGGATGAGAATGAGGAGGTGGAGGAGATTCATTGCAATGGTTTTAGGGTTTTGATTAGTAGCGAAAATGGTGGGAAAATTGGAAGGCCATTGATTGAGTTGTGAGTGGGGAAGGGGAGAGGGGAGAGAGATTGAGAGGAAATGGACCCGGAACCGCTTCACCCAAATTAGCTTCATCCCTCTAATTAGCTTCATCCCTCTACTCAACTGCTTCGATCAAGGCTACATAAGCGATCCCTCTACTCAACAGCTTCGATCAAGGCCACATAAGCGAGCTCATCAACTGTGCGCGGCTAAAATGATTTTAATTTTTCGTAGGTCTAACCGAGCTCGGATATATCTCATCCGTCGAAAAAAAATGAGGTAGCTCTAATCTCCACCGTTAGATGAACTGAGCGGTTCGAAATCCGAAACGGAGGGGTTTGCCTGTTGACCGGTCACGAGAAAAGTCGCAATCACATCGCTGTTTCTCTTCTTTTTAATCTTTTCGGTTTCGTGTTTCTATCCGTTGCTAGTTTTGTAAAATTGACACTTCTTGCCTGCTAAAATATGGAAATTTTCTACTACACCCCTACCCATTTATTAATCAAGTGAACTTAGAGGGAAATTACTACTTTGTCATCCTTTAACTTGGATGTTGATTTTTACGTTGGGTAGTGAACGTTTTACATTGTGTAGAAAGCGTTTTATATAATGTTGTGTCGTTGTCACATCATCGTTGGACCTAATTCCACTGTAGCGATTCCAGACACTTGTAGGGGGAAGGGCTTGTGAAATACCCATAAATGCCTTTTGATAACTTTCATCATTGTTCAGACCAAAATGAAAGATCTGGGATCTTAATTGTCTTACATTTTGATAGCACAAGCACAAAATCTAGTGACTGTTTTTTATTAAAATAGGTGGACTGCTCGACTGCTCATCACCTCAATCGCTTTAGATTTTGATTAAGCACATTTTGTGCCTTTATTTTTTAACAATTCACGGGCTATCCTGATGTAACAAGAAGTTTGTACCGTGAAGTCCTAGCAAAATCCGGCCACGCAAGGAGCACGACACTCCCAGATCAAGCCAATGTTCGACGGGACCCAACTAGCTACCCGGCCGGATCAGCAGCTTCGAGGACCAAGCGCCTGCCTGGGTTCCACCAGGCGCCCGCTTACTTGCCGCTGAAATTCATGTCCAGTTACTGTCAAGACCAGGCGCCCGCTTGATCACCTCCAGACGCCCGCTTGGTTTCCGAACACTATTTTTCCCAGTTTTCATTTTACGTTTTAGTCAATAACTTTAGGGTATTTTTAGTATTTTTGTTGGTCTCGTTTTTAGGAGTATAAAACATGTTTTAGGGTTTGTAAACACTAATTGATTGATTTTGTTATTCAATTGCAACTTTGCAACCTTGTGGGTTAAACCCTAGAAACCATTGTTGGTTTTATTGAAGGTGGATTCCTTCGTTTAATCGAGAGATTCATCACTGTTGGTGTTGTTCTTGCCAAACCCTAATTCGTGGATTCGAATTGGGTCAATTAGATCGTTGATTCGATTAATTGCCTATCCGGTTACTATTTACTCTTAATTCCGCTGCAACCTTTTACATCATATCCCTACTACATTAGGGCAGTTATTTCTCAAAATTTTAATTTAGAAAGATGATTGCATACGAATGTTATTCATTTAGAATACACAAGTCTATTTTCCTTTCAAGTCATTTTGTTTTGATTGTTTTTTTAAAAAAAAATACGTATTTGATTTATTTTTATTTTTTCTGAAGTTGTAATATATTACTCCCTCCGTCTCAAAATAGATGTCGTTTTGGAGTGTTTCACCCATATTAAGAAATGTCATTAATGCATGTGAAGAAGTCCCAAATACCCCTAAAGTAATTCAACTACCTAGGTAATTAAATGGTTAGGTAAGAAATAGTTCACTATCATTATTAAGGGTATAATTGGTATAGAGCAATAAAAAAAGTTTGAAAATAGTGAAACGACAAGTATTTTGAGACAAAATTTAACTTCCAAAGCAACATCTATTTTGAAACGGATGGAGTATTAATTTCACAACGAAAGTTAAATTTGGAACTTTCCACCATGTGATGTGGAGTCCTCTTAATACAAAGGGGCGAGAGGGAGATTCGAACTTTCCCAAGCCCTATACCACCACAGCTAAAACAAAAAAAAAATAAAAAAAAAAATGGAAAAGATAAAAGTGCGAAATAATGGATGGAGGATTGAGGAAGAGAGAAAGAGGCACTTTGAGAAAATTAGAATCATGTCCAAAGTAGATGCGTCCTTTGATTAAGTGGCACATTCATGGAAAAAGTGAGATGCAATTCTAAGCTACTCCTATTTGATATTGCCAAAAGATCTAGAGAGAGAGAGAGAGAGAGAAAAAAAAAAAAAAAAAACAGCTCAACGTCAAGAAATGGGAATCAATACTGTTGATCATGTCACACACAAAGAAAGTCACACTCCTTTATAACCAATTATAATGTCACATGAGCTGGCTGTCCTACTTTATTGACCTGAAACAATAATAAAGTCACGAATCGATGTACTAAGTCGCGACACAATAATATGTCAGATAAGATGCAATCATGGCCTGTTTGGTAATTTGAAACTAATCGTGATGGTCCGAATCGTATGATTTTATTTGTGATAATTTGTTTTTCCTAACAAGTTTGGGAAAACGTGTTTAAATACTTGTGAGATTTTTTTAAATAAGTGGAAATTGTTTCAAAATATGCGGTGACATATTTATAAATAACTGACATTTGTTTTAAAATTGAGAAAATTACCACTTAATCCCTGTATAATATTGAATCTACAGTTTAGGACAAGGACACTTTTGACTTACGCCCTAGTCCTACAAAATATTTTTTTAACTATATAGTCCCTTGGTACATTAAAATGGAATAAGTACACCCCTTATCTTTATACACAGTAACACAACAACATAAACACACTCTCTCTCTCTCTGGTTTCTCTCTCTACCTCCCCTCTCCGGCCACCCCTCCCTCCTTCCATCCGGCGAACTCCTCCCTATGGATGGCAACGGGTCGGGTACGGGCCGGGTTTGCTCAAACCCGAACCCGACCCGTACACACAAAATCTCACACTGTATCCGGTCCGACCCGAACCCGCCCTCTGCACATGGAAAAAAAAAAAAAAAAAACTGGGACAAGATTACAACACCACAACAGCAGTAGCAAGAATTTTCAGTTTGTACCCAAAAAAAAAAAAATAGCAGCAGCAAGCAAACATCAACAGAAACATGAGAGCCATTACCGACCTCATCTCTCTCCCTTCCCTTAAAAACTCTCTCTCGCCCCCATTTCTCTCCCAACCTAACCTCCTTTCTATCTCTCTCTCTCTCTCTCTCTCTACGAACCTCTCCGATCTCTCTCTAGAATTTTTTAATTCAGAAATTGATTTTTGATTGAAATTTTATACATATACGTATAGATCATTGTTATTGTTGTTAAAATCATGGCACAGAGATGAGAGAACGGAGAAAGAAGAGACGGAATTCAAGGTCGTACCTGAATGAGGCTGGGAGGTGGATTGCCGGAGCGGAGGCTGGTTGCCGAAGCTGGTTGGTTGCCGGTGCAATTGAGTCGTCCGATTGCGAATTTGCGATGCTCTCTCTCTCTCTCTCTCTCTCCGCAGTAGCTAACGGCGTGTGTATGAAACCCTAGATCTGAAACACGCACAAATTATATATCCTAGGTTTGAAAGTAATAATGGCTGCCACTAAGGGTAGAATAGGAATACTAGTGCTATGCGGGTCGGGTCGGTACCGTCGGGTTTGGTCAAGCTACCGAACCCGGACCAGTATCCGCCGGGTTTTGAAAAGTGGTTACCAAACCCCACCCATTCCGGGCCGGAATGTCTCGAAAATGGGTCGGGTTCGGCGAAATTGCCATCCCTACTCCTCCTCGACCTCCGGCGAACTGCTCCCCGAGCCCTTCTCCGACCTCTGGCGACCCACTGGCCACTCCACTACCTCCGACGAACCCCTCCGAGACCCTCTCCGAACTCCAGCGAACCTAAAAAAGCACTATCTCTCTCTATGGCTCCTATCTCCGACAACCCCCCTCCTTCTCCGCCTCCCATCTTCGGCAACCCCCTCCTTCTCGGCCTCCCAGATCTACAACTCCGTTCAACCCCTCCTCTCTCTTTCTCTCTCAACACTCTTCTCCGGCGTCCTTCCCCTTTCTCCAGCCCAAATCCAAGTCAACAACAAGGCCTGCATTATTCTTGCTGGTCCATAAATCCTCAAACACCATCTCTCTCAAATTAGGCTCTGGAGGATTGTGTCTAATCCCAGTGTGGCATCAAGTAATTGAAAGGTCTAGAAAAAAAAAAACCAATGGTCAAGAAGAGTTAATTGAAAGGTCTAGAAAAAAACCAAAGGTCAAGAAGAGTTAAATGTTAAAGGTGTGATACAACTTTATTTATTGTTGTGATACAGTTTTTTTTAGTTTGAACGGAGGTGTGACATGTGAGTACATAGTATGTTAAATGTTCTCTTTTTTTTTCTTTTTTTTTTTTGATGCAACATAGTATGTTAAATGTTAATGCCTATCTTTTTTTTTTTTTAGTGTAAATACCCATCTTCTAACAGCCTACTCCCTCCGTCCCAAATTAACGTTCTTACTTTGATTTTACACAGAAATTAAAAAAAAAAATGTTGTGAGTATAAAAAGTAAAGTAGGAGAGAGAAAGTGGGTAGGGAGTTTTTGTTGTGAGAATGACAAGTGGGTCCTACTTTTCATTTTAGATAATAAAGTAAAGTAAGAACCTTAAATTGGGACAAACCAAAAAGGAAAGTAAGAAACTTAAAGCGGGACAGAAGGAGTATCATAAATTCTTTTTATAAAAATACTCCATTACACAGTACTTAAAGGGTTCATTTGTTTAAAAAAAATGGTTCACTAAAATTGCTATTTATTAAAAATTAAATTATCTTTTAAACAAACAAAATAACAAGTGAAAGTATTATTTTAAGACAAATATTATATAAACTGATAAGTTCGTGTTCTTAGTAGTTTAGTTGATAATTGAGAACATACTGATAAGTTCTCAATTGTTTGGTCGTCGGAGTTGGTTGTCGTCGCCTCGCCGAACTTGATCGTGTTCTTAGTATTTTAGTTGGCACCTGAGAACGTATTTATAAGTTCTCGATTGTTTGGTTTCCGGAGTTGGTGTTAGCCGAAGTTGATCGTGTTCTTAGTAGTTTAGTTGACAACTGAGAACTTGCTAATAAGTTCTCAGCTGTTTGGTCCCTGCAGTTGTTCGTGTTCTTAGTAGTTCAGTTGATAACTAAGAACTTTTTTATGAGTTCTCAGTTGTTTGGTCGCCAGAGGTGGTCACCGGAGTTGTTCATGTTCTTAGTAGTTAAGTCAACAACTAAGAACTTATTGATAAGTTATCAGTTGTTTGGTCGCTAGAGTTGGTGGTCGCCGGAGTTGTTCGTGTTCTTAGTAATTTAGTTGACAACTGAGAACTGACTGATAAGTTCTCAACTGTTTGGTCGCCGGAGTTGATTGTAGTTTTAGTAGTTTGGTTGACAACTGAAAACTTATTGATAAGTTCTCAGTTGTTTGGTCGTCGGAGTTGGTTGACGTCTGAGTTAATTATGTTCTTAGTAGTTTAGTTGACAACTGAGAACTTACTGATAAGTTCTCAACTGTTTGGTCGCCGGAGTTGATTGTGGTTTTAGTAGTTTGGTTGACAACTGAAAACTTATTGATAAGTTCTCAGTTGTTTGGTCGCCGGAGTTGGTTGACGTCTGAGTTAATTATGTTCTTAGTAGTTTAGTTTACAACTGAGAACTTACTGATAAGTTCTCAGTTGTTCGGTCACCGGAACTGGATCGTATTCTTACTAGTTTAGTTGACAACTGGGAACTTACTGATAAGTTCTCAACTGTTTGGTCGCCGAAGTTGTTCATATTCTTAGTAGTTTAGTTGACAACTGCGAACTTACTAATAAGTTCTCAATTGTTTGGTCGTCTGAGTTGTTTATGTTCTTAGTAGTTTAGTTGACAACTGAGAACTTATTGATAAGTTCTCAACTGTTTGGTCGCCAGAGTTGGTCGCCGGAGATAAAGGTCGCCGGAGTTGTTCGTGTTCTTAGTAATTTAGTTGACAACTGAGAACTTAATGATAAGTTCTCAACTATTTAATCACTGAAAGGTCACTTAAGCATTTTTTTTTTTTTGCACCCGAGTGGTCGCCGGAGTTGTTTATTGGAGAAGGTGGTAAGGGGTAGCCTAAGGTGATAGTGGTTGGAGTGAAAGTAAAATGTTGAGAGGGTGAACTTAGTAAAATGTTGGGGAATATGTAAGCAAGGGACTATATGGTTAGTCAAAATATTCCTAGTCTTAAAATGTAATATAGGCTTGCTAGAGGGATTATATGGTAAATCCCTGTGGCAATTTTGATAATAATTTGAACTTATTGAACACGCTGAGACAACACTAACATTCACACTCTTTAACACACGCACTGGCACCCTTTAAAATTACCACTGACACTTTGTAAAAGTTTTCAGCTCAATGTATATAAATGTCAATGTAAAGGCAATGTTTATAAATTGCAATATAAATAATTAAATGACTTGCAATTTTAACACTACCGCTGGCACTTTTTAAAAGTGTCAGTTTCAATGTTTATAAATGCCAATAAAAATAACTGGCACTTTATAACATTATCACTAGCAATTAATAAACGTGTCAATTTAATTGTTCATAAACGTCAGTATAAATGGTTGACACTTTGAAACAAGCGCCACTTACTTAAAAAAGAAAAGAAACTCGTTTTTCTTATGCTTTATGAAAAAAGACTCATTATTATTATTATTATTTTCCATTTTAAATGAATATTTTAAAAAAAATCATGAATTATTTGCTAATATTCAACTCAAATCAATTTTAATTTTTTTTTTTAAAAGGTAATAAAATATTCAATTTAGGACGAAAATAGTAGTAGACAAATCAATGAAGTCGCTTTAAGTTTTTCAAGCTTGCAATTAACAAATTAAGTGTTAAAGTTAACTTCTCAAAATTTTTAAATTATATAAAATTCATTTATGAATTATTTGTTTTGCTATAAAATTGTTGTTAAGATTATGTCTTGAATTTGTTTTGGGACATTTCTAACGGAAACCATGAGTGCACACTTGGAGCAATGTTGAGTGCCAGTGGGTGCACATCTGGGTGTTTAGTAGGATACATATAATTGTCGGGATGACAAGTCTGGTTGCCTGTTGATGCAATTCTGGGTGTTTGGAAGACGCATTTATTTGCTTGTTGGAGCAAGTTTGGTGTACACAAATTTGGTTATCCTGAGGACAAGTCTAGTGTCTTTGATGAAAGACAAATCTAAGGCGGAGGTGGAGAAATCTGTTCTGGTACGAAAGATGCAGCTCAAGGTGGAGATGCGTTGGTCTCGTCATCTGAATATTTCTATGGAAATCCAAGTCAAGGTGGATATTTTTTAAGAATTAAGACTTGAATTGGTTTTGAGAGATTTCTGACAAAAATCATGAGTGCGCACTTGGAGAGCAGGCATAGAAAAGGACAAAAAAAATTAAGGGTGTGCAAGAGGCGCTTACATAGTTCTTAGTCGAGAAGGTAAGTGCACACACAAATTGGGTAGAATTCTTAAGCGAGCGCATGGAGAAAACACATGGGCTATGCGCCCACTACATGATCGCGTATTGTTTTGGACTGTCGATGGGTTAGGCAGATGTCGCATGTTGTCCGCTATGTTGTTTCCTTTGGTATTAGGGTTTCCCGTTTCTCTAATGACTAGGGTTTGACTAGTATATATACTAGCAATAAATAGCTAGCAGCTACTAATTTGTAATTCAGAATTCCGCTTCTTGTTTCAAAATTGGTAGAAAACTAGATTTTTTGTTTTTATGGCTTTCTTGATGGTATTTTGTGTTTCCTAGTTCCCAAGATTGATCATCTCTAATATATTTTTGGACCTCCATAGTAAAAATATTTTTGTTCCCTCCACCCATGCACGTAGCCAATGAGTTGTTGGTAAACCACGTTAATTCTGTGTTTTCGTGTGATTGTGTTCATTATTTCTCTGCCATCTTGTCTGTCCAATTATAACAATTGCATTAAAACTTTCTTCCACTTTTGTTTTTCAGAACCAAAATTTTCTCTCTTTTGTTTGTAAAATACAAATACAACACTTATTTTAGACTAATAAAAAGGAAAATATGACATACGAACTACGAAGAACATATAATGAGTATTCCCTTCGTTAGTCCTAAAACAGCTTGAATCATTTGGAGTTTCACGGGAATTAAGGAAAGAGTATACTCCTTCCGTTTCAAACATATCGCTACTTATTTCCGTTGTAGGTGTCGCATACTTATTACTACTTACCCAAAATGTTCAATTTTCTCTCTCCTACCCACTTACAACACTATCCCCTAACTTATTTTCTCTCTCCTACCCACTCACAATACTATTTTTTCCAACATTTTTTAATTCTCGTGCACTCACTTTTAGTAGCAATAAGTTTGGGACGGAGAGAGTATATATACAAAAGTATTGTGAGTGAGAAAATGATCGTCGGTATGATTATTTGAGAGTGTGGCTCACAATTTAAGTGTGTGAGCATGACAAGTGTGTGGATGAATTAAAGAACGATAAAAGTTCAATATTTTAAGATTTGGGACTTAACAAAGTATCATTCATTCATACTAGCATTTATAAACATTAAAACGAACACTTTTAATACATGCTGACATTTATAAATATTAAAACCGACACTTTTAATAACTGACAATCTATTTATAAACATTGAAATCAACATTTTTAATATTGACAGTCTAATGTTGCAAAATGTCAGTAATTTATACTGGCATTTATAAACATTAAAACTAACTTTTTAATAATTGTCAGTGGCAAGAGTGTCAGTGTATGTGTGAAAGAGTGTCAGTGATAGTACTGAAGAGTGGCATTGCCACATTGGTGTTGTTAATAGTCTTTGCTTGTTTCCCTCTGTCTCATACTAAGTTTTTCTTTTTCTTTTTGGTTTGTCATATACTAAGGTTCTTATTGCTTTATTACCTTAAATAGACAATGGGACCCACTTGTCATTTTCACATAAAAAAAAACTTTCTACCCACTTTCCATCTCCTACTTTCTTCTACTTTACTTTTCATACTCACAACAATTATATTTTCTTAATTTATGTATAAACTCATACTAAGAACCTTTGTCTGGGACGGAGGGAGTCAATTTCAGTTATTTACAAAAAGGGCAATGCTAGGGGCACAAAAGAAGATTACAACATGATGGATACAAATGAGGTGACGATATTTTATTGGTTGCATCGGTTGTGGACCCGGCACACTCTAATTAAAAGCACCAACAAAAATCATGACACCTCATTTTGTAAGCCAAATTTTGTAAACTTTTTTTGTGACTTTATATATGTCACCGCATAATTTTAAAATAAATATCAATTGTTTTTTTTTTTAAATGCCACCGTCTATTCTGAAACAAGTGTCAATCATTAATTATATAAAGGGATTTTTACCAATAAGTCCCTTGGGGAAGATGGTATTTACCAATAAAACCAAAACATTTCATAATCTACCTTACGGTCCTTGGGTTGAAATCAATTTTACCAACAAATCCCTCACCCTTTTTAAATGACAAAAATACCCCCAGCCTATATAAAATCCTATTACACCTTTAACCATTGACCATCTTTGACCGACAGCTGCCACCCACCGCCACCACCGGACCTCCAACCGCCGCCGCCAGACCTCCGACCAACCGTCGCCGCCGGACCTCCACCTCCCGCCGCCGTCGTAGGACCACCGGCAGTTCTCCGACCAACCACCGCCCCCCAGCCACCACCACCGGACCTCCACCCGCCGCCGCCGGACCTCCAACCGCAGCCGCCAGACCTCCGACCAACCGCCGCCGCTGGACCTCCAGCCGCCGCCATCGTCGGACCACCGGCAGTTCTCCGACCAACCACCGCCGGAACTCACCCACTGCAACCCCAAGTATTATTAATAAAAATTATTTGCTCTTGGGAGGGTTTGAACCCAAGACTCCTAACCACTATGTTAAGCTTCTTATTTGTTCAAATAGTAGACTATTATATACTCCCTCCGTCCCATTGAGAGTGAGACTAGAGGAGTGGGCACGATATTTAGATAAAGTGATATATATGTGGTAGAAAATGAAGAGAGAGAATGAGTGGGGTAAATAGTGGTGTTGGTTGAATAAATGAGTGGTGGAAAATGAAGAGAGAGAATGAGTGGGTTAAATAGTGGGAATGATGAATATAAGTATATAAAACATTTCCATTTTGGGTAGTCTCACTTTAAGTGGGACGGCCCAAAAAGGAAAGCAGTCTCACTTCTAGTGGAACGGAGGGAGTATTTAACACTACACATCACATTTGTTGTTGTTGTTGTTTTTTTTTAATTTTTTTTAGGGGGTTAGGAGTATTAATTCTTCACAATTGAACAATTACTCATTTTTAATTAAAAAATGAGATAAATTTATTTCACAATTGTTTAAAAAGCATTTGACAACACATAGTTCTGAAAATGAGTATTCTTTATAGAAACTGTGCGATGAATTTCTTAGTTGTTACACTCACCTCATGTGTTAACAACTGAGAAATAAATTTAACAGTTCTTATATTAAACTCGTGTGTGAATAACTGAGAAATGAATATCTCATTTATTATTATATTAACAACAGATAAAAATTGATAACTGAGAAATGAATGTACCAGTTCTTGTACTCAAATTCATATGTGAATAACTGAGAAATGAATGTCTCATTTATTATATAGTTAAACTGATAAATTGAGTCATCAATTGGGAAAAATGAGAGGTGGTTTTATCAGTTTTAATTCAATTATGAATAACTGTTAAATGAATGTCTCAGTTATTATATTCAAACTAATGTGTGAATAACTGTGAAATGCATGTCTCAGTTATTATAATGATTGTGAAAATTTGAGAAATGAATTTATCATTTTTTAAAATAAAAAAGGAAAAAATGACACAACTGAGAAATCAGTTGAAAAATGAATTTAAAAATGAAAAATGAAAATTTTATTTTTTGAAATTGTGAAATTAATTGAGAAATTAAAATGATTTTTTTTTTCAAATTTTTACAAGTGAAAAATGAATTTTTATTTATAAAATTTGAATTATGTGTTGAGTGTACTTGTTTGATTCGTATTGTCGACACGATTAAAACAATGGTTTTTGAATCATTTTTCAGTTTATAGATTTTGAGATATGTCATTTTAAAATTTTAGGTAGAAAAAAAAAAAAAGAAAGAAAGAAAGAGAAACAGGAAGAGAGAAAGAAAGAAAGAAAGAGAAACAAGAAGAGAGAAAGAGAGGAGAAAAGGAAAAGGCGTTAATTGTATACCAGTATGCGCTTGGTTGTCCGCAAATGCATGGGAAGGAAGAAGGGCCTTCTAGTCCAACAACAATTTCAAGGACTTTTTGGTAGGTTTTCAAAATGCTTGTCATATGCTTGTCCTTATTGATCGTTTTTATTTGGCCTAGGGACTTATTGGTCAAAGCCTCTTATAAAAATGTCATTTTACATTTTAAAACACTTTTTTTTGACGCATTTTAAAACACATTTGTAATACTACTTCTGCCTCTAAATGAGAGTCCAAATTTCATTTTACGGGACATAACTTTTTGTACAATTTGGTGGCAAAATTCATATATAATCATGTAATTCTCCTCACAAACATTTAGTTTTTGCAAGTATAAAGAGACCGGTGAAAAAAAATTCGAAAAAAAAATATTTAGGAACAAAGTTATGATCAAAATGGACACTCATTTTTGGACAAAATTTTTTATAAATTGGACACTCATTTAGAGACAGAGGGAGTAATATCTTTTAAAAAAAATATGCTTTTGGAGGCCCGGATTCGTGTTATCCTTCCTTCACGTTTCTTTCTACATAGCATTTTCAACAAAAGGCATGCTTTACAGGGCTATGTAGACACCCACCCATTACTTTCCCTTGATTTGTTGTAATCAAAGCCTTAAGCCCACCACATACCCAATTGGAAATTCCACAAACTTACACATACTATAAAATTCCTGCTCATTTCTTTATCCTTTACACATCTTTTATTCAATTTTGTTACCTCCCATGACCATCAAGTCCAGGCCAAAAATGAAATCCTTGTGCGAAATATCAGTGCATTTGGTAAAAAACATTATCAAACTATCATCTTTTTCTCTTGCAAGTATGTCTTTAAGAAAAAACACCTCGACGAAACCGGCCTCGACCCTCTCGGTTGATGTGTCACGTCCACATGCACACCAACGGTCACAAAAGCCAGAGAAAGATAACCCCAAACCGCAAGCCTACTTGATGGAGGGATCCGATGGTAGGGAGAGCTCTAAGTTTATTATGATTCAAAGTGTCAAGAAGCAAGATAATGAGAGAAATCGACACTATGATGAGGTAAATACTTCTATAACAAATATTCGGGCATCAGATTACATTAGAAGGTTTCACGAAAAGAACATACGTTATTCAGACACAAGTGGTTCTGAAGATGGATCGTATTTTATAATGCCTCCCCCTCCTCTTTTACCTAGTTCGACTCGTGTGTGACACTGGTTCCTTACTCTTTACTAAAAAAAAAAAGTGTATTTTTTTTTCGAGGCTTGTGCCTTATACTAGGTTAATCTTGTATAAGTTACTCATCTTCCGACCAAAAGGGCGGGCTTATCGTGTTTTGGGCTTGAACCGGTTCAGCCTAGATGATGAAACGGCCTTCGATTGTTTGGGCTTTTATCTTTTTCTTTTTACACCGTGTTTTGCGGGTCAACGGGCCAAACAACTGGGCTTGGGTGAGGCTCCATGGGGCGGCACAGACCTGAATACAAATATAAAGGCCCACCCGTGGCACAGGGCTCACGAGGCATACTTCGCGGGCTTAGAGATAGTTTGGCTCCTCAAGATGATGGGTGGGTCCGGGCCTGGTTGGGACCCCCAATCCTTGATGAACCGCAGAGCCCATGGGTAATGAGTTATGTAGCCCAAAAGATTCATTGTGTTAGTACTTAGTAGCATTCAAAATGTCAACCGTGTGTGTCGATAGTCTTAAGAATAATACTAGGGGCGCAAAAAAACCACAAATCTTGTTCATAAAATCTTAGGTGTCATGATTTTATAGGTGCTTAAGTAGAGTGTGGCAGGTCCATTATTGATGAAACCAATAAAATATCGTCACCTCATTTTGTAAGCAAGATTTTGTTCCTCTAGCATGCCTCTGGTCATAATGCTCAACAGCATATATTTGTATCACAACTAATGGTTTTTTTATTATGTACGAAATTTTATTTTATTTTTTGGCCGAACTACTGATTTATTTATTTTTTGAACGAAATTAAACCTCAATCCAGACCAAAATGATGTATCAATGCAACTACCAAAAAACACGCCTACTACAGTCTACAGACATGTTAATGAGAGAAATTTAGTTGGCGATGTTATCACTTGATAAAAATTGATTTAAGAAAATGTCAAGATGATTTCAAAAAAAAATAAAAATGTCAAGATCATTTTTAATGGAACTCTATTTCTTTAAAATAGAATATGATTGAGTTCTAACAAAATTCTAAATTTTGCTATGTGTTAGAGCAACTTTATTTCTTGATTCAAATTCGGTGAAAAAATAAAAGTGCGCTCCCATTTTGTTATCTTCTATTGGATTAATCATCTCCCTTTTTTGTTCATGCATAACATAGTATATAAATAATACTTTATACATGAGAATAATAATCAATATTGTAACATAAAATTTAATAAAATATTTAAAACAAATGATTAAAGATGCTTGTAAAAATTGCAACACTATACTCTGGAAAAAAGTTCAATTTTTGCGGTAAATCGTTGGAGATACTCTAAAAGATGTGGAGGAGAGAAAAGGAGGGTTGCCGATAAGAAGTTGAGGTCAATGTCAGCAAGACAAGATAAAGATACTCCTAGTTTTAGGAATTAACACCGCTCCAGCGAATTGCTGCTAGCGGTTTCAATTTGCTTTCTCATCTAATGTTCTTGCTTTAAGGGCGTGGTGATTTTCAAGTTGAGTGAAATTTACTATTAACAAACAAAAGTGAGAGACGAGCTGCGTGCCGAGCTTGAGATCCCTCAATGCTGGGCCGCAAGGCCACTAGATGATAGGCTAAATCGCACACCTACAAATTAAACCTGGACTAGGTTCTAAAAATATAGTTAGGGCAAGTCCAGAATCGATCCACGAAGAACGGTTATTTATTTACGTAATAGTCACTTAACCAGATTGGGGGAATAAATTTAATTATTAAATCCCAAATACAGAAATTAAACTAATTATGAGCAAAAACAATAATTAAAGAACACTTTAGATATTTGATTCCGTCCCCACCTAATTATTCAATTATCATTGATAACTCTTTTCACTTTTCACCCTATTCACTTAATCACGAGATTTAATTCAATCCTTGTTTCTTCTTTCAAATAGTTACTAGCAGTGGCACACTCACTAAAAACCCTAATTAATAAATTAATCTAACTGGCACAGTCTAGATCGCAGTATTAATCGATTCAAGATTTAAGAAACTAAGATCAAGAACGCTTTCTATGATTATTTCACACAGATAATCATCTAATTTTACCCACTTCACAATTTACCATGGCACATGCATAAATCGTAAAGATGCTACTCATGAATTTCTACACTAGCACAGTCATAGAAAATTCTAGCAAAGATAAATTAACCAGAGCAAATAGATTGATCAAGTCTAAAAACCTAGCAATAAATCTAGATTAAGCACAAGTAAAATTATGAATAGAGACAAAATCATGAAAAGAAAATACCTCAAATTGATAAATAGGGGTTCATGATTCAAACACAAAGCTTGGGTTTTAGTTCCTCATATGGAGCTTTGAAAACTCCATGGAAGAAAAAATAAAAACCTAGATCTAAATTATTGTATGTAGTCTGTAATATGAAAAACAAGAAAGAAAACTAATTTAAATACCTAGAACAAGTCCTAAACTAACAAGGAATGAAAAGGAATTAAAAATAAAACAAAAATAAGCCAAAAATAAGGTTTTCCAGCCAGCTCACGCGCCATCACGCGCTCCACACTCTCAGCCAGCCGCCACACGCACCAGCCTTCTCGTCCACTCGCCAGGAACGCCAAAAAGCGTGCTTGGTACATGCGCTTTCGCTCCTTCCTTCACGACTCGTGTTGACTCGCCCGAGTCGTGCCACTCGTGAGCACGAGTCCACCAGACGTGCAGATAGCCTTCGCATGTTTTGGCCAAAAACGCATGTACTACATGCGCTTTCATGATCTGTGTTGTGGTCTGATCTGGGCCGCCTTGCCTTGTTGGGTCGTCTGGTGTGGGCCTCGTCTTGTTGGTCTTCCCCAGTTGCTGGGCTTGGTTCTGGTCTTTGATGAAACTGGTGATTGGGCCGCCCCTTCCAGCCTTACTCTCTTTCTGCAGCAATTTAATCCACAATCTCCGTCCCGATTGACTTTCTTTTGTATATTTTGGAATCTCTTTTTAACTCATAATAAATTACATCGGGTAAAATATAAAAACACTAAAATACTCCTGAATTATGAATAAGCCCCAAAAATATATAATTTCCCAAAATTACATAAAACTAAACTAAAATACATAAAATTCATATTTTAAGCTCATAAAATCCTAGGAATTATTGGTATAAAATATGTCTCATCACTAGAGAAGGCCTTCGTCCCTAGTTTTACCGTCTAAATTTGTTCTTCCATGGCTACGAAAATCACGTGCCAGGATACGGCGATCGTGATGGCTGGTGGTAGATTGAAGGGGCAACTGCATTGCAAGTACGGCTTGGTACTAAATAGCGCTATTTTATCCAACAGATTCCAAGAGAAAATCTCACAGAGTAGAGTAGTACTAACATTTAAAAAATAAAAACTCGTAAGTATATTAGATTTGCGTGAAAAACTAGTAAAAAACGCGTTTTACCCTAATCTTAGGGTAAAACGTGTTTTTTAAATGAGGTGGTGGCATTTTTGTAAATACTGGGAAGTTGCCTTTAAAACAGGCGGTGATATTTTTGTAAATACTGGGAAATATCGTAAGTGTCAGTGTTAGTGTTAGGAAGTGCCAGACATGTTACACTGACACTTATTAACACTACCACTGACACTTTTTATAACTGCCAGTTGCAATTTCTATAAGTGCCAGTATACATGTCTGGCAATTATTAGTACTAACACTGGCACTTGTAAAATTACCAGTGCAGTGTATATAGGCGGTGACATTTTTGTAAATACTAGGAAGTATCGTAAGTGCCAGTGTTAGTGTTAGGAAGTGCCAGACATGTTACACTGACACTTATTAACACTACCACTAACACTTTTTATAAATGTCAGTGACAATTTTTATAAGTGCCAGTATACATGGCTGACAGTTATTAGTACTAACACTAGCACTTGTAAAAGTGCCAGTGCAGTGTATATAAAATGCCAGTCAAGTGACTGGTACTTTGCGATGCTAACACTGGCCGCACTCGGAAAAACACGATTTTCCTTGGGTTAAGGAAAAATGCGTTTTTTCTAAGACCAACTCTAAATTTGTTGCTTTATTCGATAAAATATTAAAATTAAGGTTGTCTAATGAACTCGTACAATGTTGACCAAGTAAAGTTAAAAGAAAGAAGCAGCTTTTTAAAAATAAACAATAACACTTTTATTTTTGAGTATTTTGATTTTATTTTTTAAAATAAATAATATTTGAAAAATAACAACTTATATACATGAATGTAATTATTTGTATAAGTAAATGTAACACTTTAGTAGATGAAATTGTAACAGATTTTTATAGATAATGTAATACTTTTACATGTATCATAATAAATTGAACCCATTGTAACTTATTTTTTGAAAACATATATATACTATTATACAAATAAACGTAACTGTTTTACAATGTTATTATACAAGTAAAATGTATCATTCGTTTATAAAAATTGTTACTTTCTTATTTTTTCAATGTTACTAACACAAGTGTTTTTATTTTTAGAGTGTAAATAGTTGAATTATTACTTTTCTATATATATGTGTTACAATTATGTATAAACACTGTTACATATAAGTAACACGTTCGTTACATTTTAGTTATAATAAGTATTACTTTTGACAAACGAATAAAACATAAAAAAAAACACTGTTACTTTTCTGTATATATGTATTACTTTTATGTATACAAACTGTTACATATAAGTAAAACGTTTGTTACATTTAGTTATAATAACTATTATTTTTGACAAATCGAAAAAAAATATATAAAAATTTTAAAAAAGCAACAACAAAAAAAATGGGCCTGTGGGTCATAGATCCGGGTCATGAGTATGGTGTTCTCGTACAAGTTTTTGTCCGAAAAAATCGAAGTTTGCACATGCCTTGAATTCAGTTCAATTCATGACACACATGAAGATCTTGATTCTCGAATAATTTCTTTTTCTTAATTTCTCTGTTTACTTTTTTTTTCTCCTCCTTTTCTCTTTTGATAAGGAAAAAAGAGTATTTGATCCATTATACTTATGCATCATGTTAATCTTTTAATTTTTCCAGAAAATTTGAGTTTAAGGTTCCCTTTGTTTTTCAGAAAACATTTTCCGCATTTTTCTATGTTTGTTAAACACCGGAAAATGGTTTTTTCCCATTTTATAAGGAAAACGATTTCATTACCTCCACCAAAGGAAAACATTTTCCGGAAAAGGTTAGTGAATTTATTTATTTTTTCTCATAATATTTTTTTTCTCATACTAAATTATTTTTTGCTCATATGAAAATATTTTTTCCGAAAAACATTTTTCTTAGATTTACCAAACAACCAATAATATGTTTGTCATTTTTCGGAAAACAATTTCATTTTCCGAAAAACATTTTCCGGGAAATCATTTTCTGAAAAATATTTTCGAGCCTAACTAACATATTGGTTGTTTAGTTAAAAAAAAAAAAAAAAAAAAAACGGTTGGAAGAGTTTGGAATGAATAGAGACAATGTATGTAAAAAACAGTGGCAAGTCCTATTCGCTTATAATTGGGACAATTTCCACCGAATCTTAGTGTAATGGTGTGCAAGTCCTATGCATCCCATATATGATGGGTTGCATTTCCTTTAGTACCACTTATGATATCACATGGGATCTCTTTGCCAAAAAAAACATCAACAACTCTTAAGTTATTTACCAAGTCAATCTCCACTTTCACATGAATAACCATATAATTTGGATGTACTAAATTCAAATATTTCCTCTTCAACTTGAACCTCCTCAACATAGTAATCAAATTGACAAAAGGTAACATGGGATGTATTCCTTATGTTCCATAACAAAGTTTTCATTTTGCCACTTTGAGCGTCTCATTGGAAACTCATACTTTTGTACTTACCCAAAAAAAGAAAAGATTCATTCCACTTTCTCTCTCCTCCCTCTCACAACAACTATCGACTTACTATTTCGTACCTCACTTTATCTCTCCTTCCCACTCACACCACCTAATTTTCCTGAATTTCCGTTACTAACCTTCTACGAGATGTTTTTTATGGAACGGAGGGAGTAGATAGAAATGGAGCGAGAACAATTGGAGCAAGAATTTTGTTTTTCTACTCAAGTTTGTGATCGAGATATTTTCACGAGGTGATCTCTTGTGCCCCTCCAAGGGTGATCTGGACTCCGATTCTTAAATGTTTAGTCAAGATCAACTCTGACATTTCGGAAATGTGACAAACACCCTTTTATTCTTACCCTCAAACTCACGATCAATAATAGAATGATGTGACCCAATTTGCTCACGCTTATTGAAAGTGATAGCACCTTTCCATATACATAAATCTCTCCAATCCCCTCTATACAAAAAACAAGTATTCAAAATCACCTAATAACATTATTATTAATTAATTAAACCTAATCTATAATAATCAAATCTAATTAATCCCAAACCTAAACTAATCCATCTCGACTTTTAATCTCAAACCCTTTCCAAAGACCACAACACATGTAATAATTTATACTATAATCCCATGATAAGCCATAATTATGCGACACTGATTATGCTATCTCCATTACTATTGTTGAAGCTTCCGGACATTCCTTTGAAAGCCGACGACCGACCCGCCTGTGATGGCGGCGCCCCATCGTCCGAGGAGGAGGATGACTGCGAGGGAGAGGGGAGTTTTAGAGATAAAGGCAGGGAGTAATCTGATGAGGATGAGTTTAAATTGAGGCCTGCAAATTTGGAGGATGGAGGGATTGGGGATTTGGGGATTGGACGGATAAGATTCGGCGAGCTCTTTACGTGTCTCATTCTTGGGGGTGCTAGTGAGAGGGTTTCCATGGAGTTGTTACCGGTGGTGAGTGGTGGAGCTGCTGCCGGAAAAGAAGACATGCCGGCGAATCGTTCTTGCATTTTTTGCAGATGTGGTGGCTGTGTTGGTAGATGAGATATGGTAGCTTCTTGGTGGAATTGGTACTCTTCTGTTGCCGAGTTCATATACTGTAGATTGAAACATGAGTCAGTAAAAACCTGTTTTATCCTAAGAGATTGGTAAAATATGTTTTACATAGAAATAAAAACAAATTTTACACAAAAACTAAAACGAGGGTAAAACAAGTTTTTTCTCAAGATTTTCACTTGAAACAGATAGTACATATTAAGTAGATAGAATTAAAACAAAACAAAATAAAACAAAACAAACTTTAGATATGATCAAATGCTAAATATATACTCCTCCGTATATACTCATATTGTTAACTTCTTTATCAGATTTTTACTTAAATTAACTAATTAAATTCGGATACATCATGATTTTTACTGAGATAATAAATTTGTGATTATCCTTGGACAGATATAGGAGAAGCGATTTACCGTTTCCGTAGTGATGTCAAAGAGACTAGATCTCCGGCGTCGCCTGTTATGGTTGTTCCGCCGGAGAAAATATTTCTGAGCATGACTTGCCACCTGCGTCGGCGTTCGTGTTTTCACGAAATTTTTAGCAATTCCTCTCCAATCACCTTTCCCTACCTTCTCTAATCCTACCAAAAACAGCCGGTGCTCCTCCTCCGTCCACGGCACTCCTACACAAATCAATCACCGGAAATTATTAGTTACAATCAACAATCGCATCACTTAACATCTCAATCAAAAATCTAATCAGTCACACATTTAACACAATTAAAACGAACAGAAAGCCAGATACAAAAATCGAGATCCGGCGGCGCTTACCTCGCTTACGCTCGCGGCTTCCGGCGGAGGCGTGAACCGCGTCGTCGGAAGCATATCCGGCGGCAATATCAACACTGGAATCCTGATGCTGGTCGAACTGAGCTAGATTGTTCATACTAGCACTCTTCCTAAACGATCCTCCTCCTTCTGTCAATCTAACGCCAAACAACATAATTCCTTTTCCGCCGGAACCAGATGCGGCGGCGCCACTTCCTCCACCATTACTGTCCATCTCCGTCGCAACAGAAAAAAAAATCACGAAAATATAGATATATAGAGAGAGAGAGAATTTGACCTCTCTCAATGGGGAAATGAATAAACAACAATGAGGTAAAAGGTTTGTTTGGTTTGGTAATATATGGGCAACTTTTAGGGTTTTGTTTTGAGCTAAATAGTGCAAATCGTACGACTGCAGCAGCATGGATAAAGAGGAATTATTGGGTGCTTCGCTGGTGCACTGTAATTTCAATCGACGAATCAGGGCCGTTCAAATTAAGTCATGTGCGTATCTTTTCCAAAGTACGGTACTTATGAAATGAATTAACTTGGATGTAAACATGGCAACGTGTTCAGGATCTTACCATAGGAGACTTGTAGTTGTACCTGGAAATTAAACCACAAACGTGACAAAATTATGCTTACTTTGTTCCACAGCTTTTAAGTGATTTTAAGTGTCCGTAATCTCGTTTACTCTCTCCGTTCCATACTTATCGCTAATTAGTTTCATTTTGGGAGTCTCATTGTTATTGTTACTTACCTATAATGTTCACTTTTTTTCTTTTTCATATCCACTCATAACAACTATCCACTAACTTATTTTTTCTCTCCTAACATATTTTCTAAATCCTCGTGCACTCTCATTTGATAGCAATAAGTATTGGGCGGAGGGAGTATTCGTGTAAATTTTTTTAAATACATTTTTTTTTTCAAAACCATTGAATAATTGAATTTTAAATTACATAACTTTCTCATGCTTTTAATTAATTTCAAGTGTTTTTCAAAAAATAATTTTAAATAAGTTTATAATCCTATGGAGTTATTTGACTAAGGATTCTCACGTGTAACTACCTCAGTCTCAGTTTACGGTTTTCACTTTTTTGTTTGTTGGTCTAAAAAGTTTTTGAATAATAATTATAAATTAATTAATTATCTTAATAAAAAAATAAAAAATATTATTAATATATAATTGTAAATATCAATAATAACAGTTTTTAAATTTAAATTTTAATAATTAATTTGACTTATTGCTATTGCTCAAATTATCTTCAGACAAACAAAATCACAAAAGTAAGAACGTTCAACTCAAACATGATGAGTGTTCTAATTTATATCTTGATTTTGTTTGTTGATTTAAATGAACTTTCATAATAAAAACAGATATAAAAATAACTTTGATGATATTTTTCACAAAAATAAATATGAAAAATATTGAATTGTGCACATCAAAAAGTTGAAACCTAATAATTAGAAACGTGGCCCCTTGTTACAAGAAAGTTAAGTGCAAATTATCATAATAATTAAACAACATAAAGAATTAATGTATGTCAAATTGATTTGATTACAATGGCAAGTGGATTAAATAAAATACAATTAAACATGGAAAGCAAGGAAATGGGTAAAAGTGATGTAGTCTAGAAAGTAACGTTAATGGAGCTGCATTGGAGCGAAATGATTGGTTAATAGTGGAATAATTATATATTTGGTTAAATGACAAATTTCCTACTATAAAACATAAAGTAAAGAAGCTAAGGCAACAATAATAATTTAATGGAGGGACAACTTGGTGATTCTCCACCGTCGACATGGCATATTCTATTTTCATGCTGTATTATGTGCCAATTATATTGTAAAAAATACTCTCTTGGTCTCACTCTACTTGACAGTAAACAGGTGAGCACAATAATTAAGAAAATAAATAAAATAAGAAAAATGTGTAATACTCTCTCTGTCTTTAAATGAGTGTCCATTTTCAAGAAATCTTTGTCTCAAAATGAGTGTCTTTTTTTAACATAACTTTGTCCTCAAATGTTTTTTTTCGAAATTTTTTTCACCGGTTTCTTTATACGTGCAAAACTAAATGTTTGGAAAGGAGATTACAAGATTATATATGAATCTTTGCTACCAAATTGTACACAAAGTTGAGATTTTCAATGTCCCTTAAAATGAAATTTGGACACTCATTTAGGGACAGAGGTAGTAGAAAATATAGAGAAAAAATGAATAGGTGAATAATAGTGTTGATTGAATGAGACTGTTTTACAACATGAAATTTCCTCAAAACTTGATTGTTTGCTCTCATTATCTGTAAGGGTAAATATAAAGTCACAAAAAAATTCATAAAATTTGGCTTACAAAATAAGTTGTCATGATATTTATTGGTGCTTTTAATTAGAGTGTGTCGGGTCCACAACCGACGCAACCACTAAACTATCATCATTTCATTTTATATTCATCATTTTTTAAACTTTTTTTTATACCCATAGCATTGCCCAATCTACAAAGCAAACCTCTTATTCAATCAAAGATACTACTCTCTCCGTCCCATTTTAAGAGTCAAAAATTTCCCAAATGGGTGTCCCAACTTAAGAGTCAAAATCTATAAAAGAAAAGTTTTTTATACTTCTTTATTTAATGGCCCTACATGTCAAACACAAAACAATTACTCCCTCTGTCCCAGCTCACTTGAGACTTTTTGACCAAACTGGTCAACTTAAGGTCGGTTTGACCAATACTTTATAGAAATATTTATGTTCCAAAAAAAAAATTTAAAATTGTTATTGAGAGGATTTTTAATAGTGATCATTTTACATTATTTTTATTTTTATTTGGATCATAAATATTTCTATAAAGTGTTGGTCAAACCGACCTTAAGTTGACCAGTTTTGATCAAAAAGTCTCAAGTGAGCTGGGACAGAGGGAGTATACACTAACTATTTTCTACACCACTTTTTCTCTCATACTTACTTTTTATACTCACAACACTCTATTCCACTATATATATTTTACAATAAAAATATTTTTTCTTTAATTATTGCGTCATCTTATTTTTTTACTCTTAAAATGGGACGGAGAGTATTTCCAAAAATAACTTAATTGATGAGTGTGACCGACATTGGTCTACTTTAATAATCGCCTTTAATAGTGGGGGTGATTTGTGAGGATAAGGGGTAATATGACCCCACAACCCTATCAAATCAAACACTCTTTCTATACCACAACTTCGCTTTCCAGTTATATCGATTCATTTTAATTTCCTTGTGGATTGCTTTTGATGGTTCCCCTTGTTTTGTTTTTTCTTACTTTATTGCTATGGAACCTTCAAAAAAAATTTGGTGTATATTTGGGGTCAAGCATTTATGGACGGTTATTAAGCGGATCCGGAACCGCTTCACCCAATTTAAATCCACCTCTTCACCCAACGGCTCCGATCAATGCCATATAGACGAGCTAATCATCTGTGCGGCTAGAATGATTTCAATTTTTTGTGGGTCCTACTGAGCTCGGACACATCTCATCCGTCAAATAAAAAAAATGAGGTAGTTCTAATCGGAACCATTAAATGAAACGGGCGGAGCTAACCGCTCGGTGGAGCGGTTCGAAATCCGTTATTAAGCTCTCCAAAATTACATGTTGTCAGAGGATAATCGTTGGTCTAGTTTTACTTTAACACGTGGTTATAATGTGCCTTATTTAGTGAGAAAACGTTTACAATTCAGTTTTTAATAGTCTCCAAATAGTTGCCTAAAAAATAGTTTCAAAATAGTACTCACTCCGTCCCAGTTTAAGTCTCAGTTTAAGATTCTTACTTTTTTTTTTGCTATGTCTCAGTTTAAGGTTTTTGTTCCATAAATGGAAAAAAATGAATAGTGTTTTGGAGAATCTCCCCACCCCCCCCCCAAAAAAAAAAAAAATGTTCATTTAATTAAAAAAAAAAACATTACTTACCTAACTTACTTTCACTCACTTTCTTCATGAATAATGTTTTGAACACTTATATCATTCACTCTCTACTTTTGGTTGACTCATTTCTTTTGTTTTTGCCTTGGTTTCTTAATAAGCGTGCATAGTCAAAGTAAGAACCTGAAACTGGGACGGAGGGAGTAGTAGTGTATTGCTTCAAAAATAAATAAAAAATACACAGTGTACTCCCTTTGTTCCGGCACAAGTGACACCAATTGTTAGGACACAACAATTGAAAAATAAATAAATATGTGTAGTAGAAAATGAAGAGACATAATGAGTTGGATAAATAGTGGTGTTGATTGAATAAATTGAGTGATGAAAAATAAAGAGAGAGAATGCGTGGGTTAAATGGTGGGGTTAATTGAATATAAATATATTAAAACATTTTCATTTTAAAGCCATCATGGACCTATTAAACAAAAGGCCCATCTAGGCCCAAACCAATGTGGACTCCTAGCTTGGAGTTTATCGAGCAAACGAGCTCACATGGTACAGATCGCGTAACACCAGCTCAGTTCAGTCGAGTTGAGGAGAAAGCATAATAAGGTGGCATACTGACCGTATAAACTGACATGATTTAAATAGGAGTCCTGCCCAAGTAAGGACTCCTATCCAATTAAGAAGTCTTAGCTTGGCAGACTCCCTGTCGAATCCAAGAGATAAAGGAAGCGATCTCATTTCCTTATCAAGATACGCTCAAATCCATATTGTTAGAGCAATAACAAGACTTGATAAGAAAAGCGAGTGATCACAAGAACACAGATATACGTGGTTCACCAACTTGGCTACGTCCACGGGGAGGGGAGAGAATATTATTATCAATCTGGAGAAACGATTACAAAGATTACACTATTACTGCTACACGAATTATTGATCACAATAATTCATGACTGTGAAACTGTAGGATTACATACCTTCTCTGAGCACTCTAATAATTTATCTGAGACAAAACAACTAACTTTGATCTAAACTAACGACCTCTATTTATACCGGTTAAGTCTATCTCAAAGTATGCTAGGAACTTGGAAATCTAGTCCAAAAATAACTCGAAAACCTTCCTTCTGCGGAATTGGGACTGCAGCAGATTTCTGGCCCGAAACCACTTTATTCGGCCGAATAGCTTCCTTCATGCGGCCAATAGCTGCTGCTCCAAAAACCCAATTTCCGATTCGCCTCTTCTCGTCCGAATAGCAAACCATATTCGCCCGAATATTGATCTGCTCGGCCGAGTCCTTTCCCTTGCTCGGCCGAGCTGTTCTGCTCCGTCCCGGAATCATAAGATTTTCTCTGTTGCTTAACCCTTTAACTTGGCGTCCCAAATTCAAAGGCATTAACCCAACACATATAAAAGAGGATCTACAACTTGGAAAGCAAGCCAACTAATTCATATGAATAAGGGTCTCAAACCCTATTTGAGGTCTAATCTCTCTTCCGCCTACTTTCACTTTTTCGTATCTTATCCTTTCAAGAACATCTAACTTATTCTCACGCCGGATGGCCTTCTCCTGTGAAGCCTCGGCTTAGTTTACGCTTGTTCTTCTTTTTCAGGCTACGCAAAATCTTTTAGATATCCATTCGTGGATCCGGCAATATTGATCCCAATTTTGGCTAGGTCAATATTATTAATTGAGATCATTACTTGTTATTTGTATTGGGATAGGGAAAATTATTATCATGTATGGTTGTATCACATTACTTACTACTCATGATGTTAACCTTTATCCATTCCATATCAATTTAAATTTAAAAAAAATGGGTTTAAGAATTAAGAAAAATGTGATGTGTTCTGAGTGTAGATAGTTTGGTAGGAGAGAGAAAATGAGGTAGGGAATAGTTAGTGTGTAATTGTTATGAGTATGACATGTGAGGCCCACAATTAAAGAAGTATAAAAAATAAATCTTTTTAAAATTTGAAGTTTAAAATGAGACAACAAAAATAGAAAAATTTAAAATTTAAAATGTAACTGAGGAGGGAGTATACTACATGGCGTTAAATTTAAAAATTGGTAGACTTGGAATGACGTTTTTACTTTTGTTATGGTTGATTTAAAGAATTCTAATCAATAATTTAAATTAATTTAATTTAAATATTTATATTTATTATTTAAAAAAAATAAAATAACAACAGTGAAAATATTATTTTGTGAGGGAAGAAGTACACAAAAATAATACTACCTATTTTCTACATGAATGCGTAAATTTTTATTTTTTTAAAATAAAATTTAAATATTTTATTTTTAAACGTAAAAGATAATTAAAATATTTGGAGTACCTAAAGTCATTGTTATTGGTGTTGAGGGCTCTTCCAAACTTGTGGCGACTATTGTTCCTTTTTTTGCTCTCCACCTGGCTAACTAATATTCATCCATTACTTCTTTTAGGAGTTAAGATCTCATGTACCACTTTTGTGTGTCACTCTATGTACCACTTGTAATACATCCGTTCACATGTTTGCATAATATTACTATAATAGCAATCTCAATAACTGTAACTCATTAAATCACTTGTGGTATATAAAGTGGTACACAAAGCGGCACAGATGATTTGGACTCTTATTTTAGAGTTGTCCCCTTCTTCTTCTTCTTTTTTTTTTTTTTTTTTTGGTAAACACTGACTTCGAACCTATTACGAGATGAGATAAGAATACTTTCATATTTTTTTCCCTCTTTCCCGGTAACAATGTGGCATAGGAGATCTGGACTCCATCCGTTCACATGTTTGCATAATATTACAATAATAACAATCTCAATAACTGTGAACCTAAATCACTTGTGGCATATAAAATGGTACACAAAGTGGCACAGAGGATTTGGACTCTTATTTTAGAGTTGTCCCCTTTTTTTTTTTTTTTTGGTAAACACTGACTTCGAACCTATTACGAGATAAGATACGAAGATTTTCATATTTTTTTCCCTCTTTCCCGGTAACAAGTGAGTGGTTAGGATTAATTTGTACACCTATTGGCTTAATTTCTTTTAAGTTGGTCAAAGTTAATTTAATTATGTTGAATTAAGGAAATAAAAGATACATTCTTGAAGGCTCTGGAGGTCACTTAACATCATTATATATGGAGTCATAATATGAATACATTAAATTAAGGTTTTAAATTAAACTAAATGTAAAATGAATCTTTTACAGGTTTATTAAATCAGATGACTCTATCTTGATATGAGAGACGAAGTAAGAAAAGATAATGTCTTTAAGATTGGAGTTGAACGATTAACATTTTGATTGCTGAACAGTGTTATTCAACCATATTACTCCCTATATGTCTGAATGAATGCATTGAAAATTTAGTGTAATTAAGAATCATGGAATTTCAACAACAAAAACTTAGAGATTAAATGTGTACGCAATTGTGAGACACAAGTGTATACACAATCAATAAAATAGCAGCAGAAATAAAATAACACGGAGTTTAATCGTTTGTTGGTTCAACTCCCGCAAACATTTCAGTTTTAAAATATATACTATATGATAATAGAATAAAAACCTAACCAGTTAAAGAAAGGAAAATATGAAACTATTAAAGATCAAGATCTAAACCCTATAATCTGACTTACAAAAATCAGAGAAAGGTTTTAGAACTGAAATCAATAAAGAACTCAGATTAAAATCATATGTGACTTCGGATGTATGCAGATATCCGACCACACATCCACAAATTGCACTCTTTTTACTATAACGAATTTATGAATAATTCAACTCTTTTTCGCTCTCTAGAATCCATAATCAATCCGGTGCTGAATGATCTTTTTATATAGATGAGCAGGTCGGTTCCTTGCATGAATCTCTTTCTTACATTTTGTGAAGTATCCTACAAGAAATCAAAGAGATTGACAATAACAAGCGATAAAGATTTATTAGATGATTAGATCTTAAAAGTTAGGAGTTAAAGATGTATCTATATAAATAAAAAAAATATCAACATAAATAAAAGATATGGACAATATCCAACAAGAAAAATATTTTAAATCTTTAAAGAAAGTCAAAAATCCTAATTACCAAAAATTGCTTCACACAGTTTCAAGAGTCCAATAATCCTATAAAGATTCTCACTCTTTCATGTTCAAATTTTATTTTAAAGAACATCTGAAAATATCTACGTTTCATACAATTTAGTAGCAAAGATTCATTTATAATCGTGTAATCCTCTTTATAAACATTTAGTTTTACAACTATAAAAGGACTAGTAAAAAAATTGGTGAAAAAATAATTAGGAACAAAGATATTTTCAAAAAAACACATTCATTTTAGGACACTTTTTTAAAAAAAAATAGACATTAGTTTAACGACATAAAAATATCATTTATTTAATTTAATGATTAATAATAATTGAAAGGTCCATGTTTTTTTCAAAACACTCTTAAGGCCAAAATGATAGAGAAATATGCGCAGCGGAATATATATTTTCTTAAGCCTTATATATTCCTAATTTCTTTGTCAATTTTATCTTGTCTATGTGATCAAGCAATAATATATTAAAGCAAGAAATATAAATGAAATTGAAAATTAAAGTGCAAGACAAGAAATAAAAAGAGACAAGAGGCGAGAATTTTTAAAGTGGTTCGGAGGCAAAACCCATCTCCTACATCCACCCCCACTGTTGGAACAGTGAGATCAATTCACTATAATCCGCTCTCTTTAGAGCTTACAAGAATTGATAAGGCAAGTTCCTTTGAACCCCCTCTACTTAATTGACACTTCAATTAAGGTTGATTCTTTCAAAGCGAAAAAAAATAAATAAAAAATAAATCACAAGTGTGTTTACAAAAATAGCTTGACTTTAAGCTGGCTGGAGGTGGGTTGTAACTGGGTGCAAAATGGCACAATATTTGCAGGGGTTTATCCAAATATTTAGGACTACAAAGTGTGAATGCAGTAAGGCTACAAAGGTTTAAAAGGGTGAGGGAATAAATGGTGAAGGATGAAAAGATAATGTGGCAATTGGTGTATATTGCTCACTAGGGGAGGTTGGGATATAGTGATGCAATTAGCACACTTAGTGGATAAATGGTGAAGGGTAATGGTGATGGGTGTTGTATCTCAATATTTGTGTGTGCATGGTTTTTGTTGCACACATTGAGACAATAAAAGGGAGGGGTATTTGGTGTGGGAAAACACACAGAGAATGAGAGGATTATGGTTCAATTTATAGGGGAAAGGGGAAGTATCCGTTGGTGAAGTCTTGAGTCTTCAATGTTGGTCTTTAATGTAGTTTCCATAAGTCTTTGGTCTCATTCCTCATTCAATGTTGATTGTAACATTCCCATGTTTTAGGGAAAGTGGTTTTCTTCAACGGACATAATGCAAGACAATTGCAGGGAATAATTCTTTTTTTTTTATTATTAATTTTTTTTTTACTTAAATCATAATTGAACTCAATACATAATCATTAATAGAAGCGCCTAGGAGACAAATCCTAAGGAGAGAAAATCTTCTCT
This sequence comes from Campanula takesimana, assembly GCA_026119855.1. Taxonomy (NCBI): domain Eukaryota; kingdom Viridiplantae; phylum Streptophyta; class Magnoliopsida; order Asterales; family Campanulaceae; genus Campanula; species Campanula takesimana. Next base: position 610,289 of record JAOWBW010000755.1, on the reverse strand, counting down.
CTAACTTCTAGGGGAGGGGGGATCGAACCCATGACCTCCAAGTTGGAAGCCCTGAGATCTGGCCACCAGGCCAAGTCCTGATGGTTTGCAGGGAATAATTCTTGTTCACATGAAGGTTTGACATATTGTCACTTGACCACCTTGACCCATTTTTGCTCCATTAATGGATTTTGCACATATCTTTCTATTGGGAGCTTGTATGCAAAATATTATTGCATACTCTTGTTCATCTTTAAATTACCTTTCTAATGAGTCCAATATAGAATATTTTAGGACCCATTTAATAGATGAAAATAATCGTAGAAAAACATGGGAAACATGAAGGAGGTCTTGGGTAATTTTTGCATCTTTCTCTCTTGACAATTTAGACCACTTAACTTTAACCCGTTAGTTAAATGATCGATCTTCAGCAAAACAATAAGTTAGGACCTAACAAATTTCCCCTTTTTGGTGAAAGATTGGTCATATTAATCACTTGTAAGCTTTATGTTTAACTCCGTAAGCCAAAAGTGATAACATTGATATTGCCTCTCAAGCAGATTTTTGGTCAACTACATGAAATTTTCTGTATTGACTCTGAAGGTTTTAGGCTGTATGGTTAAGGTTTCTGGAAAGGGTTATGAGTGAACTTTAAGTGCGAAAACACGACTCGGGATTTCAAGTTCTAAAGAGGGATATATTGCGTTTTTGCTGAGAGGTGTTTGACAAGAGTTTGCTGTCTGGAAATGTAGGGTCTGCTGCCTACTTCAAACAGGTGTCGTTTTTCATTCATAATGAATCAAACTGTGGAGTAGATCTTGTTGGAAAGCCCTCTGTGTCTAGTTTACACGGGAAAAATCGGTTTGGGGTTTCGATAGGGAGAGAGTGAGATATTGTGTTTTTCATGGAAGGTGTCAAACCAGATTTTGGGTCAGCTGTCAAGGTTTTTGGGTTAGCTGTCAAGAGTTTTGGGGTTGCTTTCTGAGGGAGGGTTAGCTGACTGGGGTTCAGTGTTTGGAGGGTTTTCAAGGGTGTTCTCTCCAAGGGTTTTGTAACGACCCCAAAACCCGTCCCTATTTATTTTATATTTTTGGGGATTTTAATTTGACATTATGTGTGCATTTTATGTGTTGCATCATATTTTATGACTTGCACATATTGTTTGATTAATTGTGTTATTTATTTAGTTTGTATTAATAATGGTTAAGGGAGTTAAATGGAGTAGTTGAAACCTTAGGGTCCTTAATGGAATTTAAAGTATAGGGGCTTAATTGTTCAACTTGAAAGTAGAAGGACCAAAGTGGAAATTTTATAAAAAATCTTTATACACTTATCCTCCCATCTCTCTCCCTCTGCGGTTACATTATACACACACACACTACAATTGAAATTTCTCTGGTTCAAGTAGAAGAAAGAAAAAGGTAAGTTTCATCCTATTTTAATTTTTATCTTTTTAATTACTTATCCGTTTTAAAAACTAATTATATAAAAATGATCAGGACGTTGAGTAGGTCATTTCTACCCGATCAAATATTATTTCTGCGATACTTTTTCTGGAATGGTCCGTTTGTGATCGAGTTTGGAATGATGTAGCCGTTTAGGTTCATTTTGGTAATTGTACATATTTATGATGTTTTCGTGGGGTTTCTTACTTTGTAATCCCTTGTGTGAGAAATGGGTTTAACGTACTTGGTTGTTGAGGATCGTGTTCAAGTGTGTGCAAGGGGGTTGTTTGACTTAATGTCATTGATAAAGGATTGTGTTGTGACTTAATGTCAATATTGTGAACTCTTTTGTGAGTAACATGTTTACATCTTTGTGATGACTTTGTGTGGTTCCCTACTTTGCAATTGTTGGGTATGCTTATCACTTAACCCTCCTACATTTGTTAGAATTGATTGATACCATCACCTATGAGTATTTTTATGGACTTTAGGACCTCATGTAAGGAAGTTTATAACTTCATTTTTTTAGCCAAGTCCTTTTTATAATATAGGCTTAGATGATAGGACTTGAAGCTTTGAAAGATCGAAGATTTCCAAAGCAGGATTCATTTCACTGCGCAGGATGTTCTTTGCGCAGGTCGCTACTACGCATAGACATCTTGCGCAAACTTTTAACCCTGCTCAGTTTTTCAAGGTCTTATTTCCTAAACTCTGAAGATATCTTTTAGTGACCAAGCATGGGGCGCATGCTTCCCATGCACAGTATCCATGAGCGCCGACAATGCACATGCCTTTGTGCGCGGACTCTACCTTGGTCAAATTCCTCATCTCCTGATCTCATATTCTAGAAGCTTGGAAAGCGACAAGACAAGCAACACTGTTTGGATTAAGTCAAAGTGCTGAGGTGTGCACAAACGACAAAATAAGCACACTCAGCAAAACCATTGGTGGAGACACGCTTAAAAGAAATATTTCAAATGAAGACAGCTGTCAACCTTCTAGAAGAAGCTCTTGAATTTGGCCTTCATGCTCAGTCTCTGATAGAGAAAAACTCCACTTGTAATAAAAATACCTAGCAAGTGTACTAGTCACCGTAGTAGTAATACGCTATGCGAGGGTCGATCCACAGAGACTTGTGTATTTCACGATTCGATTTTCAGCAGTATAAACAAGAAATTAAAAATGACTGGTTTTGTTTTTATTTTAATACTACAAAAACACTTAAATTAAACTAAGATAGCAATTAAACAAAATAGAATGAGTTTACCGGAATTTCAGCAATGAGAGGAAGATCTATGGATTGGATTCACATGTATTTCATTAATATATATAACTAATAATATCATCATTCCTTGTTGGGGATTTATTCTCTTAAGTAAGATTGAATGCTCACACATCTTCAATCTAGTGTTCTTTCAATATCATATTTTCTGCAAAGGCCATATGATATTCAAAGAACTCATTAAAATCTTAGGAATCTTAAATCTATAATTTTGATAAGAAATCACTTTACAAATCAAAATTATATTATTTCAAAAGTCGGACTTTGTATATCTCAATCAATCACTTGAAATCCTTATACACAAATTAGTTTAAGAGCCAAGCTAATCTAAACATTAGATTGTAACTAGAAAACTCTTATAAAAATACTTCTTGAAAAACCCAACAAAATGAATAACAATACTATCAATTAAAACATAATAATTCCATACATGTTACCTCCAATCCATAGAATGAGGAGATTAGCCAAGCATACACATATTCTTCTTCAACAAAGCTTCAATATTCAACATAAAACTTGAAGAAGTGAAAATATTTGGAACAATGAAAAACCTCTCAATCTTTCTCTACAATGTTTGAAGGAAGTAAAAACTATCTATTCTAGATCTGAATCCCTGGCTGCTGTGTGGAAGAGATATATTTATACTAGGATCAAGCTAGGGTTACACAATGGGAACACAAGAAGAGGATATCAAGCTGTTGAAAAACTGCATTTTCCTGTCGGGTAGGCTGTGCGACCGCCCAAAATGGTGTGTGCGACCGCACATCTTTCTGAATTGATTTGGTCATGGAATGGGTATGAATTGGGCGACCGCACGATATGTTTTGTGCGGCCGCACAGTTATCTGACAGGTTGATTTTCTTCTTATTCCCGTCCTTGACTCGGTTGACCGCTGTTGACCATTGATGGTGACTCGAGCAATCATTGATCTCCACACTTTTGAGCATCCAGGCCTTTGCAAAATATCAAAATAACACTAAAAAGTGTTTTACAACATTCAAATCCTTACAAAGTTCCTTATACAAAATAGATCAACAATTACATCAATAATGTTCTAAATTATATCCAAAAGTCAATAAAACTAGCACATGAACATAGAGATTATATATGTAAATACTACTCTATCAAATTCTCCCACGCTTAGACCATTACTCGTCCCTGAGTAATATTCCTAACCCACCTCTAAGCACCGGTCTATAAAGCGTAGCATGGAGGAAAATGACACCTATCTCCTCTATATCCCCATCAGCCAAGTCAAGAAAAGAAATAAAACTCGGAGTGAAAAGAACTCCGTCCCCTTATGACTCCCAAAAATGAGTAACCATGGCCCTAATCGATAGCAACACCAATAATAAACAAATAAAATCATATCCGACTAGGGCCCACACATTGAAGCTAGGGGGAACTAAAACGACCTATGCTTCCCCCACACTTATCTTTCACTACATTCTCCCTCAAAAAAAAAAAAAAATCAATGCTAGGATAGGTTCTTAACAATGATTTACCTCAAAATAAGCTCCAACGCCCCTTATAACTCCACAAAAAATTGAGGATTTTCTATCCTATCGCCTCTAACCAACCTCCTACTCCAACATGCATCCTACCCGACTCTCCAATCCTCCCTTAGGACGCCACGCCGGTGAAAACATATAATCGCTCAATTGCTCACCTTTTGCCTAGGCGCCCTTTCGGGTTTTCACCTAGCCTCTCTCTTTTTTTTTTTTTTTTTTTTTTAAGAACTAAATACAAACGAAAAACATAACTGATGATGAAAGTACCCCCCCACGCTTAAATCAAGCATTGTCCCCAATGTAGAAGCAATAAAAATGAGCTAAAGGATAGGGATACCTCCAAACATGCAACTACTGAAAAGGGGGCGGGGTTGCCCGTCTTGGCTAGAACTGCCTCCCTGCCACTGCATCTGGGCACCAAAAGGAGGAGGTGGAGGCGCCACTCGTCCCCAAATCATCTGGAGCAGCTGCCCCTGCTGAGTGGACTCTCGGGATTGCTGTGCCCTCCATGCTTGCGCAGCCTCAATCTCGGCAGCCTGCCTCTGGTACATCTCCATCTGTTGCTGTTGCAGCTGTCCTAAAGTGGCCTCTTGCCTCCCACTTGATTTTCTCAACTCCCCAATGTCTAGGCGTAATCCCTTGATATCATCCTGTAAATCCTCAACCACCCCTCCCAAGTAAAAAGTGGCCTCATCAGGGTGAAACTCCCATTGTGCTTCCTCTTGCTGAGCCCCACCAGATGTCCCCTCTCCTGGCTGTGTAGCGGTGTGCCCCCGAGTCAGAGATTCTATATTAATGATGGTCCCCGGAGTCAAATCCCTTGGAATCTGGGTCAAGTCCACCCCTGCCCGCCTTATCATAGCTGTTATCATAAGGGGGTAGTTGAAGTTGGAACTCCCCATGCTTCTGATGGTGTTCTGAATCTCATTCTGAATTATGAACCCGGTGTTAATGTTACCACCCTGCAGGACCACATGCATCAATGCAGCTCGTCTCCAATGCACATCATTGTAATGTGAGCTCGGAAGTATCCTCTCACATATAAACCGGTGTAGTGCGCGCATCCTCAAGTCGAGATTCCGGGCCTTAGTTACAATGCCACTCCTCATCATGTCCGGGTTAATTTCCCCGAACGTAGGTGCAATTAAGTGCAAATTCCTTTGACATTAGACCTCATTTCCTGCACTAGTCTCCAGTATGCACAATCCTCAATCTCAGTGGTGCAATTGATACCATAGAACTGGTTGATCTCCTCTTCGTCATATGGGATTCTAACTCCTCTCACCCACGAAGTTTCAGTATAACCCGGCACTGAAGCATTAGCATAGAACTCTTTTACCAAGTAACTCACCCCATTACAAGAAGGGCGAGCCGCAAGCCTCTTCCAATTATAGTGATCAAAGATGTCATTTAAGTCCATTTTCTTAATTTGAAATTCTTTCTCAACATTAAACTGTCTATGATCAAAAGCTAGGTAAAATCGTTCCGCCTCAGGAGCCACAAAACGAATTCTATCAAATGGGGGTTCAAGCAATTCATCTGGGATAGGCTCATGACGTACACCTCTGTTTGCTCTACGGGGAGGCATTGATATACTACCAACAAAAGAATGATTCTGAAAATTTGTTCTTACTTGACCGGAAAATTCGCCGGAGAAGTCGCCGGAGTTGGCCGGAATTTTTCGCCGGAGTTGAGAGAGTTGATTCTTGAGAATGCCCTCGAGCTTGTGAACACCTTCCCCTTCTGTGATGACTCCAAAATCCAAACCAATTTGCTTCAAAACCCAAGTTTTGCCTATTTCTTCTCTTTGCCCAATCTTCCCCAAATCACCGGATTTAATGGTGTTTTGGGTTAGAAAACTTGGAAATGATGGAGTAAATGTGGTGAGGATTATGATTTGGTGGGTTAGAATGGTAGGATTGGGTGTTTGGGTGGGTGATTTTTAGAGAGAGAGAGAGTGTTTGGGTCGGTTTTTGTAGAGAGAAGGTGAAGAAGGAGTGACTGGGGTTTGAATTTTTGGAATAAATCCCGACCATAATCCCTTTTTCTGGCAAAAATCCCGACACCCAGGTCACTGGGCGGTCGCCCAAAGTAAATGTGCGGTCGCACAACTATCTGGAACGAAATAGAGCCTTTACGAATATTTTTGGGCGGTCGCCCATAATATAATGTGTGGTCGCCCAACTTTCTGGAACTGCATTTTTCAGTTTAAATCTCTGGCTCGTTCTGCCTCCTTGACCCCTTAGTGCATGATTGGTTGTCTCACATATATCTACACATCACCCAAAACACAAACCACAAGCGTAATACTTCTAAAAACCAATAAAACTAAAAATAAAAATTCAATCTTTTGGAGGGTGACAACTATTTACACTCCCCTATAAACCCACAAACTCGGAGAGACCCGTTAGGGTGACACGGACATATTTGTGACCGCACTTTCGTTGCCTACGTTCCTCTTAGGACTATAAGAGGCTCAGGTCACCGTAGTTCGAACCGACTCCGACTTTGAAACTAATTTAAAAGAAAAAAATTTCACTTCAAATTAAAGGCTTTTTTTTTTTTTTTTATATGACCGCTACACCCACAAGCTCAGAACAAACTATGTCCTCATAGAGTGCAACTTAGCATGTTCCAAGTTAAAGAATGCTAGGGAATTGAAAATAGAAAGAAAAAAATGATACCGAAGTGGGTTGCCTCCCATAAGCGCCTTTGTTTAACGTCGTTAGCCCGACGTGTTGCTTCGTCAATCGCTAGATTCTGGGACAATGAGGTGTACCACTTCTGCAATTTCTCCATGCCTTGGAACATTTTCATAATAGGGCTTAACCCTATGACCATTCACCTTGAAAACATCACCGTCTTTCAGGTTTCTTAGCTCAACCGCACCATGTGGAAAGACTTTCAAAACTTCGTACGGCCCCGTCCATTTGGACTTAAGCTTTCCGGGAAATAACTTGAGTCGAGAGTTAAACAGGAGTACTTTCATACCCGGCCTAATGGATTTGGGCCTGATATGCTTGTCATGATACCACTTGGTTTTCTCCTTATAACTTCTCGCACTCTCATATGAATCCAACCTCAACTCTTCCAATTCATCTAGAGCAAGTAATCTTTGCTCTCCTGCCAATGCTACATCCATATTGAGTTGCTTGATGGCCCAAAAAGCTTTGTGTTCCAGCTCCACGGGAAGATGGCATGACTTTCCAAACACTAACCGGTAGGGGCTTACTCCAATGGGAGTTTTGAATGCGGTCCGGTAAGCCCATAAAGCATCACACAACTTTTCAGCCCAATCTTTTCGGTTTGGCCTCACCGTCTTTTCTAACACTGCCTTAATTTGCCTATTGCTGACCTCCACTTGACCGGAGGTTTGTGGATGGTAAGGTGTGGCAAGGCGGTGTACAACCCCATATCTCTTTAACAACTTGTGGAGCAACCGGTTGGTAAAGTGCTTGCCTTGGTCACTTATGATAGCCCTCGGTATCCCAAATCTGCAAAACAAAGTCTCACGCACAAATTTACAAACCACATTAGAATCATTAGTGCGAGTGGGAATGGCTTCTACCTACTTAGAGACATAGTCTACAGCAACAAGAATGTATAGATAGCCGAAGGACGGAGGAAAAGGTCCCATAAAGTCAATGCCCCAAACATCAAAAATGTCTACAACCAAGTTATTAATTAGGGGCATTTCATCTTTTTTAGTGATCCCTCCCGACCTCTGGCATCTATCACATTGCGCATAATATTGATGGGCATCTTTAAACAAACTTGGCCAATAAAGTCCCGATTGAAGGACCTTCCGGGCAGTCTTTTGCCCACTGAAATGCCCACCACATTGCAACTCATGACAAAAGTCTAGGACACTCTTTTGCTCATGTTCGGGCACACACCTTTTGACTGTCTTATCTGGGCAAATCTTAAATAAATAAGGGTCATCCCAAATGTAGTGCTTAACATCAGAGAGGAATTTACGTTTTGCATGTGAGTCCATTCCAAGAGGTAAAGTGTGTGAAACAAGGTAGTTGGCAAAATCCGCATACCATGGTTCATGCACATGTACCACAAAAAGTTGTTCATCAGGAAAATGTTCGTTAATGGGAATCAACTCATCATGTGCATTCATAAACGTGAAATCCTCTAGTCTAGAGAGGTGGTCAGCAACTACATTTTCACTCCCTTTCTTATCTCTGATTTCCAAATCAAATTCTTGCAATAATAACATCCACCTAAGCAGTCTAGGTTTTGCATCTTTTTTATTTAACAAGTATTTCAATGCAGAGTGGTCAGAGTAGATAATCACCTTAGATCCAAGCAAGTATGAGCGAAATTTTTCAAGTGCAAAAACCACAGCTAAAAACTCTTTTTCAGTGGTAGTGTAATTTAACTGTGCATCATTAAGAGTTCTACTTGCATATTGGATGACATGGGGTAATTTATTACTCTTTGACCCAAAACAGCTCCTATGGCAAAGTCAGAAGCATCACACATGATTTCAAACGGTAATGACCAATCAGGGCTCGACAAAATAGGAGCACAAGTCAACTTCTTTTTCAATTCATTAAAAGCCTCCAAACATTCTTTATCAAAAATGAACTCAGTATCTTTTGCAAGCAAGTTACACAATGGTTTACAAATTTTTGAGAAATCTTTGATAAATTTCCTATAAAAACCTGCATGCCCAAGAAAACTACGAACACCTTTAACCGAGATTGGAGGAGGTAATTTAGAAATGACTTCAATTTTTGCCTTGTCTACTTCTATACCCAGACTAGATACAAGATGACCTAAAACAATACCATGCTCACAAGAAAGTGACTCTTTTCCCAACTCAAGGTTAAGTCGGTCTCACAACAACGTTTAAGCACAAAAGCCAAGTTCTTGAGACACTGGTCAAAACTATCCCCGAACACAGAAAAATCATCCATAAACACTTCCACCCCCTTTTCAATCATGTCGGAGAAAATAGATAGCATACACCTTTGAAAAGTCCGGGTGCATTGCATAAACCAAACGGCATTCTCCTATATGCAAAAGTGCCAAAGGGACAAGTGAAGGTAGTTTTGGATTGATCCTCTTTAGCAATGGGAATTTGATTGTATCCCGAGAACCCATCCAAGAAACAATAGTAGGCGTGGCCTGCTAATCTCTCAAGGATTTGGTCAATGAAAGGTAAAGGGAAGTGGTCCTTTTTAGTAGCCGCATTTAATTTCCTCAAATCCAAACACATCCTATGACCAGTGACTTCCCTCGTGGGCACTAACTCATTCCTCTCATTTGGGACAACAGTAATACCCGATTTCTTGGGTACCACTTGAACAGGACTAACCCACTCACTATCCTCGACCGGGTAAATAATACCAGTATCAAGTAATTTGAGCACCTCTTTCCTCACAACCTCCTGCATGTGGGGATTTAGCCTCCTTTGCCTTTCTCTAGAGGTTTTAGCATCCTCTTCAAGATTTATGCGGTGTTGGCAAATGGTAGGACTAATCCCCCTAATATCTGCTAAAGTCCAACCTATAGCACCCTTGTGCTCACACAACACTTTGATCAACCTCGCCTCTTGTTCTTGAGTTAGATCTGAGGCAATGATCACAGGAAGAGTTTCACCTTCCCCTAAGAACGCATATTTTAAAGTCTGGGGAAGTGGTTTCAACTCAAGAATGGGGGGATTAAGAATGGACGGAGCCAACTTCTTGTTGAAGTGGCCTAGGGGGTGAAACGGGCCATCATCATGATGGTGTTCATCGGCCTTATCAGCAATAGCCATCACAGGAACATCCGTATTATCCCTAGAATTCTCACCGCCCCCCGACTCAAACTCACAATTTTTATTTTTCACCTCATCCCATAACTGCTCATGAACACATTCATCAATATCATCTATATAACAACATGAATCATCAAAAATTTGTGGTTCTTTCATGACATCAAAAACTGAGATTTCTACCTTTTCATCGAGAACATGCATGGTCAATTTCCCATTTTTAACATTGATGTTGGTGTCGGTAGTTGCCATGAACGGGCGCCCAAGGAGAATGGGTGGTTCACGACACTTACTAACACCTTGTTCCATGTCTATTACAACAAAATCAACAGGAATGATGAGCTTTTCTACTTGCACCAAAATGTCCTCCACAACTCCCATAGGGCGTTTGACCGAATGATCGGCTAACTGCAGGGTCATTGTGGTAGGTTTAAGCTCACCCAATCCCAATTGTTTATATATAGAAAAAGGCATCAAATTAATGCTAGCGCCCAAATCCAACATCGCCTTCACCGACTTAGAATCCCCCAAAGTGATTGTAATGTTAAAACTACCGGGATCCTTAAGTTTTGGTGGAAGGTGGGTTTGAAGCACGGCACTCACATTCTCAGACATGATCACATTCTCACCTCTTCCCATCCTTGGTTTCCGGGTATTAAGATCTTTGAAAAACTTGGCATAAGATGGAATATTTTTGATGACATCCAACAATGGTAAATTGATGTTTACTTTTGAAAACATGTCATAAATTTCAGAAAATTGTTTTTCCATCTTTTGCCTCATATATCGACCAGGAAAAGGCATGGGCGGTACATATGGCTTGGGCATTGGAGAAGTTACATTTTGCTTGTCTCCCAAGTCATTAGTACCATTTTCCTTCAAATTTTCAGACTTTTCCTCAACATTATTATTAGAAGAAGTGGAGGGAATACTTACCTCCTCACCGACGACCTTACCATTTCTCAGTGTGATGATTGATTTGTCTGAGTGCTCCCCTTGGCTAGGGAAGGTTCCCGGTTTGGTAGCTCGCAACACTTCCGCCATTTGACTCACCTGGGTCTCAATCTTGTTGATGGCAGCTTCATTGTTCTTCCTTTCTTGCATCATTTCCAACCTCATCTGCTCCAAGATTGTTTCGACGGAAGGTTTTGGAGGTTGTTGTGCTTGATGTTGTGGTTGTGGTTGTTGTTGCACCGGGTGGAGTGGTTGATTGTTACTCCATGAAAGATTTGGGTGATGCCTCCACCCTGGATTGTATGTGTTGGAGTATGGATTGTTGTATGGTTGCCTTGGTTGAAATCCATTTGCTGCTTGTGCCTGTTCAGAAAATTCTGAAAATTGTGCACTAGATGGACAAGCATTAGTAGCATGAGAACTTAAACCACAAGTAGTACAAACTTCTTGAACTTTGTTAGCAATGAGAGGTGAAACAAGATTTGTGAACGTAGAAATTTGGTTAGACATATGGATAAGAGCATTTTCCAATTTATCTACCTTCTCGTTAGATTGAACTTCATAAATTCCCTTTTGATTTCCTCTCACTCCTCTCTGCTGAGAATTTGCACCTAACATCTCAAAAATGTCCCTAGCTTCTTCCGGAGTTTTCTCACCTATTGACCCTCCCGCAGCATTATCAACAGTGTTTTGATACAAATGACTTAACCCATCATAAAATGCTTGATTCAAATGTGGAAGGGAAAAGTCATGGTGAGGGCATTGAACTAAAAGCATTTTAAAACGATCCCATGTTTCGTGAAATGCCTCACCAGGTTCTTGTTGAAAACATATGATTTTCTTTCTTAATGCTGATAATGAGGGATGCGAATAATATCTTTGAAAGAAAGCTTGGTACATCTTTTCCCATGTGTCTATGCTATTGGGAGGCAAAGTCATGAACCACGTTTGAGCTGCACCCTTAATACAAAGAGGAAAACAACGCAACTTTAACTGGTCCTCCGTGATACCAGCAGTGATAGGGAATGTTTGCACATTGGCTAGGTATTCACGGATGAAATTAAGCGGATCCTCATTAGTTAAACCATGGAAAGTAGGCAACAAATTAAAGTATTGCCCTTTAAGCTCATATCCTTTTGCCGCGGCCGGCAAATTAATACATGAAGATGCATCATCGATTTTAGGACGGAAAAAATCCTTCATATGACGAACCTCACCCATGTTTAAGTTTACTTCTACCTCAGTGGTGGAAGTTTCGGTTCCACTTAGATCTTCTTCTGTCCCGGTGACAGAAGTCTCAGATTCAGATTCAAATAAATTGAAAAGGAGAGTATTTTCCTCGAGATTATCTATTTCTTCGTTCAACGGAACCAACTGGGGGTTCAGTGAACGTCGACCAAACATACGCTATTGAAAATTGAACTGTGAAATACAGAACAAGTCCCCGGCAACGGCGCCAAAAACTTGATAGAGAAAAACTCCACTTGTAATAAAAATACCTAGCAAGTGTACTAGTCACCATAGTAGTAATACGCTATGCGAGGGTCGATCCACAGAGACTTGTGTATTTCACGATTCGATTTTCAGCAGTATAAACAAGAAATTAAAAATGACTGGTTTTGTTTTGATTTTAATACTACAAAAACACTTAAATTAAACTAAGATAGCAATTAAACAAAATAGAATGAGTTTATCGGAATTTCAGCAATGAGAGGAAGATCTATGGATTGGATTCACATGTATTTCATTAATATATATAACTAATAATATCATCATTCCTTGTTGGGGATTTATTCTCTTAAGTAAGATTGAATGCTCACACATCTTCAATCTAGTGTTCTTTCAATATCATATTTTCTGCAAAGGCCATATGATATTCAAAGAACTCATTAAAATCTTAGGAATCTTAAATCTATAATTTTGATAAGAAATCACTTTACAAATCAAAATTATATTATTTCAAAAGTCGGACTTTGTATATCTCAATCAATCACTTGAAATCCTTATACACAAATTAGTTTAAGAGCCAAGCTAATCTAAACATTAGATTGTAACTAGAAAACTCTTATAAAAATACTTCTTGAAAAACCCAACAAAATGAATAACAATACTATCAATTAAAACATAATAATTCCATACATGTTACCTCCAATCCATAGAATGAGGAGATTAGCCAAGCATACACATATTCTTCTTCAACAAAGCTTCAATATTCAACATAAAACTTGAAGAAGTGAAAATATTTGGAACAATGAAAAACCTCTCAATCTTTCTCTACAATGTTTGAAGGAAGTAAAAACTATCTATTCTAGATCTGAATCCCTGGCTGCTGTGTGGAAGAGATATATTTATACTAGGATCAAGCTAGGGTTACACAATGGGAACACAAGAAGAGGATATCAAGCTGTTGAAAAACTGCATTTTCCTGTCGGGTAGGCTGTGCGACCGCCCAAAATGGTGTGTGCGACCGCACATCTTTATGAATTGATTTGGTCATGGAATGGGTATGAATTGGGCGACCGCACGATATGTTTTGTGCGGCCGCACAGTTATCTGACAGGTTGATTTTCTTCTTATTCCCGTCCTTGACTCGGTTGACCGCTGTTGACCATTGATGGTGACTCGAGCAATCATTGATCTCCACACTTTTGAGCATCCAGGCCTTTGCAAAATATCAAAATAACACTAAAAAGTGTTTTACAACATTCAAATCCTTACAAAGTTCCTTATACAAAATAGATCAACAATTACATCAATAATGTTCTAAATTATATCCAAAAGTCAATAAAACTAGCACATGAACATAGAGATTATATATGTAAATACTACTCTATCAGTCTCCAACGGCTCTAAAACACCTGCGCACCAATCATATTGTGCCAGGTCATCAACTCTGATCAGATCCCCAACGGCTATAAAGGACAGCTGTGCGCCAATCACTTTATGCCAGCTCATTGTCCTTGCTCAGAGCTCCAACGGCTATATTCAAGCTCTCATGTTGGTCCCAAAGGGCAACAAGGGTATGAAAAATAGCTAGAGGGGGGGGGTGAATAGCTGTTTTAAAATTCTTTTCGTACCCTTGAAAAACTCAATTGCGAATGCGCACTTTATCAAGTAAGCGTTATGAAATGCGCCTAAGTGATTGAGTGAAATGCACAGCGGAATTTAGTAATGAAAATAGGCGCAAAGTGATAAAGGGAGCGCAACACACACACTAAGTATTTTGGCTCAAAGTGAGTGAAATAAGGAACTAAGGCAAATGATATAACAAACACAACACAATTCAGTTCAAACAATCTACAATGAGTAAACAAGCAAGTAGTGAGTGAAAATAATAACTTGAAAGAAATAACAAGATAATAACACGAAGCTATTTGGAGAGGTTCGATCAATGAAAGATCTACGTCCTCTACCAAGATGGTTAGTCTTGGATTTCTAATCGAGATCTTATATAATGAGGAGTGTTACAAATTACAATGTTGAGCTTATACACTAACTCAAGATCTATTACTATGAAAGAACAAATCCAAAACAATAACCGGTGTATCTCTAAAAGATGAATCTAAATGATTAATCTTAAAGAGGTGCGTGTGTGTTCTTAGTATCAAGGCTCTTTAGATCTTTGAGATGGAGAGCACAAGAAACTAAAGTGTTAAGGCTTTGAAGATCTGGGCTAAGGATGAAGGTATGAAGATGTTCTTGAGAAATCTGGAAAAACGAAGGCAATCTTCAAATCTTCAACAAATGCTTTGAGAGAGAAATTCTTGAAATTCTTAGCAAAACTCAGCAACTTCAAAATGTTGAAGTTATGGGGTATTTATAGTGAACTTCAAAAAACTAGCCGTTGGAAATCTTTGTGGATAAGATGAGCTGTCGCTCGTTGATTGGAGCATGCATATATTATAGCCATTTTGACACTCAACATAAATGTGACCGTTATGGACACGTGTCAATAGATTGGGCGTATATGCATCTTTTAACCACCGTTGGATCATTGGCGTAATTTGAATTCTCTTCAAGTCTTCGAGTCTTCATTAAATCACTGAGTGTAAAATCAACCATGATGAGGCGCGTTGAGCCATTAGAGCGCATGGTCCATTTGAGGCGCGTAACAACACGCGTGGATCTTTGAGGCGCGAGGCTATATGCGCGCGCGCTGAAAGGCGCATGGCGCATAGCATAAAGGGGCGCATAGGCGCGTGGCTCAAACTGAACTTGTGATTTATCTTGAATCTTGATCTTCTTGCCCTATTTCTAAGCCTATTCTATAACAATGGACAACTTAAAAAATGAAGTATAAATACTTCTTACATGTGGGTCTAAAGTCCATGAAATAAAACTTAGGTGATGGATCAATCAAATCTAATAAATCCTAATACATTAAAAACTAAGATATGTGTGGGCATACCCAACATCTCAGCTATAAATAGCCTGCTCATCTTCATTTCCAAGCTGCCTTTTTTTTTTATCGGCCCATTCATCGGCCAATTTTATCAAGCCCCTCTTGTTGGCCACTATGCTTCAGAGCTCGAGTTTCATGATTCATTGAGAAACCTTGAAGATCTGAAGACTGCTGCTTAGTATTTCCAGATTCTTTAGAACAGCCTTCAAGATCTTCAAACCTTCAAAACTCCTGCTCATATCACAAAGCCTATATCACCAGAATTCTTGGTTCTCTTCATCTTTCATATTCATAGAGCCCAGAATTTCTGTCACACACACACCTCTTGAAGCTTTGATCATTTAGATC
The DNA here is from genome assembly GCA_026119855.1 of Campanula takesimana. Taxonomy (NCBI): domain Eukaryota; kingdom Viridiplantae; phylum Streptophyta; class Magnoliopsida; order Asterales; family Campanulaceae; genus Campanula; species Campanula takesimana. The sequence continues at coordinate 594,595 of JAOWBW010000755.1, read as the reverse complement.
TTACTTCTTGAGATACACAGGTTTAGTCTAGGATTTGTTCTTCATAGATAATAGATCTTGAGTTAGTATTGAGCTCAAATGTTGTAATTAATAATACTCTCTCATATAATAAGATCTCCATTAGAAATCCAAGACTAACCATCTTGGTAGAGGATGTAGATATTTCATCGATCGAACCTCTCCAAATAGCGTGTTCATTATACTTACTACATATTTCCTGCTTAACTATTTATGAACTGCTTTGTTTGATCTTTCAGATTGCTACACTTTGATGTTGTAATTTTTATTGCTCATTTGCCTTAGAATCCTTTTTGCGCCACTCTTTAGCCTCATACTTAGCGCGTGCGTTTTTATCTCTGCGCAGTATACCCTGCGCAGACCTGCTTTAAATTTCTGCTGTGCATTTCACACTCTTACTGCGCGCTATACTTAGCCAAAATAAGAGTTGTGCGCATATGCCATTGAATTGAAAAAGGGTTTGAAAAGAATTTTAAAACGCTATTCACCCCCCCTCTAGCGATTTTCACACCCTTGTTGCCCTTTAAGGGACCAACAGGAATCATGCCCCGGTTGTTGTTTAAGCAAGTATTTATTACTATGCTCGTGTTTAAAGTCCAGCTGGTACTTGTTGTTGAGTCAGGCAGTGGGAGAATTATAGTGGCACAAGTTAAGTTCACTATAAGGTTTTCCATTGGTACCTTGAGTCAGGCAGTGGGAGAATTATAGTGGCACACAAGCCAAGTTCACTATAAGGTTTTCCACTGTTGTCTTTTCTGTTTTCTCCAGTCCAGATTGGCCTTGGATGGGATGAATCGCTCCCTTGCGTGAGCCTTGGGTTATGACTTTGTGTCATATTTTCCCCTGTTGTTACTTTGGTTCTTATGGTTATGGTTTGGTTTTTGGGATCCCGGCTTCAGCTATTTATGCTGCTCAGATGGTTTTCTCAGATGGTATTCTCAGACAGTTATGTTTATTGGGTAAACCTTGGCTTGGTATCCACCTGAGTGTGTCATTTGTGGTATTTGTGGTATATGAGTTGGTTTTATCTCTCATTCTATGTGCTATGTGATGCTTATGATATTGTTCTTTATGCCTATCATTTTAGCATGAAACGTAGTTGCACTTTAGTAGCTTACTGAGATTTATTCTCACCCCTTATTTGTTTACTGTTTTATATAAAGGCGAGCCCAGGGGATAGGTCACTTCACAAGGGAGGACGTCGGGTTGATAATCCATTTTGGAAAGTAAGTGTGGTTTAAAGGTTGCATTATATAAATGTATAACCTTTGGGGTAGTGTGACCGAGACTTTATCAGTGTATCACCTATTTTGTTAAAATGTAGTAATTGTACATTTGTATAGGAGTTTGTAAGCCTTCGGGCTAAGTACTTTCGTTTGTGAAAGAGTTTGTATGGAAGTTAAATGGAATTCTTTGAACTTCGAGTGTGGATTTTGTTAAACTTTATGAAAGTATATTTCGAAAAAAATATTCTAAAAGTATTTTATGACGTCTTCCGTGCGTGTCCCGAACGTAGGGCCAAGTAGGACCACGGGTCTGGGGCACGATAGTTGGTATCAGAGCTAGGTTGTAGATGGTCTAGAATGACTAAGTGGCCTAGGAGGGTAGTTGTATATAGAGTGAATGGCGTTGAGAGTCTTATGCAGGTACTTATTCAAAATGGTTGGGACAGAAAGAGATCAGTCAGGGCCTTCAAGGCAAGGGAATGTTTGAAGCAGCCATGAAAACCTTAAATGATTAAAGACAAGGAGAAGATCAAGTACCTCTGAGATATGGGTTAGAATAGTTCTTAAAAATGAAATCAATAGGCTATGATTGAGAACCAGATGTGGCTAAAGTGGAAAGGTGGATTGAATCGATGGAGAAATATTTGATGTTCTGAGATGTTTTGATGAAGACCAATTGGGATGAGACTCATGTACCCTATACTTGGGAAAATTTTCTAAAAGAAGTTCAAGAAACATTTTATTCCCCGGGTAGATCAAGACAAGAAAGAAATGGAGTTTCTCAACTTAGAGAAAAATGTTATGTTCGTGGCTCAGTATACATCTAAATTCACAGAGTTATCCAGGTACTGTACTCATTTAGTTGCAACTGAGGAGAGGAAGACAATGCGATTTGTGAAAAGATTGAGAACTGTGATCCGAATTCAACTAGTATTTCCCACGTTACAGGATGTTCAAGATGCAGTTGATAGAGCTTATCAAGTGAAGCACTATATTGAAGAACATAAGAGGAAAGTTGAACTATCAGGTGCTGGAAGGCAAGGAAGACCTCAACCACAGTACGGTAACAATTGAGGAGGTCAGGGAATATCATTACAAAACAGAGGACAACCTCAGGAGCAATCAATTGCCAACAATCAAGATAAAACTTCAGGAAATCAAAGTAGAAGGATATGTAACTATTGTCAAAATGAAGGGCACTCTGAAGAAAAGTGTTAGAAGAAGTTGGGTAAGTGTTTCCACCTTCCACAGCTTGGGCCCTAGAACCAGGAATGTATCATTTGGGGGTGGAACTGGATCATCACAGGGTCAGAAGAGGGATGCCTCGGGAAAGCCTAAGGTGCAGAGTTGTGTTTTTACTATTAATCAACATCAGGTTTCAGATTCTTCTGCCGTGATAGGAGGTATAATTTTTATGTCTAGTTTGAGGGCACGTGCACTTATAGACCCCGGCTCATCGCATTTATATGTGTCTGTGCATTTTTGCACCTCAGTTACATTTGTCTCCTGAGTCTCTACCTTATGTGTTAGAGGTGTCCACTCCTATGGGGGAGTGTTTGGCAACTGATAGAGTGTTGCGTACTTGTGTTGTGCATATTCGTGAGCATGTTGTACTTGCTGATTTAGTTAAATTGCCATTGCAAGATTTTGATATTATCTTGGGAATGGATTGGGTAAATAATTACCATGCTTCAGTTGATTGTTATAAAAGTATTGCCACATTTTCTATTCCTGATGTGCATATTGTTATAGAGTTTCCTAATATATTTTCAACTGAGTATTCTATGCCCCCCGATAGGGAGATCGAGTTCTGTATTGATTTACTTCCAGGTACTACGCTGATATTTGAGGTACCTTACATAATGGCTCCATCTGAATTGAAAGAGTTGAAAGTTCAATTGCAAAAGTTACTTGATAGTGGTTTTATCCGACCTAGTGTATCACCATAGGGAGCTTCTGTGTTGTTTGTAAAGAAGAAGGATGGGTTTTCGAGACTATGCATCGACTATAAAAATTTGAATCAGGTGACTGTAAAGAACAAATATCTTTTGCCTCATATTGATGATTTATTTGATCAACTTCAAGGGTATGTTGTCTTTTCGAAGTTTGATATTGAGGAGTGGTTATCATCAGTTGCAGATTCATTCTGAAGACATTCCTAAGACTGCTTTTCGTAGTAGTTATGGTCGCTATGAGTTTCTTGTTATGCCTTTCGGGTTAACTAATGCTCCCATTGTTCTTATGGATATGATGAATCGGATTTTCAAACCTTATATTGATACCTTTGTGGTTGTCTTTATCGGTAATATCCTTGTTTATTCTAAATCTCGAGAGGAACATGAATAATATTTGCGAATGGTTTGGTCTGGGCTCCGAGGGAAGCAGTTATTTGCGAAATTTTCTGGGTTTAGAGGAGTATTATCGAAGATTTATTGAGGGGTTTTCCAAGATTGTTACACCATTCACTTAGTGGACTTAAAAGAATGTACCGAATATGTGGGATGAAAAATGTCAAGTCAGGTTTGAGGAATTAAAGAAAAGATTGACCATTGTACTTATTCTTGCGTTACCTAAGGGGAATGATAATTTGGTTATTTACAGTGATGCTTCGAGGAAGTCAACTCCTTGCGAACAGAACTATCCGACCCATAACATGGAACTTGTTGCGATTGTTTTTGCGTTACGTAAGTGGAAACATTACCTTTATGGAACAATGTTTGAGATTTTACAAATCATAAAAGTTGAGATATCCTAGAAAGAGTTGCACAAACAATAGCATAGATGAATGGAGCTTGTGAAGGGCTATAATTGTACCATCTCTTATCATCTGGGCAAGACAAACGTAGTCGCAGATACTATTAGTCAGAAATCTTACATAGTTTCGAGGATGGTCCGAGAATGGAAGATGTTTGAGATTGGTGTCCTTATGAATTGAGACATAGAGTATGCTTGCGAATAATAGAGGATTGCCAACTTTAATTCAACAGATAAAAGATGCTCAAAAGAATGACCTCGAGTTGAGAAAGATTGTGGATAAAACCAAAGATAGAAAATCTAAAGACCTCTCTTTTAATCTTGAAGGAGTATTAATTTATAGAGGGCGACTATGTGTAACCGATATTGATTGAATTAAACGTCAAGTTCTTGATGAGGATCTCGAGTTCAAGTATATTATTCATCCCGAGAGTACCAAGATGTATCAGAATTTGAAACAAAATTTTTAGTGGAATAATATGAAACGGGAAATAGCGGATTATGTAATAAAGTGTTTGACTTATCAACAGATTAAAGCTGAACATTAAAGACCTGCCGGTCTATTTCAACCTCTAAAGATACTTGAGTGGAAATGGGAACATGTTACGATGGATTTTGTAATAGGATTGCCTCGTACTTGAAGAAAGCATGATACAGTTTGGGTAATTGTAGATAGATTGACAAAATCCGCTCACTTTCTACCTATTGAGATTGGCTATTCGATGGAAAAGTCATAATGGGCCTTTTGAAATTATAGAAAAAGTTGGGAATCTTGCGTACCATCTTGCGTTGCAATCTTCTTTGGGTAAATTCATAACGTGTTTTATATCTCCGTGCTTTGTAAAAATTTGTATGATCCATCTCATGTGTTATCAGAGATACCAAAGGATCTAGAACCCGATATGTCTTATATAGAGCAACCAGTTTGAGTGATTGATACCAAAGTTTAAGAGTTCAGAAACAAGAGTATTCCGCTTGTTAGAATGGTATGAAAGAATCATAATGTTGAAAGGTCAACTTGGGAACTTCGTGAGGAAATAAAAAGGAAATATCCCTGGTTGTTTGATTCGTTTGGTAAATTACCTTAAAATTCGGGATGAATTTTCTTTAAGGGGGAGTGATTGTAACGACCCCAAAACCCGTCCCTATTTTTTTTTTTTTTTTTGGGGATTTTAATTTGACATTATGTGTGCATTTTACGTGTTGCATCATATTTTATGACTTGCACATATTGTTTGATTAATTGTGTTATTTATTTAGTTAGTAGTAATAATGGTTAAGGGAGTTAAATGAAGTAGTTGAAACCTTAGGGTCCTTAATGGAATTTAAAGTATAGGGGCTTATTTGTTCAACTTGAAAGTAGAAGGACCAAAATGGAAATTTTATAAAAATCTTTATACACTTATCCTCCCATCTCTCTCCCTCTGCGGTTACATTATACACACACACACTAAAATTGAAATTTCTCTGGTTCAAGTAGAAGAAAGAAAAAGGTAAGTTTCATCCTATTTTAATTTCTATCTTTTTAATTACTTGTCCGTTTTAAAAACTAATTATATAAAAATGATCAGGGCGTTGAGTAGGTCATTTCTACCCGATCAAATATTATTTCTGCGATACTTTTTCCGGAAATAGGTAAGTTACTAATTCCCCTTTAAATGTTAAAATGGTCATATATGTTATATTTGACACTTGTACTTGTTAATTTTGTGATTTGAATGATTTTTGTGATAATTGTAATTTTGGGACAAAGGGAGTATTTGGAAAGTTGGTTTTGAAATGGTAAGGGAAGTATAAGTGTGTTCCTGGGTGTTCTTTGCACTTATATGAGTAGAGTGTATGCTTCAGGTATAGGAGTATTAGTACTTTTGAGACGGTGAAACGGGGGGAGTATTATATTTGGTACTTATGTTGCTAATTTCTGGTTTATGAGAAGTATTGAGTTTGTTAGTTATTTGGTGTTAATTTCTGAGCACTTATGTGACTGGAAATGGGTTTGATCGTTATGTATAAGTTAGACTAAGAGTAAGGTTAGTATTTCTGAGAAGTTAGGACGAAAGGAGTGAAAATTTGGTACATTTAGGAAGTGGGTGACCTCACACAAAGTGTGGGCGACCGCACACTATTCTGACAAGTTTTGTCTATGAAAATGGGTTTTTGGGCGACCGCACACTGTGAAGTGGGCGACCTCACAATCTTCCAGAAAATGTTCAATCTTCCGGAGGTCATAACTTTCTCATCCGGACTCCGTTTTAGGCGTGTAAACTATCGTTTTAAAGATATTATTGAGTACTACGAGATAGGTTGGTTTATTTAATTGATTTTCAGGTTCAGATTATTTCGAGTTTTTAGTAAGTGTTTTATAACACAAAACGTTTAGGAATGGTTCGTTTGTGATCGAGTTTGGAATGATGTAACCGTTTAGGTTCATTTTGGGTGTTGTACATCTTTATGATGCTTTCGTGGGGTTTTTTACTTTGTAATCCCTTGTGTGAGAAATGGGTTTAACGTACTTGGTTGTTGAGGATCGTGTTCAAGTGTGTGCAAGGGGGTTGTTTGACTTAATGTCATTGATAAAGGATTGTGTTGTGACTTAATGTCAATGTTGTGAACTCTTTTGTGAGTAACGTGTTTACATCTTTGTGATAACTTTGTGTGGTTCCCTACTTTGGAATCATGCCCCGGTTGTTGTTTAAGCAAGTATTCATTACTATGCTCGTGTTTAAAGTCCAGCTGGTACTTGTTGTTGAGTCAGGTAGTGGGAGAATTATAGTGGCACGAGTTAAGTTCACTATAAGGTTTTTCATTGGTACCTTGAGTCAGGCAGTGGGAGAATTATAGTGGCACACAAGCCAAGTTCACTATAAGGTTTTCCATTGTTGCCTTTTCTGTTTTCTCCAGTCCAGATTGGCCTTGGATGGGATGAATCGCTCCCTTGCGCGAGCCTTGGGTTATGACTTTGTGTAATATTTCCCCCCGTTGTTACTTTGGTTCTTATGGTTATGGTTTGATTTTCGGGATCCCGGCTTCAGCTATTTATGCTACTCAGATGGTTTTCTCAGATGGTATTCTCAGACAGTTATGTTTATTGGGTAAACCTTGGCTTGGTATCCACCTGAGTGTGGAATTTGTGGTATTTGTGGTATATGAGTTGGTTTTACCTTTCATTCTATGTGCTATGTGATGCTTATGATATTGTTCTTTATGCTTATCATTTTAGCATGAAACGTAGTTGCATTTTAGTAGCTTACTGAGATTTATTCTCACCCCTTATTTGTTTACTGTTTTAGATAAAATGTAGTAATTGTACATTTGTATAGGAGTTTGTAAGCCTTCGGGCTAAGTACTTTCGTTTGTGAAAGAGTTTGTATGGAAGTTAAATGGAAGTCTTTGAACTTCGAGTGTGGATTTTGTTAAACTTTATGAAAGTATATTTCGAAAAAAATTTCTAAAAGTGTTTTATGACGTCTTTCGTGCGTGTCCCGAACGTGGGGCCAAGTAGGACCACGGGTCTGGGGCACGACAGGTTTGGTGTCAAGGGTTTTGTTGACAAAGAGGTTGGGTCTTAGCTGTCAAGAGGCTCCGGTCTTAGCTGTTGGGGTTAGCTGTCCAGAACAGCAACTTCAAGAAAAATCTGGTACTGATTCCCAAGGTTGTAGGCTTTAATTTTATGCTTTCTGGAAATGTTTGTGAATCTACTTTACTCACAAAAAATCGGATTGCAATTTCATTGAACAGAGAGAGAAAGAGAGAGAGAGAGAGAAAATGCATTTTTAGTGAAGGGTGTCAAGAGGCTCCGGTCTTAGCTGTTGGGGCCGGTCTTAGCTGTTGGGGTTAGCTGTCCAGAACAGCAACTTCAAGCAAAATCTGTTACTGATTCCCAAGGTTGTAGGCTTTGATTTTATGCTTTCTGGAAAGGTCTGTGAGTCTAGTTTACTCACAAAAAATCAGATTGAAATTTTGTGGAGTGGAAAGAGAGATATTTCCATTTCCGTGAAGGGTGTCAAATCTGAAATTCAGATTTCCAGCAGCTTGTTTTCAATGGAGAATGGGCTTTTTAGGTTGGTTTGTTGGTGAAATAGGGGTGATAACATGTCCTTGAAAGGTTTTCTGTTCCCCCTAAAATGGTGATATGGGTTTATGAGGAAAAATGGCTTAAAACACATCCTTTAAAAAGGCTCGGTTCCTCCTCAAATTTGTTCTTGATGCCGTGTGTTCTTCTTGTATCCAAGATTGCTTCGACTTTGATTAAGTTTGAAGATTTCACTAGACCGTCGAGCATCCAATTTCATTCCCCTAAAATCACAAACGAGAAGAAGTAAATGATTCTTTATAATCAAATAAATAAATTTAAGTACAAGGGAAATTTCCAAATTCTAGTAATTCAAAGCCCAACATAAGCAGTCGGTGGGCATGAGGGGCTGCACTAAAAAAAGTGCCAACGAGTTTGTTGGTAAGTTCCATCGAGCCCAAGGAAGTTGATTAATCTTCCCCCTAGCAACTATCCTAGGAGTCTCTAACTCGTGACCTCGCTTTGTCTTACCAAAAATAAGGAAACTTGGGATATGATACAAGATAATCAAATAGGGTGTTCAAGCACAAAATATGTTAGATATATAAGCATGGATCTTCACGAGATGTTAAGCTCGGAGACAGTGAAGTCTCTAAGAACCATGCTCTGATACCAATTGAAAGGTCCATGTTTTTATCAAAACATTCTTAAGGCCGAAATGATAGAGAAATATGCGCAGCGGAATAGATATTTTCTTAAGCCTTATATATTCCTAATTTCTTTGTCAATTTTATCTTGTCTATGTGATCAAGCAATAATATATTAAAGCAAGAAATATAAATGAAATTGAAAATTAAAGTGCAATACAAGAAATAAAAAGAGACAAGAGGCGAGAATTTTTAAAGTGGTTCGGAGGCAAAACCCATCTCCTACATCCACCCCCACTGTTGGAACAGTGAGATCAATTCACTATAATCCGCTCTCTTTAGAGCTTAGAAGAATTGATAAGGCAAGTTCCTTTGAACCCCCTCTACTTAATTGACACTTCAGTTAAGGTGGCATCTTTCAAAGCGAGAAAAAAAATAAAAAAAAAATAAATCACAAGTGTGTTTACAAAAATAGCTTGGCTTTAAGCTGACTGGAGGTGGGTTGTAACTGGGTGCAAAATGACACAATATTTGCAGGGGTTTATGCAAATATTTAGGACTGCAAAGTGTGAATGCAGTAAGGCCACAAAGGTTTAAAAGGGTGAGGGAATAAATGGTGAAGGGTTAAAAGATAATGTGGCAATTGGTGTATATTGCTCACTAGGGGAGGTTGGGATATAGTGATGCAATTAGCACACTTAGTGGATAAATAGTGAAGGGTAATGGTGATGGGTGTTGTATCTCAATATTTGTGTGTGCATGGTTTTTGTTGCACACATTGAGACAATAAAAGGGAGGGGTATTTGGTGTGGGAAAACACACAGGGAATGAGAGGATTATGGTTCAATTTATAGGGGGAAGAGGAAGTATCCGTTGGTGAAGTCTTGAGTCTTCAATGTTGGTCTTTAATGTAGTTTCCATAAGTCTTTGGTCTTCATTCCTCATTCAATGTTGATTGTAACATTCCCATATTTTAGGGAAAGTGGTTTTCTTCAATGGACATAATGCAAGACAATTGCAGGGAATAATTCTTGTTCACATGAAGGTTTGACATATTGTTACTTGACCACCTTGACCCATTTTTGCTCTATTAATGGATTTTGCACATATCTTTCTATTGGGAGCTTGTATGCAAGATATTATTGCATACTCTTGTTCATCTTTAAATTACCCTTCTAATGAGTCCAATATAGAATATTTTAGGACCCATTTAATCGGTGAAAATCATCGTAGAAAAACATGGGAAACATGAAGGAGGTCTTGGGTAATTTTTGCATCTTTCTCTCTTTACAATTTAGACCACTTAACTTTAACCCGTTAGTTAAATGATCGATCTTCACCAAAACAATAAGTTAGGACCTAACAATAATGAAGCAGGATTGCTCTTGCCAAGCTGTTTATGTTGCACATTTCGTCCCGTCTAGATCATCCAACATATTTCCCTTTTTCCAGTTAAATGGTTTAAGCTGCACATTTACGTCCTGTCTGGACCGTCCAACATATTGCCCCCTTTTCAGTTAAATGGTTGATATAAACTAGCATGATATGATATGCAGTAGCGAAGCTAAGAATTTCCGGTTTTTCAGTCAAATAGTTGATATAAATTGACATGATGATTGATGTGTATCTTACTTTTATCAAATTTATCATGGCTATTTTCACCAATAGAGAGAGACTTGTTCCAAACCGTGAGTTTGTGACCGAATACAAATGTGAAAGAGCAATATCTTGCTAGTAGGAGCGGTTCTAAGTTCATAATATTAATATGCAAAAGTTATTAAAACCTTATGAGGTGGTCTCTCATGAGAACAAGGGGATCCGTCTCATGTATAAGACGGGTCGACTCATGACCCATGAGGCATGACCCGTCATGTGGCAGCCTCCCATAGGTCCCATTTTTTTATTTTTTTTTGAGTTTTTATATTATTTTTTCGTCTTTTCCGTCGTTTACCAAAAGTAATAGTTACCATAACTTAATGTAATGACTGTATACATATAAGGTAACATTGATCATAAGTAAACGTAACACCTGTTTTACAAACACAAAAGCTCGTTTTACCCATTTTTTCAAATGTAATACTAACTATAATTACATGTAACCCAAACACTCTCTAAATGTAATTATCATTTATACTGAAATGTAATAATGCTTTTGCAAAAATGTAAAATATTGTGTATTTTGAAAGAAAGTAACATTTGAAAAGTAACAACTCATATATATGAATGTAATTGTTTGTACAAGTAAATGTAACACTTTAATAAAAGAAATTATAACATATTTCTATAGATAATGTAATACTTTTACATGTAACACTAATCAAGTGTTTTTAGCTCTAAAAATGTAAATGGTTGAATTATTACTTTTTCTATAAATATGTGTTACAATTATGTATAAACATTATTACATATAAGTAACACGTTCGTTACATTTTAGTTGTAATAAGTATTACTTTTGGCAAACGAAGAAAACATAGAAAAAAACACTGTTACTTTTCTGTATATATGTATTACTTTTATGTATACGAACTATTACTATATATGTATACAGCCATTACATTAAGTTATAGCAACTATTACTTTTGACAAACCGAAAAAAAACCAAAAAAAAATAATATAAAAATTAAAAAAAAAAAGCCTATGAGAGGCTGCCACGTGGCAGGGTCGACCCCTGGGTCCTGGAGCCGATTCAATGTGCCGGTTCGGGGGGTCAGAAAAAACCCGTCTCATGGATGAGACGGGTATGACATGTGTGCACGCAAATCTTTGTCAAACCTTATTTCGGGTGGAATCCTCAACTTATGCAGAAGCCGTCGATTATTTTATATTATTTTTTGCATCTTTTTGTCTAAATTACAATCGAGGAGAGGGTTCGAACTCAAACAATGTTCAAAGGGAGGAGCCACTGACCCCACCAGCAGTTCTGGAAAATTGCAAATCACTTTGGGTGGGTCGAGAATATGGGTTTAAACTATTATGGGCTGACCGCTCTTTTGGGCTTGGTCCACTTAAGGGATCCACCATAATTCGTAGCACTCCGTATAAAAGCGTACATATTATTAGGACTCTTTATGCGCTTTCCCTCATGCGTGGACTTCAAAGTGACATGTCCCATATTTATCCGGTAAAGCAGCAAATATCTTCAAGCCCAACACGTAAATGGAAGCGGGAAATCCACTCCGTTCCATTCCGTTTAACCGCAACCGCCATACCGGCCGCCGTCTCCCCTTTCGCCGGCGATTCATCAAAGTTTCTTCCGACCTTAAGGTAATATTCTTCCTCCCACATTTCTTTCGCAATTCCATTTCACGTTAATTTAGGGAAAGTTTTTTTTTTTTTTTTTTTAATTCAAACCAAAAATCATAGAATTGAGGTTGTCAAATGCATAATGACTGTTGAATTTACTTGAGATTTTTTTGGAATTGAACGATGGAAGGGAGTAGGGTATAAAGGGCCGCGGCCGAAGAGGGAGTTGCTAGCGGAGTGGGTATCAAACAATGACGACGCCGTTCGTAGCTTGCCAATTTACGTTGGAGGGGTTTCCCTGTTGGCCGTCCTCGTCAATCGGACTGTTTCCGGTATAGCTCTTGTTGCTGATGCTAGCAGGCAAGCTCACTTATTCAGTTCTCCACATTTCGCAATATTCATTTCATGTTTGGATTTGCTTATATGTGTTAGCTGCTACTCCATTCTTACAAGAATACTACTACTTCTGTCCCAAAACGATTTTTTTTTTTTTTTTTTTAAAAGGTTTCAAATTTACTATTGATCAAGAGCAAATATGATTTTTTTTGTGGATATTCATTTTGGGACGGAGGGAGTAAGAAATTAGACTTTACACAGAAACATGAATCAAACCAATCTAGGTTTGGATTGTAGATGTGGGAGGGGTGGGGGGCTTTCAAAACCGCGCTTTTAGTAGCACATTTTTATAAACTCCCTCCATTCCAGGTTGATGATCCTAGTTTGACTTTACTGGTCAATTTGGTTGAACTTCGACCAAAAAATTATATATTTCCTCCGTCCCACTCGAATTAGGATTCTTGGTCAATTTAATTATACTTTGACCAATAATTTGAAGAAATATAATTATCTTAATGAAAATCTAAAAATAGTTATTGAATTTATTAGTAACCGTGATACAATTACAATTTTAAAACTTTTATTAGCATCATTATTTTTCTTTAAATTATTGGTCAAAGTATAATTAGATTGACCAAGAATCCTAATTCGAGTGGGAAGGAGGGGGTATAAAAAAAACTATTTGTCCTTACGAAATTCTAAAAAATGTTATTGATGATCATTGACATTACTATCAATAGGAAGTTAAATACCTTTTTCGTCCTTAACCTTTTTTTCGTTTTGATCCCTAATGCATTTTTTTTTCCGTTTTCCCCCTTAAGGTCGTTTTTTTTGTCATTGTCATCCTTCCGTGAGTTGACCATCTGTTTGTCCGTTAAAAGTGCCCATGTGGCGCAATGAGTCACCAATTTTACTTATTTGGCCGGTAAGTATGCTGATGTGAAAATTGAAAGGGATTTAAAGGGCATAAAATTTAACTATTGGCCCTAAAGTGCATGAAGATAATTTATTTATTTTTTGTCAAAGTGCAATTAATTGGACACAAAAGTCATACTAGGACTATTGATGAGGAACGTCGTGAGTTTAGTGAGCACACTATGTCGTTGCAAGCTTAAATTGGTACATAATACGTAGTATATATAGTGTTTTTCTGACTTTACTAACTTTACTAAAAATTAACGCTTATTTAGGGACAACTTCCTTAAAAAAAAATTGAACACTGATTAAGGACAGAGAGTACTTGTTACTGCTTGCTTGTTGGCTACAGACAGTTGCTTGGTCTCGATGGTGGTTTTAGTTCTTTAAAGTGGAAAGTATTACCATTGATCTTGTTTTCTGCTGCCTTCTACTTTACGGCGCCAGTGTTTTAAAAGACGCCCTTTTAGGCCGCCTAGGCCCCGCCTAGGCGCTAGGTGTTCATGAAACGCCTAACTCCCGCCTACGATATTATAGCTATTTCTGAATTCCCGGCCCCGCCTAAGTCCCGTTTAGACCCCGCCGCGGCGCCTAGCGACCGCCTAGCGCTTTTTAGAACCTTGCTTTACGCTCTATCAAATCATGGTGATTGTTTACAGTTCACTGTCTAGAACAGATCTTCTAACACTTGGTTTGACAAACACCTATATTTTAACTGATCTAGTTTGGCTCTCAATCCGACCAAAAACTATATCAGTGGTAAATTTCTGAATTTGGAAATATTATTTTGTTAGGAGTTAGGACAATTATCCCACATCGAAAATTAACAAGCCATGCCTTGACTATACAAAGATCATTTGCTACTCCTCTCATTGCCAATTGGTTTTGATATGGAACCCATACTTTATCACGATGATTTACTCCGCGCCACCCAAATATATGTCCACGCGTAAGCCCAAAGTTCGCCTACGCGTGAGGGGGCGTGTTAGAACAACTATCCCACTTCGGGAATTATCAAGCCATGCCTTGACTATATAACCTTGGCTACTCCTCTCATTGCCAAATGTTTTTGAGACGGAACCCATACTTTATCATATTTTGGCGGGAAATTTCCATTATTAGAGACAATCATTAATATATATATATATATATATATATATATAGGGTCGTGCTCCTGTGAGAACCTAAATATCGTGAGAACCGTGAGAACTTTGATACATTAGGTTTTTACCTAATGTATCCAATGGTTCACTTGGATACATTACTTGGATACATTAGGTAAAAACTAATGTATCCAATGGTTCACTTGGATACATTAGGTTCTTACCTAACGTATCCAAGTTTTCACGGTTATCACGATATTTAGGTTCTCATTTGAGCACCTACCTACCTATATATATATATATATATAGGTAGGTAGATGCTCAAATGAGAACCACAATTGCGTGAGAACCGTGAGAACCAAACATAACCATTAGATTAGAATCAAAATCAAGGGTCCAAAGAGAGAGAGAGAGAGAGAGAGAAAAAGAGAACGAGAGATTTTCACTTTCTTGATCAATTAAAAAGTTTGAAAAAAAAATATACAAAATTTGATGCACCATTAAAAATACTATCATGATGATAATTAAGTGTTTCCGTGTGACCTGGAGGTCACGGGTTCAAGTCCTGGAAGCAGCCTCTTGCAAAGCAAGGTAAGGTTTGCCTACATTTCACCCTTGTGGTGGGGACCCTTCCCCGGACCCTCGCTATGCGGGGATGCCTTGTGCACCGGGCTGCCCAAGAAGAAGAAGAAGATGATAATTAAGTTTTCATATATTTTTTCTCTAAATTTGATTAAGGTGACCAAAAAGTCAAAGTCAAACTTTTAACGTGGAACAGAGGTAGTATATGCTTCAGGAGCACACTATGTAATTGCAAGCGCAAAAAGGGACATTTCGCGTAGTAGTAAGGTGATTTACTAACTTTACCAGAGATATTAGCTCTCTTTTTAGGCACAATTTCTTTTGGAAAATGAACACTGTTTAATGACAGGGAGTATTCGTTACTGTTTGCTTGTTGGCTAGGTCAGTTGCTTGGTCTCGATGTTGATTTTAGTTCCATTAAGTGGCAGTTTTCCCTTAGTCTTGTTTTCTTTTTTACTTCTACTTTGCGCTCAATCAATGGTGATTGTTTGCAGTTCACAGTCTAGAGCAGATCTTCTGACACTTGGTTTGGCAGTCACCAATATATTAGCTGGTCTAGTATGGCTATCAATCCGACCAAAAACTATATCAGTGGTAAGTAAGTTCTAAGGGATGGGCTAATCTGATGGATATACTTTTTTCATTTGTGCAAAACACGAAAACTTCTGTTTTGTTAAAAGTTCTGATTTCAGGTAAAGCCACAAGGTGTTCAGTGTGAACGGATACTTGAAGACCTTCCTGACTTTGTAGCCTCCGAACTACTATGGTACAAGAGCTTTCAATAACTCACTAGAGTATGTTACTCCCTCCGTCCTATAATAAATGTCGCATTTGACTTGTCTATGTTTTTAAGGAATGTATTTTACTCGTTTGTACATCGCTTGTACGATGTTAAAATTCCAGTACCACGTTTGTTTTCTTATTTAGAAACTCGGCTTTTACTTCGGGACGGACCAAAAAGGAAAGTGCGACATTTCTTATGGACAGAGGAAGTATTTGATTAGTTCATTCCGTCTCACTCATTTTCATGCTTTTGAATTGTCTTTGAAGCTCGAGTTTATTTTTACATTATGGTAATGCTGCTATTCTACCATGTGGAATATTGAGATTGTTTAGACCTTGTAATCATACCAAAGTTTGACACATCTTCAAGCTGGGAAGATCCGTGACGACTTATTTTACATATTTTTGCAGGGCATGGGAGTCATTGCTAGCCGTGACATGCTGTAGATCCTTAGTTATTGTTTACGATAATAGATGTGTCCTCCAAATCGGTTGTACTGCTGCATCTTCCACCAATGAGGGCGAGCCCATTTATGTAGATGCAAATAAATTAATGCAAGGATCTCTCTATCAAGGTGTTATGAAATCTGGTTCACGTAAGGATACCACATTCTTTTTGTTACATCTGCAAGTAGTTCACAAATCCATTCTGCGCACTTGCCTATCGAATTTTAACAATGGAACTATGGCTATACTTACTGATTTTTTGTATTACAGAGAGTTACTTGGCTAACTTATCACTTTATCCGGGGAAGTCTCAACTGCCATTTCTCCCCTCAAACACGCAGGTAAACATGCAAACTCTTACTCCCTCCGTCCCTAAATGATAATCTCATTACCCCCCTTTTCTTTTGTCCCAAAATGTTAGTCCCATTTCCATAATCAAGGCTTCAAAGTCAATGAATTTCCAAAACTTATAATTTAAGCTTAAAATGTTCGAAAACTCAAACGGGACTATCATTTTGGGACGGAGGGAGTATTGTACTCTTCCCGTTCTTTTCCTATCTTGAATTTTTTCATGTCTAGAGATAGTTATGGTTGATTTAATTATCCTAATGAAAATCTAAAAACATGTTATTGATAGTAATGTTGATGGCGTATCATATACAAGTTTTAGATTTTCATTAGAATTGCTCGAAGTTCATTCGTAGTAACGTCAAAAATAGTGGGAAGATCATTTAGGGACGGAGGGAGTTTTAGTTTTGTAGGTGGAAAAGTTGTAATGCTTCTTGGGATGTATCATGCGAAGGGTACTTTTTCTTTTCTTTTTTGTGACAGTGCAGCTAATATCTTCACGATATTTTCTAGGCAGTAATCTTACAACCACTCGGAGATAAAGGAATTGCAATAATTGGTGGTAACACAATCAGGGGCTTCACAACGTCTGACCAGGTACTTCATTGCCATGAAATTTATAGATTAGAAGCTTTTTTTTTAAAGGATGGTTTTGGAATTTTGTGCAAGGTAAATTGCAAAAGTAGTGGTCTCCCTTCCCTCCGGCCCAAAGAGATTGTCCTCTCTTTTATTTTATTTTTCTTAAGAAAATACTCATTTATGAATTATAACCACTAAAACTCCATAATTTTAGTATCTTCTTTTTTGAACTCAAGAATCTTTCTTTTTATAGCAGAACATTTTTCTATGTCTATCAAATAAAGTAACCATATCGGTGCAAATTGTAAGAATTATATTAAGCTAGATTACAACCTTTTTAAATTGACTTGTTCAAACTTTCTTTCCTGGATGGAGGGAGTACATCCGTTGGGTATGGAATGGAATTGTTTTGGCAAATTTAGTGTCACATTTGCTTCAGTCAATACAGTACATTATTCGACTTAAATTTTATAAGCTCGGAGATTGATATTAATTGATGGTTAACATCTTCCAATATTTGAGGGTTAACATGGTATCAACTACCTAGGAAAGGTTAGTCGGCATGTGAGTTTAACGATTATATATATTATTCAAATGATTTCTTTAACGTCTTGTTTTTCTGCAGGCATGGATTTCCTTAATGGGAGAAAAGCTGGATGCTACACTATCAAAAACTGTTGATAGCTTACCGTTGGGAAGTTCAAAATAGAGATGATAACTAATTAAAACTCTTAATGTGTCGCCTTCTTTTGAGGACTGTGTTTCAAGTAAGTCTTAAGTTCATATATAGTTATTTTTTATTTTTTTTTTTATTTTTTTTTGCGCTTCTTCATAGTTATTGTTCTTCATCCCGACTTGTATCTGTGTAAAAGATGGGAATTCAATTATGCTATGCTACAGGCCTGTGGCCTTTCAATTAAAATAAGAAATGTTAGAAGAAATTCTACAAAAAAGAACTTGTTACAGAATAAATAATAAATAAATAAACTGAAAATAAATAAACAGAAAGTAGACTGATTGTTTTGTGCCGAGCCGTGTGTTGAACACACTGTCCTTAAGACTTATTCGCCCCCTCACCGTGAGTGCTTGAGGTTGCTATCGGACGCTAGTCTCCCAGGATAACTCGCACGAACCGGATGCTTCCCTGCACTAAGAGACTCCGGCGAACTGAAGTTGTGCCTGGACAATATCACCACGAATGTAAATGCAGGAGGCCAAAGGAGGAATGAACAAAATGCAACAAAAGAGAGGCTGTGGATTGTGGATTGTTGCTGCAAAACTGTGTTTGTTTCTGTATTTTTTCGTGTGTTCTCTTGAAGTGGTTTGCTGCTCAATTTATACTAGTCCAAGTAGGGATGGCAATTTGACCTAATTCGATCCGTATCGAAGGCGATCCGATCCGAAAAAATAGGGTTTGGTTTGCAATTTTTAAAACCCGAGCGGGTTCGGATCGGATTCGGATCATGCTGATGTTCCGATCCGAACCCGCCCCGATCTGAAACATAATGATCCGATCCGAACCCGATCTGATCCGACCCGAATCCTTAATAAATGGTGAATTTTAAATATTTTTAATATTATCTTAAATTTTATTTTTTCTAATTTGTGTTTGTAAGTGATATTTGGATGATTTTAGATTATTTTCCATACAACATTCAACATTGTGCTTAAAAATATATTTTAATTAATTTTGAGCTAAAAAAATAGACTTTTAATAAGATTCGGGTCGGGTCGGTCACATTTTCTTGAAATTTTTCGGGGCGGATCGGGTTCGGATCGGTATGTTTGAGATTCAGATCGAGTTCGGGTCGGTCATGATCCGAACCCGACCCGTTGTCATCCCTAAGTCCAAGAGCAGTTCAATAGCCCAATAATTAATTAAAAAGGATAAGTATAATCCTTTGTTAATTACTGAGATAAAAGATAAGGCTTGGCTCTTCACACTTTGCATTCCAGATAAAAGATAAGGCTTGGCTCTTCACACTTTGCATTCCAGTTCAGATGGGCTGAATCTGTTTTTGTTTGATTGTAAAATCAAAAAATAATTGCAAAGGTGAGCTAGCGCAGACAAGCCAAATAGGTGCTACATTCGTGTCCGCAGGCACACATGAGTTCGATGGTCCCAAGCCAATTTGGGTCCATGACTTGCACCCTCGCGCGCGCGAGAGAGAGAGCCTCCATACCATACTAGCTTGAACACTACTCAAGTGCCCAAGTCTTTATACTAGACTCCTTTTACATTTTTTTCCAATGTGGGATAAACTCAATATCCCCATTTCAACCAACTTCAACTTCAAGACTTTCTATCTCATTCATCCCAACACCAAATTGGACAAATGAATACATTATCTCAATGTTCTCATGGAGTAGAACACAAACCCACAAACAATTTTGTCATTCGACAAATTATTTATCACGGAAATAAATCATATTTCCTTCACATAATACAAAAATACGCTTAATTTTCCAACAAGAAATTCGGTATACTTATTTCTTGTAAATTTAGTGCTACCCATTTGGAAAACAATGTTAAAAAAGAAAAACCATATCTGACCTCTTTGGGAGCCTACCTCCAGCGATTGAGCCTGTCATAGTTGGATTGTACATAATATAATGCATATTTAGATTATTGGATTCCCTCTCCCTGATCTGGCTGTTCATTATTGTATTAAGATCCTTTGTTTCTTAATGGTCATTTACTCCCAAAGGCCGAAATCATCTTTCTATTTTTTTTATTTTTTTTTTGTTTTCACGAAAGTACTTTTAGCAATAACTTTAGGTTAATTTAATAATGCCAATGAAAGTTTTAAACCTGTTATTGATACACAATTATATAAACCAATAACGATTTTTAGATGTTGATTCAAATAGTTAAATTAACTTAAAATTATTGTTCAAAGTACTTTTGTTCGTGCTGACAAGAAAAAAATAAATAAGAAGATCGTTTCGGACTGAGGGAGTATAATATAATGTAACGCGTCCTTTTTAAGTTGTTAATCATTTTTTGTTGTTCCTTTCCCTTTAGGTCCTTTCCAGCGATGAATTGCCAAAAGTGAGAGAAAGAAGTTCCGGAATAATTTATCCACTTGGAGCTATTTCCAGCGACATCTGATTGGTATTTGTTTGTCATCCCTTGAACGCGTTAGCGTCTTCTATTACCTGCATAAATGGCATTATACATCTGTTACAAGTATTGCCTGCCTGCCGCCGGCTGCTGCTTTGTATCGACATGGTCGTGTCTGACATATGGCAGTTTCTGTTTGATTTTTGTATGCTGATTGCAGAAACTAGGTTGACCTTTTATTTGTTTATCTTCTGTCATTGTTCTTGAAAATGTTATATGGTCAATTATTGGCATTTACTTTTAGGACTTAGTTTTTGTACTGGTTGCAAATAATCATGTCAAATCCCCGTTTCGTTGTCTGAAGGGAATTTTTTAAACTTAAGATGTTTGAGAAAATGGTTATAGTGAAGAAGACACTCGCGAGAAAAGATCATAAACTGAAGTATACCATAAACGAAACCAAACACGAAAATTCTTCAGTAAAAGCTATACAAAGGGGGGAAGATATGAAAATTCTTCAGTAAAAGGCTATACAAAGAGGTAAAAACGAAGAAAAAGAACACGAAAAGAAGTATGTCACATTCCCACAAATCTATATATCTATGAAAATCTCTATCAATCTACATCTCTACAAGAACAAAAATATGAGATATTGAGTGTCGAGAAAAAACGAAGAAAAAGGACTGTATGATTGACCTGTAGTGTATACCTGTAGGTGAGGGCTTGTGAGCACCACTACCTCTTTCATGTTCATATTTCACATAGATGATCTCTCCCAAGGCAATAACCTAGTAACAGGATCAGCCAAGTTAGCCAAAATGAAGTCCTTTAGTCCAGTGTCCCAAACTTCACAGAACTGCAGTCTCCAATTAGGCGGCTCAATGGCCTCCGTCCCCAACCCTGGTGCCCTATCCCTCGACCCTTCATTCTGATTATCTTGCCAATCAGCTACATAAGTAGCAACCCTTCTCTTAAATTTTGCCCTAAACGCCTCCCAAACTTGATACTTGTAGTGATTGATCACAGCCGTTCGTTGAGGCACATTGATGTACCGGAAACCCTTCTTGAGATGGAAATGATGAACCACATTCAAAAGGGTCGGGTCAAGTGCATCAGGACGGATGATTGATTTATGCCTCTCGGGACTCTGTAACCTGCAAGTGTACCCAACTGTTGCACCTTGTGGAGGTAATGAACTTAACCCTGATGGCCCAAAACTATGACAAGATGTTCTAATCTCTCCTATTGTAGATGACAATGAGAAATTTGAAACCAATTTCCGTAAAGAATTCTGACCCGGGAACTCTAACTGATTCATCTTCCAGTCCTGAAAACTTGGATACGGAAAGTAGAAAAATTCATCAACATCCATAAAAGAAACCCAATCGCATTCATCCCTTGCTCTTAAAGCACAATGTGAAAACCCCGCTTCTTGAGTCTTGATCCATGGCCAAACGTGCCTGCTCACATTATAATTTCCCAATTCGAGCTCATCAATCACTTCTTTGATTCCATCATCGCTATTGTTATCGTATATAAACCATTTCTCAACTCCAAGCCAAGCATGGTACATAATCCATTCGCGAAGTGAGTAAGCTTGGTTCCACACCATTGTACAAACACAAACACTATGCTTTCTTGGAATCTTGATTCCCTTCCCTTCATCTCTCGACCCAAAAATCTTTGCAACTGAAGGTACAACAACATGATCGCGAACCTTAGAATGTCCGTGTTGACTAGTCAACCCAACGCTGACTCGAATTCCCTGAGCCTTTTCGGGGTTTTTGGCTATACTTCTAGGCAACAAACACCTCACAACTTCTTGAGCCACCGTGATAGCTCTAGTGGATAGCACATATTTCCCATTCTTCTCCAAA
This sequence comes from Campanula takesimana, assembly GCA_026119855.1. Lineage (NCBI taxonomy): Eukaryota > Viridiplantae > Streptophyta > Magnoliopsida > Asterales > Campanulaceae > Campanula > Campanula takesimana. The sequence continues at coordinate 572,661 of JAOWBW010000755.1, read as the reverse complement.
TTGCCCAGCCCAAAATGACAACTGAACTGATTCGGATCAGATTCTCTATCTGGGCGATGGCTCAAGCCCTTCACAAACACAACCGCCGTATTGCCGTCCAAAGCCGCCTCATACGCCACGTTTTCCCACGTACTAACCGTTTCATTGCTCCTCAACAAACCGTCTTCCTCAACCAAGTTAATTACGGATTTGCCACGCCGTTGCAAAGTAACAACCGCAGAGAAATTCACCGGAGGGAGCGGACAACGGGCAATCAACTGAAATCCGTTGTATTCATCTAACGATAATACATCCCTTTTAACTGAAACAATTTCGCCGGAACCGGAATTGTTTCCGCCGTAAACGCATTCCAAATCCGATTCTCTAATTCCAATTCCATTTCCATTACCGTTCCTATTCTCAACCAATAACAAAACATGATCGGGAAACAAAACCCTATCCTCAATTTTGAACGGCAACAACCGATTAAACTTGGAATAACTTTCAAAATCACTCGAAGAAGAAGAAGAAGAAGAAGAAGAGAGCATAGACAAGCTGGAAACTACTAAAACGGGGTGAAATGGCGATGAACTGGAGAAGATTCTGTGAGAAAAGAGGTAAAGGAAAGTGAAGAAGGAGAAGCCAAAGAGGAGAGATCTTACCGAAGGAAAATGGCGGAAAGGAGACAAGTAGTAGTAGTAAGCTTTCATGAATCGCTTTCTCTTGCGAATTCGGTCGGGAGAATCCATTAATGGAGTTGGGAAGCTCGAATTGAATGGGTATAAAGATCAAATCTGTGTGTTTTTAGTGCGTGTTGACAGGAAACAGATCTGATTTCTGCGCCGACAGTGGGTTCTTCTTTCTCAATTCTCTTCTCCTTTTCTTCTCTTTAGTACTTCTACTGTTAATTCTGTCGGACAGAGAGAATTAGTATGTGTTTTTAGTGTGTGAGAGAAAAATTAGTGTGTGTATGTGTGTGAGAGAGAAAATGAGGGTAAAGGGAAGACGGGGATGAAGGAATGGACCAGGATTGTGGTGGTTATAGTTGGGCTTGTTAGTGGGAGCCCACAAAGTTTGGGGGAATAATTTGAATTGTTTTTCTTTCCGTCTTGACGCGCGGTAGGTAGCGCGTGGAGGTGAGTGAGGGAAACGGTTTTGGTACGTTGTGACACTTGTCAAGTAACAGTACGAATTGCGTGTAGTTAAAATTTCGGTGTCCGAGCGGCCTAAATTCGTGTTCCAATGCGCTGATTGGGGTTTCTTAACGGGGGCGGTCTCCTGTGTTTTTTTTTTTTTTTTTTTTTTGCCTATCAACTTTTTTTTTTCCGGTTATTTTTTTTCTTGCCAGCAAAAATAACACTTTTTGTAAAGAAATGTAACACTTTTTTCCCTAAAAAATGTACCACAATTTTGATGAAATAGATTAAAGATTAAAGATAACATAAAATTGACAACTAAATTAATGTTATATTTATAATAAATGAATGTAACATTTTTTTCCTCAATTATAACACTTTTCTAGGGTTTTACATTCAATTAAATACAAAATCGCTTATATACATGAATTTTTATTCTTTCTTTAAAGAAAAAAAGTAACATTTACTCTATAAAACTGTTACATTCATCTATATAACATATTACAATCATATATGCACTGTGTTACACTTCAATTATTAATTTTTTTAATCACAAAAATTATTTATGTTATTTGCGAAACTGCTGTTACATCTTACAATAAAAATGTTACTTTTTTAAGACCAAACTGTTACTTTCCTCATAAGAAAGTGTTACATTTTATTATGACGAGCAGCTCAATTGTTTTGTATGTTAAAAAATATTTTTTTTAAAAAAAAACAAACCATATCATGACCTATCTAGTTTCATTCGTCTCGACGAGGCGAACACATCGGTATTTTTTCAAAAAAAAAAAAAAATCGACTTCAAAATCTCAAGATATAGCATTTTAAAGTTATTGGGATTTTTTTAAGGATGACACGTGTCGCGATCTGGGAAGTGGGAGTGGTGGATCCGGCGGTCGGCTTTAGCGGAGCAGGTGGATGCGAGAAGCAGCGGAACAAATACTCATGAGACGGCTCGCCGCACAGCATGCGACCGTCTCATATGAGTATTTGCCTTCTTAACGTCTGTAGATTCTGTTACTCCCTCCGTTTCAAAATAGATATCGTTTTGGAGTGTTTCACACGTATTAAAAAATGTCATTAATGCATGTGAAGAAGTCTCAAATATCGCTAAAGTAATTTAACTATCTATGTAATTAAATGGTTAGGTAAGAGATAGTTCCCTATCATTATTAAGGGTATAATTGGTATAGAGAAATAAAAAAGCTTTGAAAATAGTGAAACGACAAGTATTTTGAGACAAAATTTAACTTCCAAAATGTTATCTATTTTGAGACGGAGGGAGTAGCGTTTGTTTAGAAGGTTTTGACCATTTAAATTTAGGGCAATGCCAACAAGAGCATCTCCAATAAACACCAAATTTCACACTAAAATATTAAAAAAGTCACTATTAACTACTTTAGTGGATACTATATTTTACACCAATTTGGTGTAACACTATTCATTTACACTAAATTTGGTGTAAAAATTTCATTTGTCAAATTTAGTCCCTTTAATTCTAAAAAGTTACATACTGTAAATTATGTTAATTAACTTATATGTTAATAAATCATTATCATATAGCATATTTTACTCAAATTACAAAAGTACAATGCATTAAAGTTAATTATAAAAATATAATATGACATATAATAATAAAAAAAAAGTAACACAAATTTAATGCAAACTTTTTTTCCGAGAGAAAATTTAATGCAAACTTAATGCATAAGATAATATTCAAACAACGATAACAAAAATTTAATATTCGGGTATACCCAACTCATCCCCACCGAGATCGCCAGATCCGTCTCCACCTCAATTAAAAGAGAGGGGTTAATATGTAAAAGATTAGACTTCAAGTATTGTTTGTGAAATAGTGAGCGATAGTGGAAAATGAGGTGGAATGAGAATATTCATTTTTAGTGTGAAAAATAGTGTTATACATTGGAGATTACCAAATTTACTGTTCTCCATTAGAGATGCTCTAAATAATACTACCTTCACTTGAGATTCAAAAGGTGGATACAAGAATTAAAGAAAAGTAATTTATGTATAGTAGAAAATGAAGAGAGAAAATGAGTGGGGTAAATAGTAGTATTGATTTAATAAATTGAGTGGTAGATAGTAGTATTGATTTATAAAAAGATGGCAATTTTGGAGAGTCTCAAGTGAGTTGGGACAGACCAAAATGAAAATAAGTTTCAAGTGAGCTGGGACGAATGAAGTATAAGTTTTTTTTTTTTTTTTTTTTTTTACAAATCTCTTCTCCATACCATACCATAATACCATAAGTTCCTTAAAATATATTCCTTCCGTCACATATTAATTAAGAGCCAAAAATTTTATGGGTTCAAAAATTAAGAAATACTCCCTCCGTCCCACCGAAAATTGCAAAACTTACCAAAATGGGCGTCCCATAGAAATTGCACATTCCATAAATGGAAAGTTTATAATATTTTTTAATTAGTGGGTCCCACTTCTCATACTCACATCCACTAACCCACTAACTATTCGCTACCCCACTTTCTCTCTCCCACTCAACTATCAACACTCACAACACATCACTTTTTTCACTTTTCCCTTAATTCTTGTGCCATGATTTTTTTTTTTGCAATTTTCGGCGGGACGGAGGGAGTAAATCTTTTTACGATGAAGTATAAAAAGTGAGGTAGAGTGTTGTGAGTATAGAAAGTGAATACTCCATCCGTCCCACCTCACTTGAAACTTATTTCCATTTTGGTCCGTCCCACTTCACTTGAGACTCCTCAAAGTGGTAATTTTTTTATAATTTTATATTCAATCTACTCCACCCACTCATTCTCTCTATTCATTTTCCACCACACAATCCATTCAACCAACCTACTATTAACCCCACTCATTCTCTATCTTCATTTTCTACTACACATTTTCTTTATTTTATTCTTTTTTCTTAGTTATTGTGCACACCTCTTAGGTCTCAAGTGAGGTGGGACGGAGGGAGTATGAGACAAAAAGTGGGTAGGAAATAATTAATAGACAAAAATGAAAAACCTTATCTGTTGACAATTTCAGTGACATCAGCGGAAGAAATCAGAAAGAGAGAACCCTAAATTCACTTTAGATCGAAGAAGAATGGGAGAAGAAGACGCGGAATCGCTGGTTCGTATTAATTTTATTTTATTTTGGCAAAAAAATAAAATCATTTTCGTTCACAATTATAAAATAGAAGGCTGTTGGTCCCAGAGGGCAACAATGGTATAGAACCGCTAGAGGGGGTTTGAATAGCGGTTTCAAATTTTTCAAAAATACCCTTATAAAATTCAACCGAGTACTTATCAATTTAGTCAACTGCGGTTCAAAGCATAAATCCGAGTAGATAAAATGCACAGCGGAGGTTTGCGGCTTGGCTAAAATGGATAGATAAAGAGTTGAGCGGCTTGAGAGGGTTGAAAAACAATATGACGCACAAGATAATTAAAACATAAAGATCAAAGAAAAACACTAGTCATTTTTCAGATCATGTCATAGTAAGAACTTGTGTTAACCACAAACAAGAAAGTAAAGAACAAAACAAAAAATTAAAGATCAAACACACCAATTTGGAGAGGTTCGTTCTTGAATGAACTACGTCCTCTACCTAGATGGTTAGTCTAGGGTTTTCTAATAGCTACTAGACTTGTATTAATTTAGAGGAGCTTTGACAAGATTACAAAGATGAATCTAAACTCTAAACATACAATCTAACCTATCAAAGCTATCCTAAAAAACAGTGTTTTCAAATGGTATAATCTAAGTGATCATACAATTCGGGTGTGTGTGTGGGAAAGAAATCAAATGCTCTAAAGATCTAAGTGGAGATGAGCATAAGAAAACTTTCGTGATACAAGGCTGAGAAATGAATGGTTGTTTGGCTTGAAGATTGATGAAGAATTCTGGGTTTGCTAAGGAGATCTATGAAGGTTTGAATTGTTGGAAAAAGTGTGGTTTTGAAAGAAATTATAAGGAATTTTCATAAGGGTAATTTTGTCCAATGATAAAATTAATTATGGGTTAGTGTTCTACTCCATGAGAAGAAGAAATCAAGTATTTATTTGTCCAAAATGGTTATTGAGTGAATGAGATATGAATGCTCAAAGTAAGTGAGTTGATAAGGGAAAATGTGGTTATCCCACATTGGAAGGGAAATGAACTCGTTGCTAGCATATATACTTGGGCACAATAGTAGTGTTCAAGATTATGTAGCATAGAGGCTCTCTCTCGCGCGCAAGGGGGTGCAAATCAAGTTCCAATTTGGCTTGCGAGTTGCGTACTCGTGCCTGGGCGCGTCCTGCGGACACGAATGTAGCACCGAATTTGTCTTCCTAGACAAGCCCATCTTTTGTTAAATTTTTTATTTTGTGAATCAAAATAAATGAGCAGATTCTTTGATTTGTAACAGCTGCAAGGTTTATATCCAGCTTTATTTTCGAATTAAGTGGATGAAATAAAAACTGAAAACCGAAATTAATTGTCTTTCATTTCCGAATTAATTGACAGATTTCAGTTTTTATCCTTGGTTTGGTACAGCTATAAAATGGAGAGTTCACAACAGTTTATACACACTGAAAAATCCTCCTTCATTCATCTTTGCTGCATATTGCTCTGCATTTTGTTTTGGCCTCCTTGCATTACAGTGGTGGTGATACTGTCTGAATACATTTCAAGCTCGCCGGGAAACTTAGGTGCAAAACGCCCCTGGTCCGCACGTTCTATCCTGGGAGGCTAGCGTTCCGAGCAACTCAAGCACACGTGGTGAGGGGACGAATAAGTCTTAAGGAGACATTGATTAGCATTGGGCTCGTGCAAACAACGATCAATTTTACTTTTCTGTATTTCCAGTTTATTTTCATTTTATTATTCTGTAATTGTTGTTCTTTCTGTTGTAAACCGCTAACAATATTAAGACTTATTTTTTCCAACAGAGGGAACTGATTACAGATTCATACAAACTGGTTATACTCAAGGTATTAACTGGTTGTTATGTTTCAGATAACGACTGATACCAACACTGCTGGAAAGGAAACCCAAACTGGAAAAGGACCCGAAACTGTGACCCAAACTGGAAGTGGAAGTGGCTCGGCTAATTTGACTAATCCCACAACAGTTCACATTACGACTCCTCATGCTGAAAGACCCGAGAGGTTTGTTGGCAATGATTTCAAGCGTTGGCAACAAAAGATGCTTTTCTATCTCACTACCTTGAATTTGACTAAATATCTGAAAGAGGATATGCCAAAGGTTAGTGAGAATGAAACTGATGTTACCCCTTTGGCTGCGGTTGAAGCATGGAAACACGGGGACTATTTGTGCAAAAACCATGTCCTGAATTCGCTTTCAGATTCTTTGTATAATGTGTTCAATGACAAGAAATCTGCTAAGGAATTGTGGGGGTCTTTGGACCACAAGTATAAATTGAGGATGTGGGAATAAAGAAATTTATTGTTGCTCGTTTTCTTGATTTTAAGATGGTGGACAGCAAGAGTGTGAAGTCTCAGCTTGATGAGTTTCAAACTATTTTGCATGAAATTCAAGCCGAGGGTATGGTCATAAGTGAAAGCTTTCAAGTGGCTACTATCATTGAAAAATTGCCTCCTTCTTGGAATGATTTCAAGAACTACCTTAAGCATAAGGGAATCATTCTTCGATTGAGTATTGAAGAAGGCAATAGAAATGCCGAGAAAAAGTTTGTCTCCGGTGTTTTTAAGGCTAACGTGGTGGAGCATGGTCAAAGCTCCAAAGGAAAAGGCCATGGCAAGGGGAAAGGGAAAGTTGGGCCAAAACAGTCCAACTTGGGACCTAAGGGTGGTGTTTCCAAGAAGAAGTTCCTTGGAACTTGTTACAATTGTGGTGGTGAAGGCCACAAGTCTTATGCTTGCAAAGCGCCCAAGAAGGCTCGTGAAGCAAAGTTGGTAGAAGGCATTGCTAAGGACGTGTCCGAGATGCACCTCGCGGCTGTGATTTCTGAGGTGAATTTGGTGGGTTCAAACTCAAATCAGTGGTGGATTGACATAGATGCTACTAGACATGTGTGTTCCAACAAAGACATGTTTAGTACTTTTGTTGCTAAGGAAAATGGCGAGAAGCTGTTTATGGGGAATTCGGCCACTTCCAAAATCAAAGGTGAAGGGAAGGTGGTTTTGAAGATGACATTCGGGAAGGATCTAACTCTCAATAATGTGCTTTATGTGCCCGAAATCCGGAAGAACTTGGTGTCCGGATCGCTTTTGATTAAGCATGGTTTCCGTATTGTGTTTGAGTCCAATGTAGTTACTTTGTCTAAGAGTAGAATGTTTGTAGGAAAAGGCTATGTCAATGATGGCTTGTTCAAGCTAAGTGTAATGGTGGTTAAGCCAAAAGCTAATGAAATGAATATCTCTTCCGTTTACTTGCTTGAGTCATCTAATTTATGGCATGCTAGACTTGGACATGTTAATTTTGATTCTATACGTTGTTTAACAAATTTAAATTTTATTCCAAAATTTAAAGTTGATTGTAAACAAAAGTGTGAAACTTGTGTAGAAGCAAAATTAACAAGAAGGTCATTCCATTCAATTGAAAGACATAGTGAACCACTTGAATTGGTTCTTACTGATTTATGTGATTTTAAATCAACACAATCACGTGGGGGCAATAAGTACTTTATGACTTTTGTAGATGATGGCACAAAATTTTGTTATGTGTATCTTCTCAAAAGTAAAGATGAAGCTATAGAGAAGTTTACTCTCTATAAAAATGAAGTTGAGAATCAATTAAACCGAAAAATTAAGGTGCTAAGAAGTGATAGGGGAGGTGAATATGAATTTCCATTTGAAGCAATTTGTGCACAAAATGGAATTAAAGATACAACCTCCGCATCTTATACACCCCAACAAAACGGTGTTGCCGAAAGGAAAAATCGGACATTAAAAGAAATGATGAACGCAATGTTAATAAGTTCGGGACTACCGGATAACATGTGGGGAGAAGCCGTGTTGTCGGCTAACTACGTGTTAAATAGGATACCCCGAAAGAAACAAGATAAAACCCCTTATGAACTATGGCATGGAAGAGTGCCAAATTACAAACACTTGCGAGTTTGGGGGTGTCTTGCAAAGGTAGCCATACCTCCACCTAAAAAGGTGAAAATTGGGCCGAAACCTATTGATTGCATATTTATTGGGTATGCACATAATAGTAGTGCTTATAGATTTCTTGTGTATGATTCAAAAATTGAAGATATACACAAGAATACTATAATGGAATCGATAAATGTGTCTTTCTTTGAGAATATATTCCCGTGTAAGTCAAGAAATGAGGCAAGCTCATCGACTAGGGTTATAGATTCAATAGAAGAAGAACACGTACAAGATAAAAGTGAAGAAGAAGAAGAGGTGGAACCTCGACGGAGCAAAAGAGCTAGGGTTGAAAAATCATTTGGTCCGGAATTTCTAACCTATATGGTAGAAAGTGAGCCACAAAGTTATAAAGAAGCCGTTAGCTCTTTGGAAGGACCTTTGTGGAATGAAGCAATTAAAAGTGAAATTGATTCCATTTTGCAAAATCACACTTGGGAATTAGCGGATCTTCCTCCGGGAAGTAAACCACTAGGATATAAGTGGATTTTCAAAAGAAAAATGAAAGCGGACGGAACAATTGACAAGTATAAGGCCCGTCTTGTAATTAAAGGTTATAGACAAAAAGAAGGCCTAGACTATTTTGATACATATTCTCCCGATACAAGAATAACATCAATAAGAGTTGTACTTGCAATTGCCGCTTTGAGAAATCTTGAAATACATCAAATGGATGTAAAAACGGCTTTTCTAAATGGAGATTTAGAAGAAGAAATTTACATAGAACAACCCTAGGGGTTTGTTGCACATGGACAAGAGAAAAAGGTGTGTAAGTTAGTAAAGTCATTATATGGCTTAAAAAAAGCACCAAAACAATGGCATCAAAAGTTTGATAACGCCATGATGCAAAGTGGATTTAAAATAAATGAATGTGATAAATGTGTCTATACTAAAACCACGAAAAATGGCTATGTCATTTTGTGTCTTTATGTAGACGACATGCTTATCATTGGGAGTAATGATAAGATGATTAAATCCACCAAATACGTGTTGAATTCAAAATTTGACATGAAGGATTTGGGCGTTGCGGACGTAATCCTTGGAGTTAAAATTTCTAGAATATCCAATGGAATTTTATTAAGTCAAACTCATTATGTGGATAAAATTCTTGAGAAATTTAGTAAGGATGACAATGGAATTGCGAGTACTCCGTTTGACCAAAATCTTCATCTTTCAAAGAATAGAGAAGATCCGGTGTCTCAATTAGAGTATTCAAAAATTATTGGAAGTCTAATGTACTTGATGAGTTGTACTCGGCCGGATATTGCTTATGCTGTTAGCAAACTGAGTCGGTATACTAGTAATCCTGGAACAAATAAATGGAAGGGTATAGTAAGAGTACTAAGGTACTTGAGATATACTCGTGATTTTGGATTACACTACTATAGACATCCAGCGGTGATAGAAGGATATAGTGATGATAATTGGATATCAGATATCAAAGACTCAAGGTCTACGAGCGGATATGTATTCACATTGGGAGGTGCAGCTATATCATGGAAATCTTCTAAGCAAACTATTATAGCTAGATCAACCATGGAATCTGAGTTTATAGCATTAGATAAATGTGGTGAGGAAGCCGAATGGCTACGCCAATTTCTAGAAGATATTCCAAAATGGGATAAACCTGTGCCAGCAATTTGTATACATTGCGATAGCCAATCTGCGATTGGTAGGGCACAAAATCATATGTATAATGGTAAGTCTAGACATATACGTCGACGACATAATACCATTAAACAACTAATTGCAACTGGTACCATATCTATTGACTATGTAAAGTCAAAAGATAATTTGGCGGATCCGCTAACCAAAGGGTTAAGTAAAGAAGCGGTTGCAAAGTTGACATTGGGAATGGGATTAAAGCCTCTTGAGAAGTTAAACACAGCGGAAAACCCAACCTAGTTGACTGGAGATCCTAAGATCTAGGTTCAAAAGGGACAACCTAACTGTTAAAAGACTTGTAGCGTCACTGTGGGGGTTACCCCATACCCATTCCTTAAAAGTGACATCCCGAGAGGAATGAGGTTAAGTCGTTGGCTTTTAATGATTCTTATGTGAAGTAAAACGGGTTACTTAAAGAATCACCTATGTGAGAAAGAAGTGTGGGCTGCTTTGAGAAGAATTATGTGAGGCTTAATTCTTAGACCTTCTCACAGAACCAGGCATTGTGCTCTAGGGCCATAATGGAAACAGCTATGAGAGCTGAATTGTGTTAGGGCGATACCTGTGCAAAGTATATGATCGGCTACACAAAAAGCTAGCAGTTCAAGGACATCATGTTTACTGATTAGCGAGTAGAGTAAATATATCTTGCAAGGGAAGGTTCAAAAGGCAGACCCTACTTATCCTATGCATGTTTTCGACTGCCGGACTTTATCACCTATCCTCATGAATTTCCTTCATGTGGGGATTGTTGGAAAAAGTGTGGTTTTGAAGGAAATTATAAGGAATTTCCATAAGGGTAATTTTGTCCAATGACAAAATTAATTATGGGTTAGTGTTCTACTCCATGAGAAGAAGAAATCAATTATTTATTTGTCCAAAATGGTTATTGGATGAATGAGATAAAAATGCTCAAAGTAAGTGGGTTGATAAGGGAAAATGTGGTTATCCCACATTGGAAGGGAAATGAACTTGTTGCTAGCATATATACTTGGGCACAATAGTCGTGTTCAAGATTATGTAGCATAGAGGCTCTCTCTCGCGCGCATGGGGGGTGCAAATCAAGTTCCAATTTGGCTTGCGAGTTGCCTACTCATGCCTGGGCGCGTCCTGCGGACACGAATGTAGCACCGAATTTGCCTTCCTAGACAAGCCCATCTTTTGTTAAATTTTTTATTTTGTGAATCAAAATAAATGAGCAGATTCTTTGATTTGTAACAGCTGCAAGGTTTATATCCAACTTTATTTTCGAATTAAGTGGATGAAATAAAAACAGAAAACCAAAATTCATTGTCTTTAATTTCTGAATTAATTGACAGATTTCAGTTTTTATCCTTGGTTTGGTACAGCTATAAAATGGAGAGTTCACAACAGTTTATACACACTGAAAAATCCTCCTTCATTCATCTTTGCTGCATATTGTTCTGCATTTTCTTTTGGCCTCCTTGTATTACAGTGGTGGTGATACTGTCCGAATACATTTCAAGCTCGCCGGGAAACTTAGGTGCAAAGTGCCTCCGGTCCGCACGTTCTATCCTGGGAGGCTAGCGTTCCGAGCAAACTCAAGCACACGTTATGAGGGGACGAATAAGTCTTAAGGAGACAGTGACTAGCATTGGGCTCGTACAAACAACGATCAATTTTACTTTTCTGTATTTCCAGTTTATTTTCATTTTATCATTCTGTAATTGTTGTTCTTTCTGTTGTAAACCGCTAACATGAATATCTGGGAAAATCTTCAAAGCAAACTTTTGAACACTTGGGAATTTTCTCTCTTGAAAGCTCAGCAACCTTCATTATTGAAAAATGAAGGCTATTTATAGTGAGAGCAGTCTTGTGACCGTTGGACAATAATATAATCCAAATCTTGAAGGTACAAATGCTGTCAAAATCTCATTGGTTGAGTTGTCATTTTCGTCATTTGTTATGACTTGTAGTCCTAGGTAGTTGTTCCACCACTACCTGACATTGTCCTTTGTTGCAGAGAAATGACTAACGGTAAACATTTGAATTTACTAGACAAAACCGACATTCCTTGCAGAAACTCCAAGTTAACTTGAAGTTATTTGTCAAATTATAAAACATTCCTTTATGGTTGAAAAGGGAATGTTTGTCTTGAGGAATAAATGACAACACTTGAATTCTTAAATAAATGGTCTACGGTTCTACCAAAGGAGCTGGAGCGGTTCTATAAAAGACTTGAAGTGCGGTTTCATCAAAACTGCATAACGCGGTTTAATGCTGCTCCATGCAGGCGGTCTGAATATGGCAGCAAGTACGGTTTGAACGACCAAACCGCTGATGGACAAACCGAACATATCTCAGCCTATGACAGATAAAAATCTAGAAATGGACTTGACTAAAAATTGAAGTATAAAACTTCATTACATATTCCTTATAGTCCATAAAAAGACACGTGGCATGGATCAATCAAATCAAGTAGGGCAGTTCAAAATAGAATCCTAACAACGGCGCTCCACAAAGACCGGATGCTCATCCCAAATATCATAAATAGTTTCATTTCAAACATACAACAATGAATCTTCCGATCTAAATCTTGAGATATTCGGATTCCACTAAAAGCAAAACTTGGACACTACTGAAATTTGGCATTCAAGAAATCGCTTGTCGGATAAGATTTAGCGTTGAGTAATCGGTACACTTAAGAATCTGAGTGGACGATAAAACGTCTACCAGACATTTCAAAAGCCACGAAACATCCACGCGTAGTAAGAACATGACATCCACTTCATTGCGAAAGAATGATAGATTTATTACAATGGCTTTACAAAAACAACAACAAACAAATAAACATAATTTCTCAACAAATGATACAAATCCAAGGCTCTCAACAAAGGAGAAAAGTACACAGCTCTCAACAAATGAGAGAAATCCAAAGCTCTCAACAAATGAGAGAAATTTATTATATGACAAAAAAACTCAATAGCGCAATTCTTTGTAATCTCAATATGTTGAGATTACAAAGAATTGTGCTTTTGAAAAACATATACAATAAAAGTTAATAAAGAGAAAAGGAGAAAGGAGAAAGTTAATGGCAAATAGAAATTGATTTAGTGAAGAAGATGAAGAAGAAGAAAGGAAGAAACAGGGGAGAGAGAGAGAGAAGTTGGGAGAGAAGGTTTTTTTTTTTTTTTTTTTTTTTGAAAGAAGTTGGGAGAGAAGTTGAGAGAAGTTGGTTGCGTATTAAATTTTTACCAACAGTTTAATTATAAAACTATTAATTCAGTTAGTTATATACATTTTTTTGGAATCATAATGGTATTAATACAACTTATCAAATGGCACTCCATAAAGGACGAAGTTTCATTCAATACATAAAGATTTGCACATAAGCGAGAGTTCATTGCTAAACAATGTGCCACATTATTACCAGTCCACCTTACATACAAAATCAAATGATGAGAATAGTTTGAATCAAGATTGATATTAGAAACACTAATGATGACGCCCTAAGTTTCTGGGGTCACGGAGGTAGAACTCCAATATAGCTGTCTCTTGATCCTGATCACAACACAAACAAGAACACCGTTAAGACCAAGGCCGGGTTGGAATCCGGCTTAGGCCCTCGGGTGTGAGAGTAAGATCTCTGAGGAAAACCTAAGTAGAAAGCCTGTGAAAGCCTTGTGTGTGTGAATAGGATAGAGCACGTACCTGGCCCTTTGGGGCGGATAGGAGTATTTATATGAGTAGAAGGAGGAGGTAGGTTTAAGGCTCTAACCGCCCTTGTACCGGATGGACACGCGACAGGTCCTCATTGGCAAGGCGAGGGGAGTGGCTGGGAACGTGGCGTGTTGTCAGGGAAACATGATTCCACCACCAACCGTTATGGTATGTCAGGTACGAACAGGTAACGTCTGTGGTACGTTTGTGACAGCCGGCTGCTGCGGGCTCCGGGCAGGAGGTTGAGTGATCAACACGGGACCCTAAGAATAGCGGGAGGCAGAGCTACCTCGGTTATGGTTATCATGAAGCCCGGATCTCTCGGGCTTACTAGCTTGCGGGCTTATCCGGTTTGACGTGGTCGAGCTCGCTTGTACTGGCTTTGAACTGGGTCTGGTCCGGTCTGCGATGCTCGGTCTTATCAGTGGCCCCTAACTCCGAGGGTCAGCTTATTTATGAGCGGCGCGAGGAGTTACACTTCCACGTCTCGGCCCGGGCAAACTGTAGTAAATACGGGCACAGAATATCATGGGACGGGAGTCTTACAATGGTGGTTGATGACAGGACAGTGGGCCCCTCGAGTCAGGCTAGTGACGTAGCTGTCAGGTCCTTGATATGACAAGGAGCACGCTCATTAAATGCGAACCGTCATTGGAATTCGAAAAAAGCTGATTCCCGCCTCTTCGTTTTCCGGGTCTAAGTCGGGTCGCTCCGGATCTTTGGTTTAAACCCGACCCATTCTGGGGATATAAATAACCCTAACTGGCTTATTCAAAGACCTTCGGTATTTTTAATCTTTGGCCATCGCTCTTGAGAGAAATATTGCTGATAACGACGTTGATTTGCTTCTTCTGTTTCCTTAACTCGATCGATTTAACAGGTAGTGCTCCCCTTTTTATTTTCGTCGCTGGTTTCTGATTGCTAACTTTTCGTCTTCGGTCCTCTCCACCGTTCATCGGGGTAGAAACTTAAAACGCCGTGTTTTCATAACTTATAACATCACGAACCAAGCTTTTAACTTTTAACCGCCGAGTCTCCGATTTCTAACCGGTTAATTTGTCTCTTTCTTAGGAATCCTGGGTCCATCTTTGAATTTTTTAAAGTTTTGTTGAAAAAACCTCTGACTGTGATTATGGATGAACTGGACCTGGGGAGAATGCTCCGTCCGGACCTTTTCGGTTGTTGTCGACGAACGGGAGGGATTTACCGGTACCTGATAAATGCCTGGAAAAGGCTTTCCCGGGATGCTTTTATGACCATAGGGATAGTCTATGAGTGGGACTCTTGGATCCTACCCCTGCTGTGGGAGACAGGCCCCTTAGTTCATTTTGATTCGGGTAGAATGAGGGTAATAGGGGGCGAGGAACAGTTAGGGGTTTTTGTGAAAGCGGTTTTAACTCGGTTCCCCGATAATGTAGATATGGCCGGCAACGCTAGAAGGTTGGTGAGGTTAGGTGGAGACCGCGTGTCTGCAAGCGGCTCTAATGCTTAGTCTTGGTTGAATGTCCCTCTGGATGACGATTTGCCCGTTCAAGGTCATGACCGCGACGTTTCCGTGGATGCTGGGGTGATTGAGGTGACCAGCAGCGGGGATGCTTCAGAGCGGGCTGATGACGGCGATGAATTCTTATTGGATGAACCTGCCCGTGACGTCGTGGGAGATGGTTCTTCAGATACTCAATCGGATTCACGCGGGCAATTAGAGAGGTTGGCCCCCGATACTGCGCGCAAGGTCAACTTGCTTCGCTCTCCCGTTAGGATCGTAGATTCCTTCCCTGAGGGCCCTGATAACAGGAGGACCAGTCAAGCAGGTGCGTCTAGTTCTGGTGCGGGTTTGAGGGATGAGAGCGATGGGGATGATAGTGATGAGTATTTGTCGCAGTTCCGCGTCGACTCCAAAGTGTATCTTGTCTACGGTCTTATTGAATACGAGTCTCTTATGGGTGGGAGATCAATGACCCCCCCCCCCCTTTGATCCGTGCTGAGAACCTTGCCTGCATATTCTACCCGGCTCAGTTCGAAAACGGGCTGCGCCTTCCTTTGGATCCATTTATTTGTGAATTTCTTGAGTTCACCCATTGCCTCCCTATGGACTTGACCCCGAATGCCATTCGCTATCTGGTGTCCTTCATAGTCGTAAGCCGCATGTTGGGGTATGAGCCTTCTTTGTCCGCGCTCCATATTTACTTCACCCATCAGGTTACTGCGGGCTGCCTGAGCTTAAAGACAAAACCGCGGTCTGTGAAGATTTTTTCCGCTGCTACCAACAAGTTCGATCAGTGGCAAAGATATCCCTTCGTTATTCAGAACCGTTTAGGCTGGCCATTCCCTCGCCCTGACAATTTAGCACCGATTTCGATGTCCCGCCAAAACTTTCCTGACCCGGAAGAAGGCCGAGAGCTAAGCACGGCGATGGAGGCCTATCTTGCTCGGTTTAAGAAGAGGGTTACCCTGGACGACCAGTCGGTTGTAGAGACTCCTCAAGTTTACGATGTCTCGGCAATTATTAGCGATGAAGAGCTCCTGACCTTCGCCGGGGTGGCCCCGAGGCGCGTTTCTGGCCCCGAGCCTAGGGTCATCATTTTGATCAATGGCTTCCAATAAATCAATGGCCTCGCCCTCCTCAATATGAGGATGGTCCGAATGCACACTTGAACGAACAACAACTCCAAACGAACTTTTTCCCTCACAATGTTCTCAAACGTCCAACTGCTCCTTCAAGTATAACTTGGTCACCGCCTCATATTGATATTCAAAAAATCCCCTCGTGGATAAAATTTAACAGTGAAATTATGAAAAAAAAAAAATAGAGTATTTGAGTTAGCGAAAAATCGACAACCAAGCATTCAAGCAACGCAAGATAAAACAGTTTGGTTTGAGATTGGACACACGTATTTATAAGATGTCTAGCAACTTTCAACCAAGCTCTCCGGCCATTGTCGAACCTTCATCAATCTGTTTTTTATGGTGGCATTATCGAATTTTAAGTAAAATACTGAATGTTCTCGGGCCTCCTAAATTAAAAAATTTCGTTTTCCCGAGCCAAGTTTTCTAATAACATAAGTAATAAGTAGATAAATTCGGCAAAAAATAAAAATAAAATCTAATTATGACTAGTGAAATACAGTAATTGACCAACTCATATATTTGTCTCTCACAATAATGCAACTAGAAAACATGCCGCCCCACCCCAGCATCATTAAAGATCAATACGGACTCTTGTTATGTACTCCTTCTATTTTATACGTAATCACTTTCATAATAAATATTGTATTTAATTATTAAATTATTAAATAATTATTTATTTGTATATTAATTATATTGTATTTTTTAATTCAGTTATCACATTAAAAACTTAAAACTGTAATTTAGAAAATGATACTCCCTCTCTTTCATAATATATGTCGTTTTAGACTTTTTCACATATATTAAGAAATGCAATTAATACATATAAAAAAGACTTGTTTACCCCTTAAAGAATCTAATTACATATACAATTAAATGCTTAAACAAGAAATAGGTTGCAATTAATGTATGAGGGTATAATTGGCATACAAGAGCAAAAATTTCTTGAAACTACTAAAACGTCAAGTATTTTGGAACAAAATTTAACTCCTAAAACGTCATTTATTTTGAAACGGAGGGAGTAGTTATATTAAAACAAATAGAAACGAAAAAAAGTGATACTTTTATATTGCAGGGTGAGTAATTAACTCAATAAGGAACATGTATTCTTTCATAATTAAATCGAGTGTGCATCATTTATGTACATTAAAAACCTCTTTATGAAATGAAAATAAAGCTTTATGTCACCGTCCATGATATATACTAGCTTTATAACGTAACCTCATTAATTATTCTCTTTACTAGTTGGAAATGAGATACTCCGTTCGGCCTATTTCAAATAAAAAAAATTATTGCAATTATGTGTTGTTTTCAAAAAATAAATAAAATTATATTATTGGTATTCTGTACAAAATTGTTATTCATTTTATTCTGGAAATAAATATTGTTTATTTTGGTACGTTAGTATAAAATAAGTTTAAGTAATAAATTTAAGTTAATTTAATTATTTTAATGACAATTTAAAAATTGTTATTGATAGTATTTAGAATGGTGTATCAGATACAAGTTTTATAATTTTATTAAGATAATTAAATCAACATAATAATATTATTACTCAAAATTCTTTCATACTAACGTACAAAAAATATGACATTTATTCTGAGACAAAATGAATAAAATTTTAAAAATATTTTTAATAGTATCGAGTTCAACTCAGCTGCTACTCCCTACATCAATACCTTAATATTATATATTCCTTCCGCCCAAAATGAATATTCAAATTTGTTCTTGATCAAAAATAAATTAAATATCTATTTTGAGATAGAAGTAGTATTTTTAGTGCACATAGATTTTTTACAAAAAAAAAAATCAACGAAAACGGGAAGGAGTATTTTTTTTTTATTTTATCTTTTTGAGCAACTGGAGGGGGTATTAAGTAGTATATCAATACTTAATTGAATAAAGCTAGGGGCACAAAGTGGTCACAAAATTTTGCTCACAAAATCTTAGTTGTAATAATTTTATTGGTGTTTTAATTAGAGTGTGTCGAGTCCTCTATCGATGCAACCAATTAAATATCGCCAACTCATTTTGTGAGCAAGATTTTATGAATTTATTTTGTGCCCCTAGAATTGCTCTAATTGATTTATGTATAACTTCAACTAGGGCTGAGCAAAATAATTTCGGAACCGGACCGGACCGGGAACCGGACCGAACCAATGAAAACCGGACCGGACCAATACTTTTGGTTGGTCCTGGTTCTAAATTTCTTAAGAACCGACAAATTGGTCCGGTTCCGGATTTCATAAATTTAACATCGGTTTTGGACCGGACCGGACCAATAATAACATATAGTATAGTTTTATATAAAATGCTAATATATAAAATTGTATTTTTCTAGTTATATAACAATATCTACTGTTTGTTAACAAAAATTACAAGCCTACTGTTGTTGGTCTTCTTTTTGCTAATCAAGAAACATACATACATGTATATTTTTTTTACTGAACATAAATATATCATGAAAGTTAATGTTCTGTTCAAGTTCATGTAATCTAGATTGCAGATTGGGATTTCTTAGTTCTGCCCATCAATTATGTGCATCTAGTGAAAGAAATATTTTCTTCTCTAAATATTTTTTCTCTTAATCTCTTGCTAAAGTTATGACAAAAGGAAAATTAATAACAAATGTATATTTTAGCGGAACCGGACCGGAACCGGACCAATGGAACCGGAACCGATGTTTTGGTTCTTGTACGTATTGGTTCGGTCTTGGTTCCAAATTTTCGTAGAACCGAATTGTTGGTTCGGTCCCGGTTTTATGAAATTTTGACAAAAATCGGACGACCGGACCGTGAACACCCCTAACTTCAACAGATCACTTATGAATTCTTACCATATCTAATAAATAATCCTTTTCGCTTGATTTATCTCCACACTAATACTAATCATGAGTTTAAAGTTTTGAGATCTTAAAAGCATAAAGAACGATATTTAGCGTCTACAAGAAAAAATGGTACTGCATGAATGGGTTAAATAGCCATCACATTTATATTGTCGGTGAATTAAATAATTATACACGATATATAGCTCATTATTTTTGTTAGAGCAACATTAAGAACGATGGTAAAAATAAAATAAAAAACACGAATACAAAAATTTACGTGGTTCACCAACTTATCTAAGTCCGCGGGCGGAAGTAGAATATACTACTACTTTCAATGGTGATTACAAAAGACAATCTCTCTAATCTAGTTGCACGAACTATTAAGTCTAATAATTCCGTCAACCTAAATCCTACATCTCTACTTGTAACTCTCAAAGATGTACAACCCGTTATTTTTATACTAAGGAAAGGGTTAGCATTTATAGTCAAAATACCTTACCCTAGGGAAGAATGCGTCTTATTTCTTGTGTATAAAGTAACTTGATATTCATTAGGAATATACTTTCCTAATTCTCGAAATACCCTTTGTACCAAAATAGAGTACTAAATATTTAGGACAGAATGAGTTCTAATACTTGCCATCAACCAAAACTCAAGCCAGCACGTCAACTAGGCCCAAACCGACCAAGCCCGTGCCTGATCGTCGGGAACGACTCGGCTTGGTGGGCACGAGGCATTCTCGGCCCCTACACTTGTACTGGTGTGTTTTTCCCGACTGGTCACTCGTTCTAGAGGCTGGTCCGACTCGGACTGTGGAGTCCGAGTCATTCTGGTTTGTCCTTCATCTTTTATGTCTTTCTTTCTCAATTCAAATATATGAAATTGCTACAGACATAGCCATAATCAAATGCCATCGATCAAAGGCATATTCCCAACAACTTTCTTAACACAGTTTCTACATATGTATAATTTCACCAGATCTTTTAAGAATTCTTAATGGTATATATTCTGAAAAAGAAATGGAATAAGATATTTATAAATAAATTGTATTTTTTTAACAATAAACAAGCTGTATCAAGTCACCGCGACATATATCGCATGTTGGTAGGCTTAGTCGCACGCCTACTAAATTAGGCCGTGTCTGGTCAAGCGTTTATGCAAGAACGCTGCTCCAAAACGGAGCGTCTTGGTTGTAAAACTGTATCAATGGTGCGTCTACGAACGGCCGTTCGACAAACGGCAACCTTTTTTTGAACGCTACAATTTGTAGCTTTTCAGAAAACGGAGACGTCAAAACGGTGGTAATTGAAATTTAGACCAAAATTACCCTTTCCTGTTTATAAATTCTTGTTGTTCATTAGTCATTTGCAACTAGATTTTTTTTTAAATGCAGAAACAAAGAGGAAAGAGATAGAGTATTTTAGATTCATTTTTTTGTATTTGTATGAAGCTCATTAAAAAATCAAATAGAGAAACAATCATCAAAACTAAGGAGCTTACCTAAAAGCTTAAAACTCAAAAATCGTGGATTGTCACCGGACGGAGCCCGAATGTCGGTGGCAAGAACATAGAAAGAAAACAGGGCTGAGAAATGAAGTAGGGAAATAGAGTTGGAGGAGAACTGTAATGGCTGGTAATGAAAATGATCTTCTGTGGATGGGATTAGTGTGAATTGATCCCCTCGGGATATGAGTGTCACTCCATTTCATTTTTTTCTTTCTATTTTTTTTTAAAATAAAAATACACCGTTTCTTCTTTTTATGTTGTGTGATTAACCTCATCAATTTCATCTCCTCTCTTTTTTACTGTTTTTTTTTTAAAAAAAATAAGATACCACCTCTTTTTCTTTTTATACTGTGATTAACCTCATTAGATTTTAAAATTGGTACATTATAAAATACATCTTGTTATTAAAAGGAAGGGTAAAAAAGTAATAGTGAATACATATTTAATTTTTAAAATAGCGTTTTGATATGATACACCAAACCCATTTACAAACTAATGTTCCGTTTTAGAAAGCTCCGTTTAAGAAAGTGGTCCGTTTTTAGAACTCTCCGTTTTTCAAACTGTGTACCGTACGGTCCCTTAGACCTAAACTCATCCACTAATAATGTAATTAGGGTAAGTCAGGGTCGATCCACGAAGAACGATGATTGTTTGAGAACTAGTCACTTAACCAGATTAGGGGTTGATTTTGATTGTAATTAGACGGGAAATTAAACTATATTGATTAAAAACAATGAATTAAAAGCACTCCAGATTGATCCCTATACTCGTCCTCTATTTCAATTTCATCGATACTTCTTTTTCTCCATTAATCATATTCACTTGATCACGAGATGTATTTCAATCTCTGTCTCTTCTTACATTTTAGTCTATAGCAGTGACACACTCACTACAAACCCTAATTAAAATTAAACCTAGACTGACACATAAAAGGTCTAAAGATTAATTGATTCAATTAAAGAGACTAAGATCAAGAACGCTTTCTAGGTTACTAGATAATCGCTTAATTTTGCCTACTTCCCGAATTGCTATGGCACATACACAATCCGTGAAGTTGCTACAGTGAAAACCCTAATTCTAACACAGAACAGAGAATTCTAGCATAGATTCATAAAAAGAACTAATGAATTGGCCAAATCCACAAACCCTAGTTATAAATCTAAAATCAGAACAAGCAAATTACGAATAGATTAAACAAGAGAATAAGAAAATTACCTCAATTGAAATAAAGTAGGTTCAAGCTCACAATCCAAAGTAATGGAGATTAGTTCTCCATGGAAGGGTTACAAAAGCTTTAGAGAAAAAGAGTACGTGATATTCAAAAGTGAAAAGAAGATTCTAATCTCATCATGAAAAGTGTTTTACATACCCTAGTTTAATAATAATTCAAAAAGGAAAAAACAATAAAGAAAAATAGAAAAATAATAAAAATTCCCGTCACTCCTTGGAATCAGCTGTGTATGGCTGGAAGGCGTACTGGCACGACTCGTGCTACCTGGCACTACTCGTGACAGGCCAAAATTCTGCTCCTTGTTTTTCTTCACTTTTCTTCATATCCAAGGTTGACTCGCTCCACCATCTTCCTCGTTGACTTGATCTTGACTTTGACTATCATTGACACTTGGGACTTCACTTTGAAACTCCAACAAACATATTACATCCAGATACAAGATAAAAATACTAAAATACTCTTGGAATACAATAAAGCCCAAATGATAAAATAATGCCCAAAATACATCAAATCTAGTCTAAGTACATCAAAATGAACCAGAATATATAGAAAAATAAGGGGAATAACGTATACAAAATCCGCCACATCACATGTATAACACTAAACTGGTCAGATTAGTTTGTATACGTCTAACTTAATTCACATTCACGTATGGTTGAGAATGAAACATGAGTTAGGGGGAGCTTGTTCTATCACTTCTGCCCTATAATATCATAATAAGTGTTGCAGTTGACTTTTGAACTTACAATTTATCTTTATTATTTTATATCATATGATAAACTTATATTACAATTACTTTCTCATTTCAATATTCAAAAATACGATATTTTAAAATGATCGAAAAGAAAAATGTGACACTTAATACACTGAAAAACAACATTAGTGCTACAATAGCCAAACTTAAGGGGGGGGGGGGGGGGGGGACTTTATTTTGAAATATTGATAACATGTATTTTCACATGTGGCTTGAAATGATCATAATTGGAGGAGCACAATCTTAGAAAAAGATGTCAACTAATTAAACAAAGTGGTGAGCCGACGGTGGATATGTGTAATGATTTATTAGGTGGATTTTAGAAAAGGCCGCCAAGGAGTAGCTGTCCGGTAAGGTTGCGTCTCCATCAAACTATTTTTTTCCTATTTACGCGATAACTCCTAACTTTATTTATCAGCCTATTTTGGCGTATATTCCATTTATTCTAAATATATTGTCACTTGTAATTATTTACTTAAACCTCATTTAAATATTCAAAATAAATTAATCAATGTGGATTCAATAAATAATTATTAAAGTTTTAGTACTTATATTGGTACAACTATTTAAAAAAAAAAAAATTAAAATGTACTAAATGTATGTAAATTACTTAATACAAGTAAACTTAATATTCCGTTTTTTTATCAGTGTAAACTAGGAAATGTATCCATCTACACTATTATATACTCCCTCCGACCCATTTGAAGCTTCACAATTTTGATGATGACACACAAATTAAGGAAAGTGATGAATGTAAGAAGGGGGGTGAGGGGGAAGAAGTTAGTGGGTATGATAAGTGGGGCCTACAATTTAAATATGTGAGAGGGAAAAGTTAGTGAGTATGACAAATGGAATACATAATTTAAGTATGTGAGAGGAAGAAGTGAGTATGACAAATGGGGCCTATATTTTTTTACCATTTTAGGAAATAGTGAAGCTTTTAACGGGACACCCATTTAGGCAAAAGGTGAAGCTTCAAATGGGACGGAGGGAGTAAAATATATTCCCTCCATCTCATATTATATGTCCACCCTCCCATTTAAACATAAATTTATGGTTGAAGTGACGTAAGTGTTGTGAATATGAAAAGTGAGGTAGGAAAATGAAAGTGGGTATAGTTTAGTAAGTTGATTGGTGTTGTGAATATAAAAATTAAATAGAGAGAATAAGTGTGAAGAATATTAAAGATTATTTGCCATTTATGGAAGTGGGCATATAATCTAGGACTGACTAAAAAAGAAAGACGGGGAGTACTAAATTTGAATATTTTTAGCAATGACTTAAAACTAATTTATTATTTCTAATAAATATATATAAAAAAAATAGTGACATCATTATGGTGTATCACCAATAAATATTACATAACTAAGATAATTGAACTAATCTTTAGTTGTTGCCATTTATGGAAATGGAATTGTAGGTGCATTTGCACTTATATGATCATAATTTCATTCTTTAGAGTAGAGTAAGTATAAAGTCATAAAAAAATCTCATAAAATTTGGCTCATAAAATGGTGTGTTAAGATTTTATTGATGCTTTTAATTAGAGTGTGGCGGGTCCACAATCGATGAAACCAATGAAATATCGTCACCTCATTTTGCATCCATCATTTTGTAGACTCTTTTGTACCCGTAGCATTGCCTCATTCTTTATTTTCGAAGTTTAACTATACCAAATTCTAATCATTTTCTTCCTAAATATGCATCATCATACATCCAATTTGTGTTGGAACAATTTAAGATCCCTGAATGCCACACTCATTTTCAGAATAAGATTGAGGAAGAAGATGAAGGCGGAAGCGAGATAATACCTGTTGAATCCATTATGAATGTTGTAGGGAGAAATGAAGAACAAGTAGGGAGAAGTGTTATTCTAAATGATAATTGTCTCTTAATCTCTCAAAAGTCTTCCAACATTATGAAGTAATTTAGATGAGAGAAAGTAAGAATGAAGTATGTTTTAGGCTTGATGGAGAGGCCTTTAAATAGTAAACATGGTGACACTTCATTTAGGGACCACACTCTTTCAAGCTTTAGCAATGTTAATTTACCATATTGCCCATCATAAATTGATAAATTACATTTCAGGAATTCTACACATTTTATTATTGACTACACTTTATATTAACATTATACTTATGATTTTATGTATGGAATTCACTAAATGACTTGTGTTGCAAGCCATGATCTTACAATCTCCCACTTGGGTTGCAAAACAAGTCTTTCCTTTAAAACATAAATATAATACAAATGACAACCCGAATATGCGCACTTTATTGTCATTTATAACAATCTCGTCCATTAGTCATCCAAGTATAAGGACTAAAGGGGCAGTCGTTGTAATTGATTCGCAACTAAACCCACAGTAATCACGTATACAAATCCAACTAAATGACATAGATCAAAAGTGTAGATGTGTAGCATGGAACATAATGAATAAATCCATATTCTTCCAACTAGTTCAACTTAACCAAATGACATCAAAACTTTAAATAATAGAACAATTAATGAAAGAACAACACAAACTCCCACTATACTAAATGTTATCAAAAGTTGTTACACCCCATATGAGCAATATGCTCGTGAAACACTGAAGATGATAACGCTTTCATAAATGGATCCTCTAAATAGAGTTTGTTTCTATAAGTTGTATTTATTTCGTTCATTTTCCTTCACAACAAGAAACTTAATGTCTATATGCTTAGACTTTCTTTAACTCTTGTTGTTATAAGACTACCATCCGATTGTCACTTTAAAACTTAAATGGTCTTTCGACACTTGTTGATAATTCGCAGTCCCTTTAATAAACTTATGCAGCCATATAATTTAAACTAATGTCAGAATACCTAATGATCTCAAGATGATCCGACTTAAAATATAGGCAAGTAGTTCTTTAGTGTTTTATAAATACTTCTATCATTCTTTTGGCTGCTACTTAATGTTCTCTTCTGGATTGCTTTGGTATTGACCAAGCATCCCAACATTAAATGTAAGACTTACGAATACATTAAGCTTCCTACTGCTGATGCAAAGAATGGATATTTTCCATATACTTGGATTCAAAATTTACTTTTAGGACACTGTTTGAGACTAGACTTATCTCCTTTAAAATAGGGGTGTCATGTGGTTTACAGTTTTGTATGCTTAACCTTTGTAATACCTTTCCATATAGGTCTTTGTGATAATCCTAAAACATCTCGTGAGCGATCACGATGAATTTTGGATTCTTAATACAAAGATGCCTTACCAAGATCTTTCATTTCAAATAAGAAATTTCTTAGTTTCCTTAATAAGGTTCATATCATTACTAGCAAGCAAAATTATCATCCACATATAAGACCAAAATTATAAATTTACTCCCACTGAACTTATCGTATACACAATCTTTACCTAGATTCGTTTCAAAACCAAATGAAAGAATAACTTGATTAAGTACCATTGATGAGAAGCTTGTTTGAGCCCACAAATGAATTTCTTAAGTTCACAAACTAATTGCTTAGTTTGATCCAAATCAACCATAGATTCCTCAATGTCTCCATTAAAGAAAGTTGTCTTTATATCCATTTGATAAAACTCAAGATCATAATATGCCATATGTGCCATAATGATCCTAAAAGAGTTTTAGAAGATACCGGAAAGAGTATTTCTTTATAATCAAGGTCTTCCTTTTATTTTGGAGTAAACATCTTTAGCAACTAGATGGGTTTTATATCTTTCCATATTACCTTGTGAATCATTTTGGTCATAAAAATTAATTTAATCCCAATAGGTTTCACATCATTAGGTAATGGGACAAGATCTCAAACGTTGTTATCCTTATAGATTTCAACTCTTTATTTATGACATTAATTCACTTTATGAGAATTAGGACTATTAATGGTTTCATGGAAGGTGAGAGGCTCATCTCCCACTAAACCTAAGTGTCCTTCATTCTCCGCAAGATACACTTTATAATTATCCGGAAGTACATTCCTTTTAACTCTATTGGATCTCCTTAAGAGAACCAGTTCTTCCTGATTTTGAGATTGTTGAATTTCATCCTTGTGATCAACATTTACATGTTGTTCAATATTTATAGGGAAATCATAATTTTGAATTGTATGTTCTTCTTTGAATATCAAGTACAAAATCATGATATCAAATTTGGAACTTATGGGAAGAGGTAATGAAAAGAATGCCTCTTCCTTTTTCAAATTCAAAATATTACTCCTAATCTCCCACTAAATTCAACATCCTCAAAGAACCTAGCATTTTCTCGTTTTAAAATGTTCTAGTTTTCGGGTTGTAAAATTTATATACCCTAGATCTCTCGGCATACCCCACAAATTAGCTACTAATAGTCTTAGCGTTCAGTTTGCCCTTATTAGGCCTATAAGGCCTAGCTTCTACTGGACAACCCCATAAATGAAGATGATTTAAGGACGGTTTCTAAATTGTCCATAATTCACAAGGGTTTTTATTAGTAACTTTAGAGGAAGCTCTTTTGAGAATTAAATTTGCGGTTTTTCAATGTATCGCCCATAATAAGTGAGGTAAATAAATCATATTTCTTACCATATCCTTAAGGATTTTACTACGTCTCTCATCTACACTATTCATGGAGGCCGAATCCGGCATAGTGTAGTGCGTGACAATCTCACACTCTTTTAGATAGCGAGCAAAAAGGACCCGAACGTAATTCCCCAAAACCGTTATTCCAATCATAGTATTCACCACTATGATCGGATTTAACGTTTTTAATAGTCTTCCTAAGTTGACTTTCAACTTAGGTCTTATAAGACTTGAAAAACGTCCAAATTGAGACTTTTCATGAAGTAAATAAATGTACTCATAATGAGAGTAGTTCTCTATGAACATAATAAATTGTTGTTGACCATTCTATGAAGGGGTAGTGAATGGTCCACAACTATCCATATATATTAGTTCTAGAACACTTGATGCTCTCGAGAATACTTTTCTTTTAATGTTTGTACATTTCTTTAAGGCATTTAATGCAAAAGTCTCTTCCAGAATATCAAGTATGGTCAAGATCCCTTTAGACACAAGCTTATCAATTCTCCTCTCGGAAATATGATCCAAACGCCTATGCCATAAGGAATAAAATTTTCACTTGATAACTTTTTCTTTTTACTTTTGGTTTCAATATTATAGGACTCATTTATTGTTTGAATGATATCAAGTAAAAGAAAAATACTTGACAAAGTACTAGTACCAACAACTTTGGAATTAAAATAAATATCACACTTCATTATTAAATGAACAAAATATTCTTCTTTGTTCAATGTTGTGATAGATATCAAATTCCGTCTTAATAACGGTACAACAATGTATTATTTAATACAAAATAATAATCAGTACTTTAACAATAACCTAAAAGTCCCTATGCCTATAACTTCAACCGGATTCCCAGCTCCCATATAGATGAATCTCTCATCTTCACTGGTTCTTCGGTAACTCAGGCAATCCTACATAGACACACTTATATGAGTTGTTGCACCAAAATCAACCATCATGTTTATGTAGGAATTGAAACCAATTTAGCCTCAATACAAACAAGACCAAATGACATACCTTTCTTAGCACGCCAAGCGTGATACTTAGGGCAGTCGTACTTCATGTGTGTAAGGTCCTTGCAAAAGAAGCATTTATTTTTTTTATGATCATTGGATGATCTCTTAGGCTTCTTTTTATTTGCAACCATAATTTCTTTCCCTCTTCTCTTTGTCCCATGAGAAGGGGTAGATGCCAAACGTTACTCAAAAATATCAAGGAATGTTTTAGCATCAACATCCTTGGAGACACCTTTTAAAATGGTCTCCGGGATAACAATATTCATGATCATTAGGCTCACGCGGTTGGAGCGTTCCTACTTCTCAACATTTAAGCAATGTTCTTGAGTGCTTATATTAGAGAGAGGAAGAGGAAACGGTTCCCTTAATGCGTGATCTATGTCCACATAGCCTAAGATCATAATCATTTTATTTTTCCAAGTTTTAAAATTAGTCTCATTTAGCATCGGCACGGTACTCATAGCAGTAATAACGGATGAAGCAATAAGTAAATCTGTTGGGTTTTTGAGAACAAAAGAATGAAAACAAAACATAAATAAGAAACTATATAATGAATAAATGATTAATTATATCAATGAAATCTATCAATAAGGTAATTAACATGACATCAAAACTAATCTTTAGATTGCTAATTGACTCATAAATAATTGCCTTAGATGACAAGTAATTTGAACAACATTTGATTAAATGCATAATCTTCCTTTGGGTAGTCTTAAGCATTTAATAAAACAACTTAATGTTCATTTTATTTGTCATCACATGAATGCTTAAGTTTAGTCAAATGTCAAGATCTTCTTTGGAAAATTCAAGTCATTCACATATTAACTTAAACATTCAACACTTTAATAATTTTGCATTTAAATAATGTTAATCACTTAGGCGATAATATTATTTAAATAAAGAATAAAATTATTTAAGAATATAATTAATCAACACTTTAAGGTTTGAAAAATGTATGTTTTGTTCAAAAAAAAAAAGGGAAAAACAAAGTAGTGCAGAAACTTAAAAATTCCAAAACATGTGAATAGTGTCTGCTCGGCCGAGCAAACACTGTTCACAGAAACTTTGTTTTTCGACATATAGTGCACAGCCGCGCTAAACAAAACGCACGACCGAGCTGCTCGGCCGAGCATAGGAAAGGACACGGCCGAGCACCATTAATCAGAAACTTTTGCCTTTTCGACATTCAATGCACGACCGTGCAAAAACAACGCACGACCGTGCAAGTCTTGGTCCGACCGGGCATAACCAAAGACCTGCCCGGGTTATTCAAGAGATCCGACCGGACTCGACCAAAGATCCAGTCGGATGATGTCATTATTTTGGCGCCGTTTCATGTGTGCTCGGCCGAGCAGATCATAAGACTCGGCCGAGCAGGTCATTTTCTGCACTTTCTGAATTTTGTTTTAAACTTTCCCAAAATCAATGAATGGCAAGTAGATCCACATGGTATGTACTTAAAACATAAAACCATGCTATTTAGGATAATCTTGCTTTTAAAATTAATGGAATCAAGTAAGTAAATCCACATGGTATGCACGAAAACATAAAACCATGTTATGAAGGGATAGTCAAACTTGAACCATTTTAGTAAACAAAACTTTCAAACCATTTCTTTAATACTTATATGATGAAAATCAACACTATATAAATGAATTAGTGCTTCTAAACAACATCAAAACTTGATGATTCAACAGGAAAGAATGAATCAAAAGCGTTTTAAGTCTTTCCAAAAAGAACTCAAACTCAAACCAAATAATGAGCGGGCTCTGATACCAATTGTTGGAACAATTTAAGATCCCTGAATGCCACACTCATATTCAGAATAAGATTGAGGAAGAAGATGAAAGTGGAAGCGAGATAATACCTGTTGAATCCATTATGAATGTTGTAGGGAGAAATGAAGAACAAGTAGGGAGAAGCGTTATTCTAAATGATAAGTGTCTCTTAATCTCTCAAAAGTCTTCCAACATTATGAAGTAACTAGCGGGTAACCCGTGCTCTGCACGGGAAAACCAATACTATGTCTTAAAAAATATTTTAACTAAAGTTAACTAATATAGTAATAATCATTTTAACTAATACTATTAATAATAAAAATTAATCTATATGATTACTATTATTATAATAACTATTATAATTAATTAATACCATTGATAGTAATAGTTAATATATATATTAATAGCAATGATTAGTCTATATAATAATAATTATTAATATAATTATTATAATAAAATTAATTGATATAGTAACTATTATGATTAATTAATATTAAAAATTAATAATCTAACTTATATAATAACTATTATAATTAACTAATACCAATAATAGTAATAGTTAATGTATGTAGCTTATTATAGTTAATCAATACTATTAATAGTAAAAAATAA
The DNA here is from genome assembly GCA_026119855.1 of Campanula takesimana. Classification (NCBI taxonomy): domain Eukaryota; kingdom Viridiplantae; phylum Streptophyta; class Magnoliopsida; order Asterales; family Campanulaceae; genus Campanula; species Campanula takesimana. Next base: position 542,185 of record JAOWBW010000755.1, on the reverse strand, counting down.
CTTATAAAGTAACTATTATAGTTAACTAATACTATTAATAGTAATAGTTAACTAATATAGTAACTATTATAGTTAACTAATACTATTAATAGTAATATTTAACTTGTATTGTAACTAATATTGTTAACTAATACTATTAATAGTAATAGTTAACTAATATAGTTAACTATAATAGTAACTATTATAGTTAACTAATACTATTAATAGTAATATTTAACTTGTATTGTAACTAACACTATTAATAATAATAGTTAACTAATATAGTTAACTATAATAGTAACTATTACTAATAAGAGTAATAGTTAACTACAATGGTTAACTATTATAGTTAACTATTACTAATAATAGTAATAGTTACTATAATAGTTAACTATTATAGTTACCCTTTTTAGTAACTATTATTATTAGCTAATAGTATTAGCTAATGAAAAGAAAATGAAAAGTCACTTATTAATTAGTATGTTGTTGATGTGGCTTCTCCAAATGCAAGCTTTCTCCATTGTTTGTCCACATGTCAATACCATAGCTCTTTTGGTCAACTTTAATATATATATATATATATATATATATATATATATATATAGATTTAGATGAGAGAAAGTAAGAATGAAGTATGTTTTAGGCTTGATGGAGAGGCCTTTAAATAGTAAACATGGTGACACTTCATTTAGGGACCACACCCTTTCAAGCTTTAGCAATGTTAATTTACCATATTGCCCATCATAAATTGATAAATTACATTTCAGGAATTCTACACATTTTATTATTGACTACACTTTATATTAACATTATACTTATGATTTTATGTATGGAATTCACTAAATGACTTGTGTTGCAAGCCATAATCTTACAATTTGGTGAAAGAAATTATAAATTACTCATACACTTCAATTTTTCTCAACATACTCGAATAATAAAATCTTGTGAGAACAATTAAGATCTCTAAAGTGAAAATTAGACTCTTTTATCATGTAGTTAGTACTACATAATAAAAGAGTCTAATGGTGATGGCAAACGGCCCGGCCCAACCTGTTTTAAGAAACCCTGTATGGGCCAATGGGCCTGACCGGCCCATCCCCCTCACCGGTACAGCCTAGTCTCTCTAGCATGCTCCCAGCCCAAACCATAAACTGGATTTTGCTTTTGAGCCCGCTTGTAAGAAAGTTTCATACTGCTATTTATATACCTTGCACACAGCATACACAGTTGGGGTTTACAGTGACCTGAGGTTACCCGATAACTACTCCTTCCTTCCGTCTCACTTCACTTGATAATTAAGAGGTGGATACAATTATTAAAAAAAAAAAATGTGTGGTAGAGAATTAAGAGAGAGAATAAGTTGGGTAAATAGTACTGTTGTTTGAATAAATTAAGTGGTGGAAAATAAAAAAAAGAGAATGAGTGGTGGGGTAGAATAAATATAAAATTATAAAAAATAAGCAATTTTGAAAGTGTTAAGTGAGATGGGAAGGATCGAAATAAAAATAATGACTTTAATATTACCCAACTTCAATTCAATTCAATTCAATTAGGCACGGACAACAGAGGGAGTTGATTATTCGTATCTTGAGCTCCATAGTTGTTTCTAGATATAACATAACATGCCCGGTTCACGGTTTATGGTGGTTTACGGTTCGTCAAAAACCAAAACCGTTTATGAACAGTTAACTCACGGTTTATGATACGGTTCACCGGTTCATTTTTTCTTTAAAATACAAACAAACATTTTGATCAATATTTAGAGAATTTTTTAAAAAGTTTTTTTCTTTTAATTTTTGATACATTATAAATTATTTTATTTTACATAAATATTAAAAAAGGTTAAATTACTGACGGGACGGATTTTACACTATTAATTCTTAGGCTTCTATGAGCTTAAATAATGAATTTTATGTAATTTAGTTTAGTTTGGATGTATTTTGGGGAAATTATATATTTTTGGGGATTTATTGTAATTCGAGAGTATTTTAGTGTTTTTATATTTTTACCGATGTGATTAATTTATGAGAAAAGAATCCCTAAGATATCAAAAGAAAAGTCAATCGGGACGGAGGAATAAGTGGATTAAAGTGTTGGGTGTTGAAGAAAGGGCAAATTGCAAATTGGTAACCTAAGTTTGTCTCATGTTTGCAATCCCCAACCTAAGTGTTTAATTGTGTCAATCAGCTACCTAAGTTTGTCAATTTGTTGCAATGTGGTGAATAAACTAACTTTTCGTTAATTTTTTGACGGACCTAAACACATATGCCTTGCACATGACCTTTGAGAAGGATAATCTTGTCAATTTTTAGGAAGCTGTGCAAGGCACATGTTTACTAAGGGGGTCAACCGAAAGTTTTGAAAATAAAGGGATGACTAAAAAATTACCCCAAAATCGTCTTCTTCATCCATCTTCTCACTCAAGCCATGGTCTCTCTCATCCGGCTTAATAGCAATGACGTCTACGACAAATTACTTCTCTCCACGACCCATACAACAAACTCATTAATCCTCAACCATTCGAAACTCAAATTCCTAACCAATTCCCCAACGTTCCTCTTAAAAAAATCTTGATTCGCGCCGGAATAGTCTTGGTTCCGACAGGCCGTCCTTGAAATGGAAGTCAAGCTCACGTTGAAGAACATGTATTTGTCATCGTTGTAGAAAAGAGAAGTTTATATATATATTTTCAGATTTGGGTTTTAATTTGATGGTGGGAGAAATTAAATCTAGGTTTTGGGAGGCAAGCGTGGTGACTGGATTGGGGAAGAGCAAGGCCCGACAACAATGGTGTCGAGGTGAAGGGCTTGTGAGAAGGGCGCCACATTGATTCAAAGATAAGCTCGTCCGAGGGAGATGGTCGCCTAGGATTTCGGGGGTGGACTGTGAAGTGAAGGTAAATGGGTGGGTGCAGCATCAGAGCTGATCCAAAACCACAGGAGTTGATCCCAAAACCCATCTTTAATTTCCCTCGCCATCAAATTAAAACTCGGATTTGATTTTTTTTTTTTCTGCATTGCATTTTGCAGTCTTAGAAATAATGGTCAATTGATTAAAAAAAATAAAAAAATACATAATAATAATTTTCAATGAAAATGAACACATGGACATGAAAAATGTATAGGATTTGACAAAATTGCCCTTTTAAAAGGTCACGTGCAAGGTACATGTATTTAGGTTCGTCAAAAAATTAACGAAAAGTTAGTTTTTTCGCCACATTGCAACAAATTGACAAACTTAGGTGCCTGATTGATACAATTCAACTCTTAGGTTGGGGATTGCAAAAGTGAGACAAACACAGGTTACCAATTTGCAATTTGCCCGTTGAAGAAATGAAGAGAAATTAAAAAAGAAGGCTAAAAAAGGAAATGGAGCAAGCAAAGAAGCCCAGACAGCAAGGAGAGGCCAAACGGCCCAGCAAAGACCAATACCAAAGGCGGCCCATCTGAGCAAGCGCCGGCCCAGATCAGCAAGGCCCAGCACGACTTGGCTCGAATTGCACGACTGAAGAACACGAGTCAGAGCCGGGATAGAGACACGCACGAGTCGTGCGCTCCTGCGCGAATTAAAACTAATTATGAGCAAAAAATAATTAAAGAATACTTCAGATTTGATTCCGTCTCCACCCAATTATTCAATTATCATTGATATCTTTTTTCACTTTTTACCCTATTCACTTGATCATGGAATCTATATCAATCTCTGCTTCTTCTTTCCGATTAGTTACTAGCAGTTACACACTCACTAGGAAATCTAATTAACAATTAAATCTAACTGGCACAGTCTAGATCGCATAATTAATTGATGAACGCTTTAAGAAACTAAAATCAATAATGCTTTCTATGATTATTTCACACAGATAATCATCTAATTTTACACACTTCACAATTTACCATGGCACATGCATAAGTCGTAAAGATGCTACTTATGAATTTCTTACACTGGCACAGTTATAGAAAATTCTAACAAAAATTAATTACACAGAGCAAATAGGTTGATCAAGTCTATAAACCCTAGCAATCAATTTAAATTAAACTCAAGCAAAATTATGAATACAAATAAAATCATGAAAGAAAAATACCTCAAATTAAATAAAGGGTTAATGACAATTTAGACGCTAAAGTGATATACCACCCTTCCAAAAGCATGTGCCATAGGGGTGTAAATAGCTCGGTTTGGGGGAATTTAGAAGCCGAACCGCTAGTGGTCGGTTTGAAGAAATCCCAGACCGAGCTAAACCATAAAAAATTTCAAACCGAGCTGAGCTAAACCACCATGGTTTGGTTCGGCTCGGTTTGAACCGCGGTTTGATTTTGCGGTTCAAACTGCGGTTCAAACCTCGGTCTAAACCACAATAGCTTGGCTTAGCTCGGCTAAACGGTTCGACTTAATGGCTCGGTTTACCGGTTTAGCTCAATGGTTCGATTTATAGCTCGGTTTACCGGTTTAGCTCAACATTAGCTCAGCTCGGTCACTTAGAGTTAGGGAATTAGGGTTATAAGAAATCTAACGGTGGATATCAATTTAGAAATATAAGATCGATGGTTCATATTCATGGTTCAATAGCTTGGCTTAGCTCGGCTAAACGGTTTGACTTAATGGCTCAGTTTACCGGTTTAGCTCAATGGTTCGACTTATAGCTCGGTTTACCGGTTTAGCTCAACATTAGCTCGGCTCGGTTCGGCTCGGTTTGGTTTGAGGGGTTAAACCGCAAGCCAAACCGAGCTAAGCGGTTTACTGGTTTTTGAGACCGAGCTAAACCATTTATGTTTCAAAGCTAAGCTAAACCGTGCGGTTTAGCTCGGCTCGGTCTCAAACCGTGGTTTGAACCGAACTGCTGACACCCCTAATGTGCCATGCACATGACTAACAAAATTGGTTAGTTTGAAGTTGAAATTTCTTTCAAGGGGCTAATGAAAATTCCAAACTTAATAAGGCTGAAAATCAAAATAATTATCAAAATATTAAATAAAAAAATTTAAAGTTATTTTCAAAATATTAAATAAAAAAAAAGAAAACCAGAAATTAATTTTTAAAACAAAATAAAGTAATTATCACTATTTACAAGAAAAACTAAAGAATGTTTTACTAATTTATTATTTTTACTTTACCATTTGTTTTAATTTTGTTTTTACCAAGTTTTATGATTGAATTAATTTACTTATTTTGAAACATCAAACAAACGCACGTCAAGTCTTAATCGCAAAAATGATTAAGTTGACTTTGAAGAATTGAGCTCTAAATATTACATGATCTCAATATAGTGTCCAGAACCTTGAAAGCTTGTTCTTTCGTCAAAGGCTTGGTCTGAGTAGGCCCAGTACAAACCATAGCTTGAGCTTCTAATAACGGCTGATTAGGTGTTTTATACCTTGAATCCCCATACGAAGAAGATATAGTTGGATTTCGTAGCTCTGATTCCTCAGACCTAATTGCTTAAGCGTTGATGAATCTAGAACTGCATTTGCTGTTGTCGAACGACGCTTTTGTCGGATTGAAAGGTCGGGATATTTTGCAAGGAGGCGGAGAAACAGTTGAAGATTGTTTGATTGGGAAGAAGTTGGGAGTTTGAAAAGGTTGTTTGTTGAGATGGTAGATGATTATGTATCGAGCAGAACTTCCATGGCGGTTCTCTGAATTGCTCACATGTTTCTTCGTTTGCATTGGGGAACTCAACGCTTACCTGCTTGTGAGTATCATCTTCGTTTTTTTTTCATGTTTTTTTTTTCTATTTCTTCTCCTTTTTTCTATGAGTTTATTCCTTATAAAGTGCCTGGTTTATTTTGTTGAGTAGGTGTGGGGGAGTTGCAGAATGTGTTGGGGAGTTTGGGGGAGGAGTTGTTATTTTTATTTCTACCCCCTCATTTTCAAAATCTTGCATATAACCTCTTAAAAGAAATTTCAACTTCAAACAACCTAATTAAGTTAGTCACGTGCCAAGCACATGATTTTAACTGAGTTTTTAACAAATTCCATCGAAAAGGCCTTAAATAGCGACTATTTTTCACATCAAGGTCTGATCTGGCGGAAAAAAAAACATCAAGGTTCGTTTGGAAGGGTGGTATATCACTTTAGGGTCTAAATTTTCATTAACCCTTAAATAAAAAGGGGTTCAAGATTCAAACCTAAAACTTGAATTTTAGTTCCTCATAAAGAATAATAACCTAGATCTAAAATTATGTAGAAGTCTAGAATGAACAACAATGCAAGAAAACCTAGTTTTAAAATACCTAGAACAAGTCCTCAACAGATATGGAATAAAAATGAATAAAGAAAATAGGAAAAATATTGAAAAATGGGTAGAAAACACGGACTCACGCGCTTCCACGCGCCCCACTCGCACGTCTTCCACTCCCACGCGCCAGCCAGGTCTCGCACGCACCAGGTATTGTCGAAAACGCACCTGGAACATGCGCTTTTGCAATTTCTCCCTCCGTCCCGCTTAAAATTGCAAAACTTGCCGTTTTGGGCGTCCCATAAAAATTGGAAAATCCATAAATGGAAAGTTTTTTATTGTTTTTTATTCAACTTGCCCACTTAAATTTGTGATTAGAAAGTTAATAAACCCAGCTCATTAAATTAAATTAATCCAACCCAACTAATACAATTAAACCTATACGACCCAAATCATTTCCACCCTCCTCATTTTCCCTCATTTCAAGAACAGATGGAAACCCAATTCTCTCTCCCTCTTCCTCTCGACCATAGCAGCCGCTGGAAACCCTAGAAACCATAACTCAATAATCGTCGATTCTCCTTCTCTCTTACTTTCGGCCATGGATCCAAGGTTTTCCCATGCCGGCGATTATTATTCGTTACCCGAATCGTCGCCATTGGACCCCATCTCCTCATTTTCTTCGTCTTTGTCTGTCACGGTTGTGCCGGAGACAGAATTCCCCTTGCAAATGAGTCTTTTCCGGTCGACGATTATTTTCCTTTACCTGATTGCTCGGCTTCCATCCCTAACCAATCGTATTCTTCATCTTTTTCAGACATGATTGTGCCCGAGACAAAATCCCCCCTGCTAATGAGTCATTTCCCATCGACGAGTGCATCCTTTTTAAGATGTGGGATTTTGTAATTATTTTGCCCTCTGACTTTCATCGTTTCTATCATGCATGCTTGCAAGCTAAGGAATATCTTGTTCAATGTCTTATGTGATAGTTGTTGGAAATTATGCCCTAGGCCCTTGAGAAAGGCCTTGTGTTACATCATGTTCTCATTTGTTATGGAGATAACAACCCTGGACTATTATATGTTTACATGTCTATTATAATAATCCCGTCCCTAGTACTTATGAAGGACTAGTATAAGTTTAGTTGATGATCATATGATGATCATGTGTATATGATACAAATTAAGCTTATGGGTACTTGTTGGTGAACACGTACTGGACATGACCCGTTTTGAGATTTATGTCATGGTCAGATGTCATAATTAAATCTCATTATAGTTATATTATTTATCTTTAGACCTGAGATTATCATAGTCTTCCACATGATGAACATTATATTTAATGTACTCAAACGCTACCCCTAACCGGGTGGTTATAAAGGCTACGATTGGCATAATCGGATTCATATAGGGAAGAATGATAAGTCAAGATGGGATTTGTCCCTCTCTCAAGAGAGATATCTGATTGGCCTCTCGATGAGTGAGATTGATGATAGTGTATGGCCATACCCAAATGAATTGAAGTGTTCAATGTCATTTGCTCATATCAATCTACTCGGGATCGAAAAAGCATTTGGTTAATGTGGACCATGACTTATGTCCAATATGATATCGCGTGACAAAAGGATTGTGATATGTTCTATAAGGATGAACGAACATCGTTAAGTTATATTAATTGGGTAGTCATGATGGCTTGCTAGAGTCCGCTCATGATTTATTAGTTTGACCTTGGTTGGACTCATTACCAACTTGATATAATCCTATGGGGTCACACACAAAAGAACGAATTGTTTAAAAGGCTAAAATCAATTTTCTGGTGGTGCTCGGCCGAGCACCTCAAAGGAATCGCCGAGCATGAGAAACAGAATGTTCTGGCACAAGGGTGCTCGGCTGAGCACCTTAAAGGACTCGGCCGAACAGGCCCTGTTCAGGCCCAGATTTCTGATTTTATGTTTTAACGGGTTTTGATCTATTTCTCCTAAAGGGTTTAGGACTAATAAGTATAAACACCCCTCTCTTAACCCTAATCAGTAAGATTTGATATTGTATCATTATTGGTAGCCTCCATATGTTTGAGAAACATATTCTTGAGTTTAGATTAAGAATCAAAAGCTCAAGAACACCAATAAATTCATATAGCTTTTGAAGATTAGAAAAGTGTTTTCTAATGGGTCTAGCAATCCATATCTAGAATCGTTCTAGATATTCTTTCACGTGTGGATACACATAGATGATGCTTGCTTTAGCATCACAAGTTCGTGTTCCTGTGATCGTGATGCGATGAACTTGAAGAACGAGGAGATCAAATCTTAAAGCTTGAAGACTTGAAGATTTGGAGATCCGAAAATTTTAACGCATAACCACGGTTAGTATTCTAAATTCATCTTGCTATTAATTTAATCATCATGAATGGATCTTGGGGCTTAGGGTTTTGTTAATTTCATATTGCTTTATTCCGATGCGCAAGGTGCCTCAAAACCCAACAATAGTCGGTCGAAAGATTCTTGAACTGCTGCCACCATTTGATCAACTGTTGTTGCTTGAACTTCAATTTTTGGTGTGTCTATTGATCTAAACTACCCCAAATTAATGTTTTGTATCAGGTGAATTTGGTGACTGAAAGACTAGCTGAATGTTAAAGCCATCTGTACTTGATGTTGCTCTAAAGTCTCCATCGTCGTTGCTAATGTGTGGTTTTGCATTATCCCATTAAATCCTTATGTTTTTGCTTGTTGTCCTTGGCCATTTTGCTTTGATTGCAGGGATAACCTAAAATCAAAAAGAGTATGGGTGCATTAAATAATGGAAAGAAAAAAACTTAACTTTCTGAAATTAAATAAAGTTTGAGAACTTACATGATTGATCATCATCTCCTTGGTTACCTCTTTATTTATCGAGTCAAGAGCTTTTGTTTCCGGTGTTCCAGCAATCCTATTTCTGCTACTCCTTTTTGCTAGCTCAATTTTTGTAAAGGCCCCACATCCCTATTTTTCCATAAAAAACTAGTCCCCCTCACTTGTGTACGTTGGCCTACTAGAGCCAGATAAGAACATAACCTTTTTTTCCTGACAAATATCTTACTTTGACATGTTCTATGAGGCTTAACTTCATCCGTAGTAAGGTAGTACCGTTGAGTGCATTTGACAAGTAAAACCATTTTCATCAACATGAACATCATATACCATGTCTTTAAACATTGCTATGCAGAGATGTGCATCAAAATAAAGTGCATAAACACAATACTTTAACCTAGCAATCTGGTTTGCTTGTGTTAGAAAAGGTTTTATGGCATTAGTGTGAGCTTTAATCACACCTGCAATTTTCCATCCACCTATTGCACTCTTAATTATTCCCAAGGCTGAACTTAAGTTTCTAATTGTGTTCCTCATATGAAACTCTATGCTTTTCATTTTTTCAACATCAAATTGCACAGTTTTTTTCTTTCTTGCTAACCCTACTTGTCGCGCCCCAAACCCGTGGTCCTACTTGGCCCCACGTTCGGGTCACGATTGGAAGACGTTATAAAACACCTTTGAAATTTTTTCGAAATGTCCTTTTAGAAAGTGGAACAAAAACACACTTGAAGTTCAAAGACTTCACTTAACTTGAAACAAACTTTTACAAAGACTTTCACAACGAAAGTACTTAGCCCGAAGGCTTACAAACTTTTAAACAAATGTACATACATCAACATTTACCAAAATAGATGTGATCATAAGAAGTACGGGAACTCTACCCAAAGGGTTTACATTTACATAATGTAACATTCACAAAACAAGTCCCAACTCTTACCAATCCAACGTCCTCCCATGCCAAGTGTCCTATCCCCTGGACCCGCCTTTATCTAAAACAGTAAATAAATAAAGGGTGGGAATAAATCTCAGTAAGCTACTAAAATGCAACTACGTTACATGCTGATATGATAATCATAAAGAACAATATCAACAAGTAATCATATAGCAAATAGCACATAACATCAACTCATATATCACATTTATCACACAGCCCACACTCCGGTGGATACCAAGCCAAGGTTTATCCAATAACCATAACCGATGAGAATACCATCTGAGAAACCCATCAGAGAAAACCATCTGAGCAACATAAATAGCTGAAGCCGGGATCCCGAAAACCAAACCATAACCAATAGAACCAAAGTAACCAGGGAGGGAAATATGACACAAAGTCATAACCCAAATACTCACCAAAGGGAGCAATTCATCCCATCCAAGGCCAATCTGGACTGGGGAAACAAAGAAGGCGCAGTGGAGACCTTATAATGAACTTGGATTATGTGCCACTATAATTCTCCCACCGCCTGACTCAGAAGCTCTAATGGAAAACCCTATAGTGGACTTACCTGTACCACTATAATTCTTCCATCGGCTGACTCAACAACAAGACCAGCTGGACTTTTCATAAGAAGCACAGTAATGAATACTTGCTAAACAAAACCCGGGGCATTTAATCCAAGAATGAACTAAGCCAATTACATCACAAGATGCACACGAAAGATTTCTCATAAAAAGTCCATAATAAGGACATTTAGTCACAACCCACTCTTTTCCATTAACGACATAAAAGTCATACACATTCACGTTTGGGTCCTAAACAACCCCAAGGATGACACAAACATTTGCCCTCTTATACCCAACTTGATCAAAACTATCAAACCTGGAAAACAGGGGGGGTGCGCACGCCCCACCCCATAGGGTGAGCGCGCCCCACCCCATAGGGTGCGCGCGCTCCCAATCATCAGATCCTCACAATTTTTGGTCACTTAAGGGTGCACACGCCTCACCCAAAAGGGTGCGCACGTCTCCCTTCATCAGACACTTTTGCCTAAATTGGTCAATGGGGTGCGTGCGCCTCCTTATTTAGGGTGCGCGCGCCCCCTCCTATTTTGGGTCAAATCCCAGATTCTTCCTTAGTTCAATTTTTATTCCTTCCGTCCCACAAGTATAACATATATTCTACACACTATACTACACCACATTAGTAACTTTCATTAGAGTTCAATTTGAGTTCCAAACCAATCCCATACTCAGCTAAAACAATTTCCATATACTCCCTTTGTCCCAAAATTACAAGTATAACAAATATTACACAAATCACAAAATTAACAAGTAGAAGTATCAAATATAGCATAGATGACTATTTTAACATTTAAAGAGGAATTAGTAACTTACCTAGTTCCGGAAAAAGTATCGCTGAAATAAGTTTTGTTCGGCTAGAAATGACCTATTCGACGCCCTGATCATTTTTATATAATTAGTTTTTAAAACGGGTAAGTAAATAAAAAGAATTAAATCGAAATGAGTTGAACTTACCTTTTTCTCTTTAACCCTAACTGATACGAGGAGGAAAGTTGTAGAACAAATGAAAGACACAGAGAAGAAAGAAAGGAAAGTTTCCTTAAATATCTTTACCCATTTTTATATTTTGGTCACCCAAGGTTTGTTTTTAACACTTTAGCCCCTAAACTTATATTTCAACAAGGACCCTAAAGTTTCAACTTAATCATTTAACTCCTTTAATCATTATTATTACTAACCAATTAAATAACACAAATAATCAAATATGATATACAATCATAAAATATGATGCAACACATATAAGTCAAATAAAAATCCCCAAAAATATAAAATAAATAGGGACGGGTTTTGGGGTCGCTACAATCACTCCCCCTTAAAGAAAATTCGTCCCGAATTTTAGGGTTACTTACCGAGCCCCTCAAACAACCAAGGGTACTTCCTCTCGATCTCTTCCCAAAGCTCCCAAGTCGATTCCTCCACATTATGATTCCTCCACACATCTCGAATAAGAGGAATACTTTTGTTTCTCAATTCTTGCACCTTCGAATCAATGACTTGGACCGGATGTTCCTCATAAGACATACTCGGCTCAATATCCTCGGGTACCTCGGATAGAACATGAGAAGAATCATACACATACCTCCGAAGCATAGAAATATGAAACACATTATGAATCTTATCAAGAGAAGGAGGTAATGCAAGATGATACGCCCGATCCCCCACTCGTCCAAGAATCTCAAATGGATCAATATACCTCGGAGCAAGCTTGCCTTTCTTTCCATATCTTCGAATACCAACCTTAGGGGAAACCTTCAAAAACACAAAGTCACCTTTTTTGAACTCAAGGTCTCGCCTCCGATGATCAGCGTAGCTTTTCTGTCTACTCTGGGCGGTACTCAAACGATCTCGAATAAGTTTAACCTTCTCAACTGAATCATTAACCATTTGAACACCCCAAATCTTAGCTTCTCCCACTTCATCCTAACAGATAGGAGACCGGAATTTCCTCCCATACAAGGCTTCATAAGGAGCCATCCCAATACTGGAGTGAAAACTGTTATTATAAGCAAACTCTACGAGAGGCAAATGAATATCCCACAAATCTGAAAAATCAACTGAGCAAGCCCTCAACATATCCTCAAGAATCTGGATGGTTCTTTCTGACTGACCATCTGTTTGAGGATGAAAAGTTGTACTAAATCTCAACTCTGAACCCAAAGCCTTCTGAAATGCTTGCCAAAATTGAGATGTGAATCTAGGGTCACGATCAGATACAATGCTCACTGGAACTCCATGTAACCTCACGATCTCATTAATATACAAAGTTGCAAGCTTTTCCATAGAATAACCAATCTCAATAGGTAAAAAATGAGAAGACTTTGTCAATCTATCAACTATCACCCAAACTGCATCAAACCTTCTTCGAGTACGAGGTAACCCTGTCACAAAATCCATAGTAACATGTTCCCACTTCCATTCCGGAATCTCTAACGGTTGAAGCAATCCTGCGGGCCTTTGATGTTCATCTTTAACTTGTTGGCATGTTAAACACTTGGATACATAATCCGCTATTTCCCTCTTCATATTATTCCACCAAAAGTGTTGCTTCAAATTCTGATACATTTTAGTACTCCCGGGATGAATAGTATACCTTGACTTATGGCCTTCATCAAGAACTTGGCGTTTAATCCCATCAACATTAGGCACACACAATCGACCTCTGAAAGTCAATACCCCTTCTAAACTGAGGGAGAAATCCTCATATTTACCATCTTTGATTTTATCCATAATCTTTACCAACTCCGGGTCATCCTTCTGAGCTTCCTTTATTTGTTGAACTAAAGTTGGAAATACTCGAATGTTCGCAAAAATAGCTCCATGCGTTGATTCATAAGGACTCCAATCTCGAGCATCCTCCAACATCTTCCATTCCCGCACCATCAATGAAGCTACATAAGACTTCCGGCTAATAGCATCAGCTACTACATTTGCCTTGCCCGGATGATAAGAAATGGTGCAATCATAATCCTTCAACAGCTCCATCCATCTTCGTTGTCTATTATTCAACTCTTTCTGGGAGAAAAGATACTTCAAACTCTGATGATCTGTGAAAATTTCAAACTTTGCTCCATAAAGATAATGTTTCCACTTGTGCAATGCAAAGACAATAGCTGCAAGCTCCATATCATGGGTAGGATAATTCTGCTCACTCAGAGTCAACTTCCTCGAAGCATATGCAATCACCCTTCCATTTTGCATTAATACACACCCGAGGCCTTCTTTAGAAGCATCACTATAAATTACCAAATCATCATTACCATTAGGTAGTGCAAGAATAGGAGCTGTAGTCAATCTCTTCTTCAACTCTTCAAAGCTAGCTTGACATTTCTCATCCCACACATAAGGAACATTCTTTCGAGTCAACTGAGTCAAGGGAGTTGCAATCTTAGAAAACCCCTCAATAAACCTTCTATAATACCCAGCTAACCCCAAGAAGCTTCGAATTTCTGTAACTGATTCTGGCCTCCTCCAATTCACAATAGCCTCAACTTTGGATGGATCAACTGATATACCTTTATTGGAGATCACGTGCCCAAGAAAAGATACTTCATCGAGCCAAAAAGCACACTTACTGAATTTAGCAAACAACTGCTTCTCACGAAGAATAGATAAAACCATTCGTAAATGCTGTTCATGCTCCTCCCGGGACTTGGAATAAACCAGAATATCATCAATAAATACAACCACGAAGGTATCAAGATAAGGTTTAAAGACCCTATTCATCATATCCATAAAAACAGCCGGAGCATTAGTCAACCCGAAAGGCATAACAAGAAACTCATAATGGCCATATCTACTACGAAAAGCAGTTTTAGAAATGTCTTCAGAACGGATTTTCAACTGATGGTACCCACTCCTCAAGTCAAGTTTTGAAAAGACAACCGACCCTTGAAGTTGATCAAATAAATCATCAATATGAGGAAGCGGATATTTATTCTTTATAGTTACCTGATTCAGCTTTCTGTAGTCAATACACAGTCTCAAGGACCCATCTTTTTTTTTAACAAATAATACCGGAGCTCCCCACGGGGATACACTAGGACGAATGAATCCTCGGTCAAGTAACTCTTGCAACTGAACCTTCAACTCCTTCAATTCAGCTGGGGCCATTCTGTAAGGTGCCTCAGATATAGGACCTGTACCTGGAAGTAAGTCAATACAGAACTTGATTTCCCGTTCAGGAGGCATAGCATACTCAGAAGAAAATACATCTGAAAATTCTTTAACAATAGGCACATCCTCAATATCAGGAATCCTTTTAGTAGTATCCAAAACACTAGCCAAATACCCTGCACAACCCCGGTTCAACAACTTTCTAGCCTTCATATAAGAAATAATTCGAATCTCTCTACCCCAGGGAACAGTTTTAAAATAAAACTTAGGAACATTAGGGATAGAAAATGTGACCACTTTATTAGCACAATCAACAGACGCATGATATTTACCCAACAAATCCATACCCAAGATAACATCAAAATCTTGTAATGGTAAGATAACTAAATCAGCAGGTAAAACATGCTCACGTATATGCACATCACAAGAATGCAACACCTCATTGGTCACCAAACACTCCCCTATAGGAGTTGACACCTCTAACACATAAGGTAGAGATTCAGAAGGCAAATGCAATCGAGAAGCAAAATGCACAGACACATAAGAATGCGATGAGCCAGGGTCTATAAGTGTACGTGCCCTCAAACTAGACACGGAAATAATACCTCCTATCACATTAGAGGACTCTGAAGCCTGTTGCTGAGAAATGGCAAAGACACGACCCTGAACTTTAGGCTTTCCTGAAGAATCCCTCTTTTGGCCCTGAGAGGACCCAATCACACTTCCCGATGCTTGCATCTTATACTTAGGGCAATCCCTCTGAAAATGTCCTAACTGACCACAGTTCAAACATTTACCCTGTTTCTTCCAACATCTCTCTTCTGAATGCCCTTCCTTCTGACAATAATTACAAACTCCTCTGCCCTGACTCCCTGAAGTATTACTTTGATTTCTATTACCTGACTGTCTTTGAGAAGACCCTTTGAATTGTGAAGATCCACATTGATTTCCTCTATTATCACCACATTGTTGTTGTTGCCTAACTTGCTTTCCAGCGCCTAACAACTCCATTTTCCTCTTATGTTCCTCAATGTCATGCTCCACCTGGTAGGCTCGATCAACTGCATCCTGAAAATCTTGCAACTTATGGGATACTAGCTGAGTTCTAATCATAGTTTTCAAACCTTTCACAAACCTCGTAGCCTTCCTCTCCTCAGTTGCCACTAGGTGAGTACAATACCTGGACAACTCTGAAAATTTAGCTGAATACTGAGCAATTGACATAAAACCTTGCTCCAAGCTAAGAAATTCCATCTCCTTCCTGTCTTGATCTACTTGAGGAATGAAGTGTTCTTTAAACTTTCCCAGAAAATTCTCCCAAGTGTATGGTACATGAGTTTCATCCCATTTAGTTTTCAAAGCTTTCCACCAATGCTCAGCCGCTCCATTCAACTTATAGGTAGCAAACCTAACTTGATCTTCATCAGAACATCTCAAAGCATCAAAGATCTATTACATCGATTCAATCCACCTTTCAGTTTTAGATACGTCGGGCTCTCCATCATACTCCATAGGCTTCATTTTTAGAATCTGTTCTAGGCCATATCTTGGTGGTACCTGTTCCCTTTCTTGCCTCTGATCATTTAAAGTTTTCATTGCTGCTTCGAACATTCCTTGGAACATAATTCGAGCCTCTTCTATGGCATCCCCTTGCCCCGAAGAACCAGCCTGATCTTGATTCTTAACCATTTTTAATGAATACCTGCATAGAACACTCAACGTTACTCACTCTATACTCTACTACCCTCCTAGGTCATTTAGTCATTCTAGACCATCTACAACCTAGCTCTGATACCAACTGTCGAGCCCCAAACCCGTGGTCCTACTTGGCCCCACTTTCGGGTCACGATTGGAAGACGTTATAAAACACATTTGAAAAATTTTCGAAATGTCCTTTTAGAAAGTGGAACAAAAACACACTTGAAGTTCAAAGACATCACTTAACTTGAAACAAACTTTTACAAAGACTTTCACAACGAAAGTACTTAGCCCGAAGGCTTACAAACTTTTAAACAAATGTACATACATCAACATTTACCAAAATAGATGTGACCATAAGAAGTACGGGTACTCTACCCAAAGGGTTTACATTTACATAATGTAACCTTCACAAAACAAGTCCCAACTCTTAGCAATCCAACGTCCTCCCGTGCCAAGTGTCCTATCCCCTGGACCCGCCTTTATCTAAAACAGTAAATAAATAAAGGGTGAGAATAAATCTCAGTAAGCTACTAAAATGCAACTACGTTACATGCTGATATGATAATCATAAAGAACAATATCAACAAGTAATCATATAGCATATAGCACATAACATCAACTCATATATCACATTTATCACACAGCCCACACTCCGGTGGATACCAAGCCAAGGTTTATCCAATAACCATAACCGATGAGAATACCATCTGAGAAACCCATCAGAGAAAACCATCTGAGCAGCATAAATAGCTGAAGCCGGGATCCCGAAAACCAAACCATAACCAATAGAACCAAAGTAACCAGAGAGGGAAACATGACACAAAGTCATAACCCAAATACTCACCAAGGGGAGCAATTCATCCCATCCAAGGCCAATCTGGACTGGGGAAACAAAGAAGGCGCAGTGGAGACCTTATAATGAACTTGGCTTATGTGCCACTATAATTCTCCCACCGCCTGACTCAGAAGCTCCAATGGAAAACCCTATAGTGGACTTACCTGTACCACTATAATTCTTCCATCGGCTGACTCAACAACAAGACCAGCTGGACTTTTCACAAGAAGCACAGTAATGAATACTTGCTAAACAAAACCCGGGGCATTTAATCCAAGAATGAACTAAGCCAATTACATCACAAGATGCACACGAAAGATTTCTCATAAAAAGTCCATAATAAGGACATTTAGTCACAACCCACTCTTTTCCATTAACGACATAAAAGTCATACACATTCACGTTTGGGTCCTAAACAACCCCAAGGATGACACAAACATTTGCCCTCTTATACCCAACTTGATCAAAACTATCAAACATGGAAAACAGGGGGGGTGCGCACGCCCCACCCCATAGGGTGCGCGCGCTCCCAATCATCAGATCCTCACAATTTTTGGTCACTTAAGGGTGCGCACGCCTCACCCGAAAGGGTGTGCGCACGTCTCCCTTCATCAGACACTTTTGCCTAAATTGGTCAATGGGGTGCGTGCGCCTCCTTATTTAGGGTGCGCGCGCCCCCTCCTATTTTGGGCCAAATCCGAGATTCTTCCTTAGTTCAATTTTTACTCCTTCCGTCCCACAAGTATAACATATATTCTACACAATATACTACACCACATTAGTAACTTTCATTAGAGTTCAATTTGAGTTCCAAACCAATCCCATACTCAGCTAAAACAATTTCCATATACTCCCTTTGTCCCAAAATTATAAGTATAGCAAATATTACCCAAATCACAAAATTAACAAGTAGAAGTATCAAATATAGCATAGATGACTATTTTAATATTTAAAGGGGAATTAGTAACTTACCTAGTTCCGGAAAAAGTATCGCTGAAATAAGTTTTTTTCTGCTAGAAATGACCTATTCGACGCCTTGATCATTTTTATATAATTAGTTTTTAAAACGGGTAAGTAAATAAAAAGAATTAAATCGAAATGGGTTGAACTTACATTTTTCTCTTTAACCCTAACTGATACGAGGAGGAAAGTTGCAGAACAAATGAAAGACACAGAGAAGGAAGAAAGAAAGGAAAGTTTCCTTAAATATCTTTACCCATTTTTACATTTTGGTCACCCAAGGTTTGTTTTTAACACTTTAGCCCCTAAACTTATATTTCAACAAGGACCCTAAAGTTATTTAACTCCTTTAATCATTATTACTACTAACCAATTAAATAACACAAATAATCAAATATGATATGCAATCATAAAATATGATGCAACACATATAAGTCAAATAAAAATCCCCAAAAATATAAAATAAATAGGGATGGGTTTTGGGGTCGCTACACTACTTTTTTTTTTGTTTTTAAGATAAGCAGATAGGCATACCTTGTGTCTTTTGCTCCATCACTTTTGCCCAAGCATAGTAGGCTGTCTAAGGGAACCATCAAAGCATGTAGCAGCTTCTTTCAGTTTGCCTTTTGGAAACTTCCCATCAACACAAGCATCCAGCAAGAAGTGTGTCAACTTTTTTTTAAAAAAAAAAAGATTTCAAATTTAATTCATAGTTGAACTCAATACATAATCATCAGCAGAAGCGCCTAGGAGACAAATCCTAAGGAGAGAAAAACTTCTCTCTAACTTCTGGGGGGAGGGGGGATCGAACCCATGACCTCCAGGTTGGAAGCCATGAGCTCTGGCCACCAAGCTAAAGCCTGATGGTTAGAAGTGTGCCAACTTGTTTATATTGATATTGGTCAAGTTAGTATTCATGATGAAGCTTTTTGTGTTAAGAAACTTATGTACTGTAATGGCAGGTTAACGGGTTTATTTATACCCAATTTTGTAAATGTTTAGGTGAGAAGTTTGAATTGTAATTGTTGTAAATTAAGTTTAAAATTTTGGAGGATTTGAATGAAATTTTGGTGGGAAATTCAAATCTGTTCAAGCTTGTGGATAAATCTGCAAATCAATGACAATAGTGGTTTGTACGAGAGATCTAAATTTATTTTAATGTAATGTCTCTGTAAATTTAATTTTGCCTTTTTTTATTTTCTTTCTCTTTTGGCTCCAAATTCAAATTTCGGACGTGGCAAAAAATTAGCTGGGAGTGGATTTCTAATCCATTATTCTAATCATTCTAATACTACTCCACTAGCATTACTTTTGAATATCTATTATTATTCCTTAATTCTTGTGCATAACTTTTTTTTTGCAATTTCAAGCGGGACGGAGGGAGTATATTTTTAAAAGAATTAAAAGGTAGGAGTGGGACGTTACCCTTATAATTTTATTAATATTATGCAAATTTACATAGAATGAGACAAATAACCTTACCCTTTTATCAGGGGCGGCCTTTGAGGTAAGCAAAGGAAGCGGCCGCTTAGGGCCCCCTAAAATTTACGCATTTTTAGGGCCCCGAATTTCCTAGTTTCTTTTATGATATATAAGACTCGGAGATGTTTACAAATTGATCTCTTGTACCATTGGTAAAGGAGATGGTATAGAGAGCTAAAATCCATGTCACTCAACCCAGGTTCAAATCTTTCTCGGCCCCTGGGTTGTGTTTTTCATTCATTCATTCTTTTCTTCCTTCCTTAATTATTCAAAATTTTGTTTGCCATAAGAAATTCTTAATTACTAAACCATTTCTTCTACTTATGTGAATTTTAACTTTATCCTTGCAATTTGAATTTTGGGCCTTTTCATTTTTAATATCATTGTATGTCTTTGAATTTTTTTTCACAACATCACTAAAATTTTACTACAGTTTTTTATTTTGTTGCTATTTTGCAATATTTTTTTTTGGTTAAAAGGAAAAACAAACAGAAAAAACTAGATCCTAGGTGTGGAGACCCTTAAGTGGTCAGCCACTAGAAGTTCCTTGAGCTCCTCATTCGGAGAAGCCATCTTCACCAGGGGTTGGTCTTGTTCGGCACCCAGATTTGCAAGGTAATCTGCGCAGAAATTTCCTTCGCGAAGTGTGTGTTGGATGAAACAGTTTGCAGCCCGAAGAAGGGCACATATGTCCCCCATGAGAGCAGCAAGGGGATGATTTTCATTGGCGGGACCTTTAGCAAGGTTGACTGCAGCAAGAGAATCCGTCTCGATCATTACATTGCCTTTGCCCATGCTCTTCAGAATTTCCAGTCCAACAAGAATGGCTTGGAGCTCGGCCTCTAGAATTGTGCATGTTGAAAGTCGACCATAGTAGCCTCCTAGCCATACTCCATCCCCGGTACGAAATACTCCTCCAAATCCACATCTTCTGCCGCCATCCTTTATGCTGCCATCCGTGTTTAGTTTGGTGACACCTGCAGGTGGGGGTATCCACGATATTAGTTTGGGTTCTTTGGTTTTGGTTGGATTGTCCAAAAGAAAAGAAAATTGTACTTCCCTTGCAAAGTTCATGATACAACGTTGGGTACCACAGCTACTACCTTGAGCCTTCTGAATCACCTCCTTGTTCCTGTCTTTCCAAATAAACCACAACGTAGTACTAAATACCATAAACCAAGGGATATCACCGACCGCAGTCCTATCCATTAGATTGGATTTAATCCAGTCCAAAAGGGGGATAGAAAAATCAGCCTTCCAATTATTGTCATTGTGGATCAATTTCCAGATGGTGTCTGCTTTCGGGCAGCCTCTTAAAATGTGGTCAGTGGTTTCAACAGCAGTGCTACACCTCTCACAGATATTAGAATCACAAAGGTGTCTGTGATGTCTAAGCTCATTAGAGGGGAGTCTGTTGTGGAGTATGGTCCACAAGAAGATGATGATTTTCTGAGGAATTTTAATTTTCCAAAGCCAAGAGAAATTGCCATAATGGGAAGAAGTGATGTGCTCAGTTATGACTGAGTAGGCACTTTTAACAGTAAACCTCCCATTTTGAGATAGAGACCAAGAAGGGAAATCAGAGGTGTTAGAGTGTTGAGTCACGTAAATTTTCTTTATACTCTGGACAGTGTCCTCTGGGAGATATTGTTCAATGGGTTGGAGCACCCATTGCTTGTTGATCAAAAGGTCACTGACCTGTGAGGGAATGGTGATAGGGCAATTAGGCTTGGGAATACACTTGGTAGTGCACCACCAATCCTCCCAGATATTGATGGAAGAGCCATCGCCAACCTTCCAGAGCAGATTATCAGCAATAATGGACTTAGTTTTGAGAATACTCCTCCAAATGAAAGTGGAGTTGGACCTTTTGGACCAATCCTTAGGTTTAGTCTCCAGGCAGTACTTGTTGGATATAACTTGAGTCCACAATTGTTGAGACTTGGTGGCAACTTCCCACCCCATTTTAGACAGCAGGGCCACAATTGTTTTCAGTTATTTTCTCTAGCTTTCTTTCTCTCTCTAGCTTGTCCCCTCCGTGAGCTTTCGTGACCGTTGTGTCCCACCCATGGAGACCATCTCCACGGAGGAGAAGGACCATCTCGAACGTAGTACTAAGAAGATCAAAGCGAGCGACGAGAGAGACACTGGGGGAGCTATCGATTCCGGCGATATGCCCATGGACACCACCTCTGTCCCTTCGGACATGGAAATTGTTAAAGATGGAAATATGGGGGAAATCGACCCCAAAGCCTCACCAATCTGCACTACTGCTAGTGCTCCCCAGGAAGTAATTTCAAAAGCAAATGATGATATAGACATGGCTAGTCCAGCAAACACTGAGGCTGTTGAGCCAATCGTTGAGGAAAATGTCACTATATCCTATAAGGACAAAGTATTGGGGGAAAAACCCATTACAGAAATAGCACCAATCTGGTTTAATCCGGACACTTTGTTCGATTTAGACAAATTGATATTCACAAAGAGAATGATCCTAAAATCATTCCTACTATTAAAATCAATCCTGAATTCAAAAGGTCCCTTGAGGACAGATGGAAAGGAGCTATAATTGTGTCCTTGATGGGCAAGGCCTTGAGCTTTAATGTGCTTCAAAACAGAGTTTACAATTTTTGGAAACCTGATGGTGAGACAGAAATAATAGACCTGGGTTACAACCAATTTCTGGTGAAGATGGAGGATGAAACAGCTAGGGACAAAGCCCTCACTGAGGGTCCTTGGTTGATTAACAGTCATTATCTAACTGTCCGCAAATGGGTTCCGGGCTTTATTCCTTCCAAAGCAACCACCTCTAGTATGGTGGCGTGGGTACGAGTGCCGGATGTACCGGTGGAATGGTATAAAGAAGATATCCTATATGCCATTGCTTCGTGCATAGGATCCCCTATCAAAGTTGATTACAACACATACTGGGATTCAAGAGGGAAATTTGGAAGATTATGTGTTGAACTTGATCTTACAAAACCATTAATTAGTCAAGTTAAAGTGGAAGATAGATTCCTCAGGGTGGAATATGAAAATCTCCCTGCCATTTGCTTCACTTGTGGAAGAATGGGTCACAGGAAAGATGATTGCCCAACAACCCCCAAAGAAAATCCGGCAACGGCGGTCGGTGGTGCTAGGGCGGAGTCAACGACGACAAACGGTAACCTGCACCAGGCCCAGTCAAGTAAAGCACAGAACCCAGAGGAGACAACGGTCAACTACGGCCCATGGATGCTTGTGAGTACAGGCCGAAGAGGCCCAACTCGAAGAGGCCCAACTCATCAGCCCAGGAACAACCAACCACGACCCAAAAAATCCCAAAACCACTATCTACCAACTCCATCAAACATGATTCCTACCAAGCAGCCTGTTGGTGTTGGTGCCCTAGGCACGTTTGTTAAACGTTGTATAAGTTATCATTTTATTCATAATGATAAAGAGATAATAAGATTATTATTATGGCTCGTGTTTGCTTATAATAATCTCCATCCCTAGAGCTTGTTAAGCACTAGTATAAAGGCTAAATGATCATGGGATGATCATGTTAGATTTATAGGTACTTGTTTGAAACAAGGTACTGGACATGACCCGCGGTATGAGATTTATGTCATGGTCGATGTCATATATAAATCTCATATTAGTTATGTCATTTGAATCCTTAGACATGAAGTTATTATAGTCTTCCACTTGATGAACATTATGTTTGACATATTCAAACGCTACCTTAACACGGTAGTTATAAAGGGTATGATTGGCATAATCGGATTCACGTAGGGAAGAATAATAAGCTAAATGGATTTGTCCCTCTTCGGAGAGATGTCAAGCTTGGGCCCCTCGAAGGAATGATGTTGATGAAATGTTTGGCCAAACTCAAATGGATTGATTGGATCAATGTCATTTGGATTATCAACATATTCGGAATCGAGAAAGTATTGAACAATACAAGTTGACTTGTTGACTATGACTTGTGTTCAATGACATCGTGGACAAAGGGATTATGACATGTTCTAAAAAGGAATGCGAACTTGTATCTAGTTATACTATTTGGGTAGGTATGACGGTTTGCTAGAACCTAATCATATCTTATGGTTTCATGTTTGAACCCATTGCCAACTTAGTATAATCCTAGAGGGTCACACACAATAGAACGAATCCTAAATAAGGACTATATTGGAAATTTGGAAAAATTGGATTTTTCTGGGCCTTTGGGCGACCGCACAAGAAATTGGGCGGCCGCACACCTCAGTTTGGGCGGCCGCACAGTGCTGTTGGGGACAGATTCCTAATTTGATTCGGAAAGGAATTTTGGACGGGTTTAGACACAAGTTTCCTATTTGGAATAGGTCTAACTTGTATATAAACATCAAAATTCGGCCAAGAACAGAACCTAAGCTTTTGTGCAAGTCTCGAAAGAGTTTGAGAGAGTTTATTTTGTTCTAAGAAATCCTAGATTGAAGAACAAAATTATACACAAAGAAAATTCCATATAGTTCATATTAATTATGAAAACGTGTTTCATAATTTGGTCTAGCAACCAAGATCAAGTGTTCTTGATATTCGTTCGTGGTGTGGATACCGCTAGAGGGTAAAACTTATCATCTTCATAGTTCGTGATTCTTGCTTTGTTCGTGATCAAGATTTCAAGCCTCCATCGAATTCAAGGTTGCAAAATCAAAGGCATCAAGGGTTAGTATTCTAGTATTCATATTGTTGTATTTGACTTAATCATATGAATGGATCTATGGACTTTGGGTTTCATTAAATTTTAAATGCTTAATTCCGCTGCGCATGAGACTACGAAACCCAACACAGCCCACCCAAACCAATAGGGCCAATGCACCATCCAGTAACCGGTTTGCAGCATTGTATCAAATGAACGAAGACCAACCTGAGAATTCGGGCCCATCAACTAGCTCCGCCCCACCCCACTCAAACAACCTGAATCCTTTGTCCCCTAACCCTAGCCCCTCGTGTATGGACACAGAGAACACTGTAGCTAACAACCAATCGCCACCGTGTCCACCTTTAATCCCTTCCGTTGCCGCCGCTCCAATCTCGGCTAGCCATTCTACAGGCAAAGCTACGACTGCTGTCCCTCTGCCATCTCTTCACCAAACTTATCCTAACTCCAATGGCAACAACAGTAAACGCTCTTCGCGAACCCCGTACAATAGAGATGCTATGAAAACCAGTCATATGGTGGTCCAGACCAGAGGTAGAGGAGATAACTATGGTACAAGCAGCATGGATGATAGAAGAGGCAGATCTCCTCATTAACAAAATTCTCACGCGAGAAGCAGAAGCCCTAGGCAACAGAGTGACCATTACTCCAACGAAGAGGCCAGAGTGCTCCATGTTGCGAGTCAAGGAAATCCTCAAGGATAGTACATCCTTCCCTAACTCTGCTCTATTTTTTATGACGACATTTAATATTATTAGCTGGAATTGTAGAGGTGCTGGTAATGAAGACTTTAGAAGTTAATTCCGTAATCTGGTTTCAAACCACAAACCTGACATTTGCGTTTTGCTGGAAACTAAGGTCACTTTTGACAAAATGGGTAATTTCTTTGACAGATTGGGTTTTTCTGGGAAAGTCATCACGGATCCTGTTGGTCGCTCGGGAGGGATCTGGATTGTGTGGGATCCCAACCTGGTTGATTTCGAACTCATCAATAATGGGGGCCAAGTTGTCCATGGCGTTGTTAAAAAAATGGGTTACAACGATTGGCTCCTATCTGCTGTCTATGCCAATCCCAACCGTAGCTTTAGAATGAATTTGTGGGAGAACATGCAATTGGTGGCCGCTAATAACGATCTACCTTGGCTTGCTCTTGGGGATTTCAATGATATTGCTATTTTGCAATATCCCAATCACAAAAATGTTAACTTCAACCAATTAGGGTATTAAGGCTTAATGTGTGTATCGTGTTGGGCAAAAAAAAAATGAGGGCCCCGTATAAATAGGCGGCTTCGGGCGCCATATTTCACAGGACCAGCCCTGCCTTTTATAATTAAGGGTTAATGACAATTTAGACCCTGAAGTACCATACCACCCTTCCAAGCGAACCCTGAGTGTCTTTTTTTGTCAAATCGGGTCTTGATGATTTAAAAACTCGCCAGTTAAGGCCTTTTTTGACGGAATTCGTTAAAAAGTCAGTCAAAAAGCATGTGCCATGCACGTGACTAACAGAATTGACTAGTTTGAATAGCGATTAAGTTTGAAGGGGCTATAAATGACATCTTTAAAAAACAAGGGGTGGAACAAAAAAAAAGTAAATTTAATCCCATTCTTTTTCCTCCAGACACACACAAACACACACATGCACACACACTCTCTCTCTCTCTATCTCTCTCTCCCCCACCTTCTTCCTACCAGTCAGCACCGACCATCACAATCGCCGGCGAATCTCACAATCGCCCACCTCGCCGTTCCTGCTCACAATCCCTAAATCAAAACCCCTAACCCGTCTCCCTCTCATCGCCGCCATCTCCTTCAATCGTCGGCATCCACGCTCACCGTCTCAATCATCGGCGAATCTCACAATCGCCCTCACTTTCTCTCTCTCCCTCTGAGCAACACTCACACCTACACCCTTCACCGCACACTCTCACATTCACCAACCGGCGAACTCCTTCATCGCCGGCATCCACGCTCACCGTCTCAATCGCTGGCGCTCACTTTGTTTGTTCAATCCAAATTCAGATTTGTGTTGGCTGAAATTGATTTTGGATTTGGTTATATAAAGGTTTGAGTTTTTTGGTTATGAATGTTATGAATTGGTGTTTTCTGGGTTTAATTTTGTAGAAGATGGGGATGAGTTGGGCGGAGATCAGTTGTTGGTGGCACTACAGTGGTGGTTTGGTGGCGATAATGGTGATGTTTGCGGTGGAGATTTTATTAAAGAAACCGTTTCTTCTTTTCTGTTTCTTGGGATGATGAAGGAGAGAGGATGGAGAGGGCGGCCATGTTGACAGAAGAGTTGGAACGGTGGTGGTAAGGGGGTGGTGGTAGCGGTGGTATTGGAGATGCCCAAAGGAAGAAGATGAACTGGGTTTTGTCTTTCTTTTTTTTTTTTTTTTTTTTTTTTTTTTTTTGCATAAGATGGAAAAACACTTAGAACAAATATCAACTTCAAGTATACTCCCTCCGTCCCACCTCACTTGAGACCTAAGATGTGGGCACAATAACTAAAGAAAAAGAATAAAGTAAAAAAATTGTGTGGTAGAAAATGAAGAGAGAGAATGAGTGGGGTAAATAGTAGTGTTTGTAGAATAAATTGAGTGGTGGAAAATAAAGAGAGAGAATGAGTGGTGGGGTAATACATTCATTAAAATTGGTAAAAATAAAATAAAATAAAATAGAAAAATCGTAAATTAAAAAAAAACTATTTATCCAACTTCTTTAGTTTTTCTTGTTGCACAAAATTGGTGAACTAAAAAAAATATTTATTGAATTTTTTTATTTAGAAAAAAAGTTACATTTTTGAAGATAATGATCTTATTTTTCTTTTAAAATTTATTATTTTTGAAAAATAATTTATTTGAGCTTTTTTGTCTATCTCTCACCTCAGTTATAAAATATGTCATTTGACCCCCTTTAAAGAAATATCAACTTCAAACTAGTCAATTCTGTTAGTCATGTGCTTGGCACATGCTTTTTAACTGAGTTTCTAACGAAATCCCTCAAAAAGGCCTTAACTGGCGAGTTTTTAAATCATCAAGACCCGATTTGACAAAAAAAGACACACAGGGTTCACTTGGAAGGGTGGTATGGTACTTCAGGATCTAAATTGTCATTAACCCTATAATTAATGGGGGGATATTTTGGAGTCTAACCTCAAAAATTTCTAATATATTTGGAATTTATATAGTATGAACCGCTGGTCTAAACCGCCGGTTTTGGAAGCCAAACCGCCTATAAACCGTAAACCGCCAGTCATGGTTCACCCGGTTCACGGTTTTTAACGATATTTCAACTAGGGGTGGAAATGGTTCGGTTTAACTCGGTTTGGGTAATTTAGAAGCCAAACTGCTATACATCGATTTGGAGAGATCCCAAACTGAGCTGAACCACAAAATAGTCCAAGTCGAGCTGAGCTCAACCATGACGGTTCGGCTCGGCTCGGTTTGAACCACGGTCTGATTTTACGGTTTAAACCGTGGCTTAAACCGCGGTTTGAAACACAACTCTTACACCATACTATACCACTTAGCACTAGCAAGGAGTGTAATCTTAAGTTATAGTGCAAATAAATCCAATAAATTCTTAGAAATTAAACACTGATGTTCATATGAGTATAAAAATGACAGCAAAATTGGAAGTAAAATTACAAGAAGAAGCATAAGTGATGAAACTTACCTTAATCTCCGGAAAATTGAAAGGTCAAGCTAGAGTTTCAATTAGCAGATGTCTTGATTCTCTTGAATAGGGAAGCCTGCGTAGGAGTGAGATGGAGGAAGGACGTTGGCCGGAGGAATGGTGTCGGCGGGTGGAAGGATGATGGCGGAAGCTAGGTCGTGGCCCGTGGGTGAACTGAAGAAGATGAGAGAATGGAGACGATATGGATGACTGCGGAGAGATTTGTCGATTTGGTGAAAATGAATACGCAGTCGACGATAGGGTATCTCATTTAGGGTTTCCTAAAAAAATCTAACGGTTCATATTAAATCACTAAATTTAATCAATGGTCCATATAAGGGCTCTATGGTTCAGCTAGCTCGGCTCCACGGTTCAGCTCATGGTTCAGCTCGGTTTGGCTCGGTTCGGCTTGAAGGGTCAGACCGTGAGCCGAACCGAACCGTGCAGATTATCAATTTTCGAAACCGAGTTGAATTGCATAAGTTTAAAAACCGAGCTAAACCGCACGGTTTTGGCTCGGCTTTGTTCCGAACAGCAGTTTGAGCCGAACCATTTCCAACCCTAATTTCAACGGCTCAAAACCGCCGGTTCATCCGGTTCAAACATGAACCGTGCCATGTCTTGTTTCCTGTTAGATGGGCTTCTCTAACTTGTGGGCTAAAGAAAGTGGCCTTAAAGAGTTTCATGGGCTGAGAATTTAAGAAAACCGCCCAAACTTAACGACAAAAATAAGAGTATTCAAATTACGCATGTACCCTTGCTTAGAACCATAAATAACGTTGTCATCATCTATCACCACCAAGGATATCTCCGCCCGCGCAAACCCGAATTTCGTCACGAAAAAGTCAAAATTCCCAATCCCCAACCCTAATTATAATTTACATAAATTTACATAATTTAGTTTTGACTTTTAATTTTAACAATAAATTCAGATCGTTTATTCATTTCACATGTCCCTAAATTTCTAATTAAAAAGGGAGTTTTATATATATATAAAAAGGAGAGTCGAAATTAAAAAGAAGTCAAAAATCTTTTGTAAAATTTATTGCAAGTGTAGTATTTACGTTAAGTATTATTACCCCTAAAAAGACGATAATACCCGAGTCAACCCACACTCGAGACTCGGTTAATGGGCTATACCCGGTTACCCGGTACTTCATTACTGGGCTTAAAAAAATACTCGACGTCGAAATGACTATCCACACCTCTCTCTCTCTCTCTCTCCCCATTGTTCTCCTCTGTAATAATACACTGTATAATCCCCAAAACAAATTCTTCTATAAATTTCTCTCCCTAAACACACACTCTCTCTACACACACACATATATATATATATATACATCTATAGATTACAAGTGTGGTGTTCGCACATATAATTCAAGCCAAAAAAAAAGAAAAAAGAAAAAAGAAACACACATTCAATTGACAAATTGTATGCTTATCTGTATCCATACAGAGTCTGCTGAATTTTGTGACAAGCCGAGGATCTTCGTTTGGTGGATTCTGTGTAAATTGTTTGATTTCTCTTTTTTATCGGTTGCACATATAATGATGGTGATGCTCAATTTCTTATGGTTTTTGTGCAGAATTTGTGTTTGAAATATTAATGTTGATCTGTTCTGAGGTGAGGATTATCGCCATGGTTTGATTAGTTTGATTAATTACGTTGAGTTTAGATCTGATTTTTGTTTAATGTTGGGATTCATAGATTGTTCATCGGAGCTTGTCTATAATATAAACTAAATGAGTTGAATTTTGTAGATATGAAGAGGTCAAGAGATGATAACTTTATGAATTCGCAACTCAAGCGGCCTGTACCCTCCACGCGTGCTGAACCGTAACCCTCTTTCTCTCTATGTGTTTGTGTGTGCGTGTGTGTGTGTTTGTAGCTCTTGATTATGTGTATCATCTGATTGTTATAGACTTTGTTAGTAATTTCTGATTATGGGTGGTGTTTTTGTATTTTGCTTTTCCGCTGTGATGATTGAGGGTCGGTTCTGTCTCATTGAATTTGAGCTTTTCTTTTAATGTGTTTTTTTATTGAGTTTATTGAATCTGGTTATTGGTTTTCTGAAATTGAATGTTGTTTGGTTTTTCGTATTTTTCTTTCGATTTGACTATTCCTACTTGTTGCATTAATTAGTAACAAAAGACTAAATTTTTATTGATGTTTTTCCTTTTGCTCCACGTCTGGCGATTGTTTTTGGTTGAAGCAAAAAAGTTGGGATTTTTTTTATCTGATTTTTGCCATGAGTTGTTCTTTTTAAGTTTAGTTCTTTACTGGGGTTGTTGTGTGGATGCTTTGATTCTTTGAAGTTTTAAATGTTGCTTCTCAAGGTTTCTTAATATATCCGTTTATTTCCTTGAAAATGAAGGTCTGGGCAATCTCATATGGTAGGCGGAGGCAACTCCCAAAAGCTCACAACACACGATGCCCTATCGTATCTCAAGGCAGTGAAGGAGATGTTTCATGACAAAAAGGAGAAATATGATGAGTTTCTTGAAGTTATGAAAGACTTCAAGGCTCAAAGGTGGTTTACCCTGCTGTCCGTTGTTCGAGTTTTTAGTTCCACGCATGAAATTGTGATTAATTTTCCTTTTTATGACCGTTACTGTTTTGTAGAGTTGATACAGCCGGCGTCATAAAAAGGGTGAAAGAATTATTCAAAGGGAATCGAGATCTAATTTTAGGGTTCAATACATTTTTGCCGAAGGGATATGAGATCACCCTCCCAGTACAACAAGATGAAGTACATCCTGAGAAGCCTTTCGAATTTCCCAAGAAGCCTGTCGAATTTAAAGAAGCTATTACTTTCGTAAACAAGATAAAGGTGAAAAATCATGTGGCATTGAAAGTATTAGTTCTTTTCACCTTCAATTATGATCATCTAACAAGTTATTTACTTGCAGACGAGATTTCAAGGTGACGACCATGTGTACAAAGCATTTCTTGATATATTGAATATGTATAGAAAAGAGAGTAAATCCATTAAGGAGGTCTATCAGGAGGTAATGTTTTGTCACTTTTTACTGCTTCTTGGTTTGCCTCCCCGCACTCATTTGGTTTATTCTGTCTTTGGCAGAGATAGAACGGTGTTTTTTTAAGCCATTATCTATGTCCCTTTGTAGGTTTCTGCCCTTTTCCAGAACCAGCCAGATCTGCTTGAGGAGTTCTCCCATTTCTTACCTGAACAGTCCGCAGCAGTGCATTACGCTCAGACTGGAAGGAATTCTAATCCTCGTCGTGATGATATGAACTCCCCCATGAGACCTATCAATGCTGAAAAGGTGTTTTTAACAGTCCGTTTACTTCGAAGTATTAGTTGTCCTTTTTTGTAACTAGTCTAACACCCCTTATCTTATATGTACGGTCTATAGAAAGTTACTGCTTCACCTGCTGAGCGTGACTTCAGTGTTGACCGGCCTGATCCAGACAATGACAAGGGACTGATGAGGGCTGACAAGGAGCAGCGAAGGCGCAGTGAAAAAGAGAAGGAGAGAAGGGAAAGAGAACGGGATGAGAGAGATTATGATAATGATGCAATTCAACGTAGACGTAAATCTGGTCGCAGGGGTGAAGACATAGATGAATTTAATCAAGGTGGGGAAGATATGGAAAATTATAACTGTGCAATAATTTTGATATTCTAAATGTTTCAGTTTACGCTCTTTTTAATTGCAATATAGAAGATTTAAAAGTTAAATGATGCA
The DNA here is from genome assembly GCA_026119855.1 of Campanula takesimana. Taxonomy (NCBI): domain Eukaryota; kingdom Viridiplantae; phylum Streptophyta; class Magnoliopsida; order Asterales; family Campanulaceae; genus Campanula; species Campanula takesimana. The sequence continues at coordinate 510,492 of JAOWBW010000755.1, read as the reverse complement.
CTGATTCAGTTTACGCTCATTGGGGAAGACAATAGTTCATTTACTCTTATAGTTTAGATAATGATCTGCCTTTAAACTTCAATAGTATGAGCACTCAATGTTTACATATTCCTTTGTGAAGTTCATTGGAGCTGAGACCATCAGCAATGGTGGTTTGTGTTTCCTTTTTGGTGGTTTCCTGTTTCAATATACTAGTGTTATGTGACCAGGTTTACATACTCCCTTGATGGAGAGTTTTTTTTTTTTTTTTTTTTTTTTTTTGCACTCCAAGTTTCTCATAAGTCGGAAAATCTCTACGGTTACAATGAGCCCTCTTTATTGATGCTACATAAACTGTAAGTCCCGCTTGTGTCAAAAAACGTATTGAACAAAATAAATTTAGGTCAATCATCTTGGGTTAATTTAAAATGACTTGTCGATTATTTATTAATTGACAAGTATGAGCAGTTGCTTCTTTTTCTGGGCCTAGTTTTTCCTTAAATGGTATTCTTGCTGGTTTAGTCCGATGCCATCTGCCATCCCTCATTCACTTCCCTAACTAATACTATATTTTATTTTGGGGCAGGCATGCATGAGCAAGACATTGCTCTTTGTGAGAAAGTAAAGGAAATCCTACGTAATCCGGATGATCGCCAAGAGTATGTAAAGTGCATCAATTTCTACAGCAAAGAAATTATCACAAGATCACAATTGCAATCTGTGGTAAGACTCGTAGATGTTATTGGCTCTGATCCAAGATACTTTCCTTTTTCCTGTATCCTTTTTTTGTGTGTAGATTACTTAATTATGCCATATTAATTGAATCTAGCTTTGTCTTTCTTGGAAATTACTTTGGATTCTTATCGTTCTCTGCATTGCAACCCCACTTCAGTTGCCTATAGATTAGCCACGTAAATAACACAATCTGATTCCTCCTGCAAAAGAGAAGACTAGATATTGATGTGATCTTACTGGTTGTGTCTTAAGCTAGATTTAAAGCATATGTTTGCATTTTGGAGCCGCCTTTTCATGAATCATTCAACAAGCACTCAAAGTCGAGTGGGTTGAATTCATTTTTTACTATTTGATTTATGAATTTAGGTATGCAGGACAGTTATAAGATAGATTCATAATTTTCTTGTCACTCTACCAATAATGCTCCCCATCCTTCCCCTCCTTGATGACTGGCTATTTTGATCAATCCATCATATTACTAAATTGTCACGTATTGTAAAAAATTACTAGCTACTATAGGAATAAATATGATACCTAAAAGACCAGATAAGTCAAAGTTTCCCTCGATGAGTCAATTCTGTGCTAGCTTACATGTCAATTGCATATACGAACCAGGTTCAGTAATTTATGAAACATTTGTTTTATTAGGTGAATACTTTACTTGGAAGACACCCAGATGTTGTGGAAGAATTCACCAAGTTCATAGATCGCGGGGAGAAAATAGGTAATTGTTTAAAGTAATTAATGAATGTGCTAATTATTGTTTCTCATGGTTACTACCTTCTAAGATAAAGAGTTCTTCTGATTGATTTTTTTTTTCCCTGTAGATGGTGGTCTTGCTAGTGTTGGGAGTAAAAGTAAGTATAATGACTTGACTTCATGTGTCATTTTCTCTATTTGTTCAAAAAATATCATTGAAGTTCTTATCTCAACATGCATGCAGAAGATGCTTAGAAATTCCTTTTGGTCTGGTTATTTTCATCTCAAACAGGAGCTATAATCAAAGATACGGATATTTTGGCAGCCTTTCGATTAATATAAAGCTTCAACCTGTTCTACTGAGGATAAATAACAATGTTGCTATTAGTGGTTAAAATCTAACTATATATATATATATTTTTTAATTTTATTTTTCAGTTGCCGGAATTATCCTGAATGAGGGACGTATACCAAGATCAATAACGGTAGATGATAGGGACAGAGATCGAGATTATGGAAGGGATGATAGAGAAAGGGAACGAGACAGAGGTTCAGCCAAGATGACTCTGTTTTCGAGCAAGTATATGGCCAAACCAATTCAAGAACTTGACCTGTCTGACTGTGAGCGCTGTACTCCCAGTTATCGGCTTCTGCCAAAGAATGTAGGTGATTTTAATTAATGTTAAATTATGAGAGTCTAATTTCTCGTGAGTTAATATTTTTCCCTATTTATGTGACATTAATGTTGCTTTCTACAGTATCCAATTCCTATAGCAAGTCAGAGAACTGAGCTCGGTGCGTCTGTACTGAACGATCACTGGGTGTCTGTTACTTCGGGGAGTGAGGATTACTCTTTCAAACACATGCGCAAAAACCAATACGAAGAGAGCCTTTTTCGATGTGAAGATGATAGGTGGGGCACTGCCTTCTGACTATGATTATTTTGATCTTTAACCTCTTTTGCTGTGCATAAACATTAACAATCCTCCCTCTTTTGGTTCGCCACAATCTGTTTTAGCACTTCAGATTTGTGCGTAAACCATCCCAGTTTCCTGCCTAGGCTTAAGTTTTACTCTTTTCCCCTTACTTCCCTTTTTTCATTGTCCTTTTTGCCCCTTTAGGCTTTAGCGTAAGTCATGTGGCTGCATGATCTTTGCAGATCTTTATGTATGTTTTCTTTATATAATATTACACCTGCATGAACTGATTTTTAATTCCTGGTTACATTTCTCATGAATATTATTTTTCTGCCATGTTTTGCTCTGTTTACAGAGAAAAATTTCTTTGCTTGAAAAAAGCCAAATGCTTGCGATATGCAACTTGTTGACATTTGTTTTTAGCTTCCTAATTGGTAATATTTTTGGTTTTTTGATACCAGGTTCGAACTGGACATGTTGCTAGAATCTGTTAATGGGACAACTAAGAAGGTGGAAGATCTCTTAAATAGGATTAATGATAATTTAATCAAAACAGACGCTTTCTTTCGAATTGAAGATCATTTAACAGGTTACAAGCAGATAACTGCCCATGAACATTCATTTTAAACCTTGTTTTGCTGGCTTATTAATTATTTTTCCTGTCTTTTTGGTGGCTTAGTGCTGCATCTGAGGTGCATTGAACGTTTGTACGGTGACCACGGACTTGATGTGCTGGATGTATTAAGGAAGAATGCATCTCTTGCTCTACCTGTGATATTAACAAGGCTTAAGCAGAAACAAGAAGAGTGGGCAAGGTGTCGGTTTGATTTTAATAAAGTTTGGGCTGAAATATATGCGAAAAACCATCATAAATCACTTGATCATCGTAGCTTCTATTTCAAGCAACAAGACTCAAAGAATTTGAGCACTAAAGGTACTTCAAGATCTGTCGTCATGGCAAATTTGGAAAATTATGACTAAGTCTACTTTGCGATCTTCTTATGCTATATTTTTGCGTTACTTGATTTGCATCAATGTTTAGTGCCACCACTTACGAAGTTCAAATGGTTTATGAAACTAACGTTTTTGCTCAAAGATACACTTGATTTCCCTATATTCATGTGTGATATTGAGGTCATATTTGTCATTTTGAACATGTTTAGTTAGGAAAACGATTAATTTGTTAACGACACTGAGTTTGGCCCGTGTGGGGAGGGGGAGTTAGTAGTTCTTATTATCTGGATGGCTTATGGAGATATTATAGAAAATCATGGGTCCTTTTGGAATTAGTGAATAAATAAACAAGATTTAAGAGTTCTCCTTGCTTTCATCGAACAATTTGATGATCCTCGCGGCTGTTAGGGCTTGAAATTCTGAAGCTTTATCATTTGAGGAAGAAGGTACGGCTATCTTAATCCTTTTCTCTATCATTTCCTCTTCCTCCTCCCCGTCTTCCTTGGTCTTCTCCGTCCCCTGTTTCATCCTCTTGAAAGAGGGGTTTCTTCTCGTTCACTTCCTTCCTTTGTTCAGATGGGCTAAGATGTCCCACATTTCAGATCATGCATGTGGTCTCTTGAATCGGAAGAGTTGTTATCTGTCTCCTCAGTTACTGATCCTTATGTAGTAGTGAGAAATTTCTTTCTGTTTTGGTATTTTTTACAGGATTATTTAAGGTGAGAGAAGAAGAGAAGATCTATTTAGTACTTATTTCCTAAATGGAAAAATATATATGGAGTAGGGATCCAAATCTGGTATCCGACTTAAACCTCATCACGGAGTATGAGAAAGGTTAAGTATTGAAGCTTTCTTTAGTTGATGAATAATTTCTCTCCCCTTTTCTTTCTCCGATGTCTTTCAAAAGTGTTGGAATAAGAGCATTGGTTCGTCTCTAAATCCTTTACATGTAAATTGTCTTGAATCGTGGCATTTTGGGCCCCTTACCCAGGATTTTAAAGACTCAGTTCATTGATAGGGCTTTCTTTGGTTACTCTGTAACAGATTACTGATCTGAAATTGGTTCAATTAGTACATCCGATTTTGGAGCCTATCCAAAATTAAATCTGGAATTGAATTGAATTCAATTCATTTTCTAGTATTTGACCACAACCCTGAGGTCAAACTTGGATTTGGCATGGCTGAACTGATCATGACTTTTCTTCATACTTCGATGTGGTAATGAGTAATCAGTTTCAGATTCGAATAAATGTTTTAGATCCATCTGATGTATGTCTCAAGATGCATTGCCTAGATAAATCATTTGAAATCCGTGTACTATTAGGTCTTAAAAGGCATTTTATAACTTCTGAAATAGTAACTTTCCCGTTTTTCTTTACAAATGTGCACGTTAGAGGGTATTTTACTTTTGCAAGTGTTGAATCTCATCTAGTGTGCATACCGAGAGGTGAGACTGCATCATGATTCTATTTTTTTTTTCCCATTGAACTAGACTAGATAATAATGTTTACTCTGTTCTAGCTTTCAATGATTTGTTTTGAGTCGTTTGTAAGTTTTCAGACATGACAAGAGAAAGTGTTTGTCCAAACCTTGTCCAGAAGCAATCTTAATTATTTGTTCAAGAGTGAACAAACTTAGTCAGATTATTTTGAGTCCTTGATATTCCTTCACTATTTCTCATTGAAATGCTATCTGTAATTTTAGAATTTGATGATCTCGCTAATCTTTTTGAGTTAGGTCATTTGATTTCAGAAAACCCAAGGACAGAACTGGTCTTCTCCAACTACTTTAATCATATGCATATATACTGTATATGTGTGTGTGTGTGTGTGTGTGTGTATACATATACTCCCTTTGTCCCACTTTGATCTACAAAGTCAAAGAAAAAACTGTCAACTTCATCGCACTTTGACAAATAATTTGCAGAAAATTTGATTATGATTTTGAAAAATAAAAAAATATTTATGAGTATATTATTAATGGTGAATCAATAACAATTTTTAATTTAATTTTTCGGATAATCATTTTTTTTAATTTTTTTGTCAAAGTACAATTAAGTTGACAATTTTTAGTTTTACTTTGTAGATTAAAGTGGGACGGATGGAGTATGTGTATATGTATACATGCACACATATATATTGGACATAACATCTCACTTTAATTTTAATCTATCTCTAACTTGGGCTTTTAAATTTTTTGCTATGTTTATTATGGACTATTTTTCATGATTTCATATGTGCAGCATTGTTAGCTGAAATCAAGGAGATCAGTGAAGAGAAGCTCAAAGAGGATGCTATGCTCCTATCCATAGCTGCAGGGTACAAACGACCAATCATTCCGCATATGGAATTCAAGTATACCGATTTACTTGTGCATGATGACCTGTACAAGCTAATCAAATTTTCATGTGGCGAAGTTTGTACAACCGAACAGCTGGACAAAACAATGAACATTTGGACAACATTCCTAGAACCATTCTTGGGTGTTCCTCCTAGGCCTCAGGGTACAGAGGATATTGAAGATGGTGTAAATGGTGATAGTCGTGGTGCCAAAAATGTTTTAGCAATTGATGGTGGGTCCGTCACTACTAATTTTAAGCTACCTACCCCTTCTAAATTTGGAGATGAAATAACGAACCTGAAAATTCAAGTTATTCCAGAGCGGGGACGGTAATTGGTGACAATGGCATTAAAGAAAATGTTTGTCTTGATGCAGATAAATCTGTTCGGAAGAGTGCCATAGTCTGCAATACCCTTCAACATGGAAAAATACCAAATGATATTGTGACGGATGAAACATCTGGGGTTAGCAAACAAGCAACTTCCAGCGAACTTGTTGCCGTTTCAAATGCATCGCTTGCTGCTGGAGCAGAGAAACAAGGTATAGTGAACTGTTTTAGTGTTTATGAGGAGTCAGTAAAAAAATGAGAACTCAAAGTTTACTTTTTTTCCAATTGATTCTTTTAAAAGGATTATCTCCAAAAGAAAAGTAGAACTCTTTTCGGTGGGATAAAGGGACGGAGTATCATTTCTTATCTTTCTACCTTTGTACAGTATTTTTTTTCCTTCTTTCAGCTTTCTTTTAGAATATGTAAGACTACATGATTCAAATTTGAGATTGTTTCTAGGGATTTGCGCCATTTCCGCAGGACATGTTAAAGCCACTGTGGAGCCAGAGATGAAAGCTAGTGAAATTCTTCATCAATTAGAGGTATGATTACATTTATGAGAGCTTTTTCTTCATTTCTAACACTCTTTGGTTAACTGTATTCTCAAATGTCTCTTCTAGGGTATTATAATGTTGTAAGCATTCATTCTTGCAAACCCCTTCCATTTTTCATATTCACGGTCATTGGTGTTTTGTGGAAATAGAAGAATGAATCATATGATATTAAATGGAAAGTAGCAACGTTAGGCCATATAGATCGTAAAAGAAAACAAGTATTTGGGCTACAAACCAGACCTATTTATTCATTTGCACAGTTTATGATTCAACTTGCTTCTTTGGTGGGGTGTTACTTTGGCCTAGCTTCCCCTTCTTTCTTTTCTCTCCAACTCACTATTTCTTGTTGGAGACTAATACTACCCTTATCATATATTATTATGAATAGCGATCATGGCACAATGCATTTGTTTTAATTTGAAGTGAAAGAAGTAGGTAAGCTGATTTTAATAAGAGTTGGTTCATGGTTGTCATCATGGTTATATTGGCAGTAATAAGTAATTAAAGTTAAGACATAAAGAGTAATTTTGGCTATCACAAAGGCATGATCCGGCTTCATTCTCACCCCTCTTGCTCGGTAATATAGATAAGATTGCTATCATGGATCACATAACGTACTTCAAATTTTTACTTGGAGAGGGCCTGAAAACTATTTTGGGTGCCCTTTGGTTGCTTAATCTAGTCCATGATCTCTGTGGTTTGATAGTTCTTTCTCAAAAGAGGAGTAAATCACACACACATGCTCACACACACGTTTATAAGGGGGTTTGGACCTCCTTTGGAAGGGAGAGGGAGGAGTAAAGGGAGTTCATGATTGAAGCGATTTTGTTGAATCAGCACAAGCTGTGGGTATTTGCAAGTTTACGATTTTAGCTGTTATTGCATCTTCTCTCCCTCCCTCTCCCTCCCCTCTCTCTCTCTCTCTCTCAGAGGAGGTGCTCATGATTGTCTATACTGATTGTACCTGATGCTGCAGAATGGTGACTCTGTTAGACCAGTTTCATCTTCGAATGGGGCAGCTGCAGAGGGGAGCAGAGTTCACAGAGGCCATGAAGAAAATGTTGGTCAACTCAAAATAGAAAGAGAGGAGGGTGAATTATCTCCAAACGGAGATTTCGAGGAGGATAACTTCATAGCATACAAAGATAGTAATGGTACAGAGGCGGCTCACAAGTCAAAGGAAAGTGCTGCAAGTAGACAAAAGTACCAAAACGGGCAAGGAGAGGCAAAAGTTTTGGAAAATGAAGCGGACCCCGATGATGAAGGTGATGAGAGTGCTCAAAGGTCGTCTGATGAGAGTGAGAACGCTTTTGAGAATGGTGATGTTTCAGGAAGTGAGTCTGCTGATAATAATGACGATTGTACCCCTGAAGAACGGGATGGAGGAGATAATGGAAACAAGGCTGAGAGTGAAGGCGAGGCAGAAGGTATAGCGGATGATGCAGATGCACTGCTTCTTCCATTTGCAGAGCGATTTCTGAAAACTGTCAAGCCTCTCACAAAGCATGTTCCTCTTGCATTACGTAATGAAGAAGAGAAGGATTCAAAGATTTTCTATGCCAATGATTCCTTCTATGTCATTTTCAGACTTCATCAAGTAAGGTTTTACCGTCTTTTGTTTTTGTTATTGTTCTTTTTTATTCTTGTGTTGTGAGGTCAGAAGGGAAGGGTTGAGTTTCATACGTCTGTTTTCTTATACATTCGGCTTTCTTTAATTTTGACAGACACTGTATGAGAGATTGAAAGAAGCAAAGGAAAAATCTGCCGACAACAAGTGGAAAGGTTCAAATGATGTGTCCCCAGGGGATTCATATGCGAGGTACGTTGGCTGTTGTGTTTTTATCTTTTTCCTCTCCCAAAAAATAAGGGTAAAGTACAGCCCTGTGGTTTCTAAATGGTGCGGATAGGCCCCTTGTGGTGTCAATATGAAGCACCCAAGCCTACTAAGGTTAATTGGGGGATTGCATCTATACTTTATTTTTTTTTACCATAAATGTCTAAACCGTCCTCAAATTTTCATGTTTTAACCTGTACCTCCTTAATTGTAAGGGCAATTTAGTCATTTATGTTAACAAAACTGATGGATGCAATCCCCCAATTGACCATATTAGTCTTGTGTGCTTAATACGATACCGGAGGAGGCTTATTCGCACCAACTAAAAACCACATAAGGGTTATGTGTAAAATGTAATGAAATTTATTATACTCCCTCCGTCCCAAAATGATCTTCACATTTGACTATTCAAACATTTTAAGGATAGGAACACTTGCTTCACTAGCCATGTTGTGTTTATGAACATTTAAGCCTAAATTGTAGAAATGAGAAGAACTTTTTGGGACAATGAAAAATGGAAAATGAGAAGATCATTTTGGGACGGAGGGAGTACTTTATATTACTGCTATCCCGAGGGGGTTATCCAATTTAGAACTGGGCTTCACAGTGAGTTTAAGCTATTCTCATTCACCCCTTATGTCACTAGAGAAATATAGTAGTAATATTTATTTTTTTGTCACATTTAGTGTTCATGATTCTGCAAATTTCCTGTTGTGGTGCAGATTTATAAATTTGCTTTATAGCATGTTGGATGGTTCAATCGATACTGTGAAATTTGAGGATGATTGTCGACTTGTTCTTGGAATTGGTCGTACCCTCTATTCACATTAGACAAGTTGGTCTATAAACTCGCCAAACATGTAATTCTCATTTTATGCATTCATGTGTTCTCTTTTTTTATCTCTCGAAAATTTATTCCCCACTTTTACCGACCTCAATTTTTTTTCCCACCCTGGATTTCACAGCTACAAGCTATGGCGGCGGATGAGATGGATAACAAACTTCTTCAACTACATGCATATGAAAGGACAAGAAAACCTGGCCAGTTTCTTGATGTGGTCTATCATGAAAATGCCCGTGTCCTCCTCCATGATGAGAATGTATATCGAATTGAATGTGTGAGTAATAATACTGCCTCCCCACATCTTGCTTTGAACTTAGGGCTGTTATAAACTGAGGTTGTTTAAAACTTCACTTGGTTAGACTCGTTGAGTCAACTCAGTGCAAACATGATTTTAGGCTCAAAATGTGAACAACCTGAATGTGGAAATGATTAGAAAATTTCCATTAAGATTCACGAATATTTTATTAACTTTATTTGATTTCGTTACAGTCGTCTGTTCCAACTGGGACCCGGTTGTCTATACAGCTTATGGACTATGGGCACGATAAGCCTGAAGTAACAGCTGTTTGCATGGACCCAGATTTTGAAGCTTATCTCACCAATGATTTCTTATCTGTTGTTGTTTCTGAGAAAAAGGGGAAGCCTGCTATTTTCTTGAGGAGGTGTGTTAGCATTGTTGACTGTAGCTACTTCATCTTATTTTATTTTATTTTAATTTGTTTTTTTTTTATTTAACCGAGTTCTAATTATTTTTGCAGAAATAAACGCAAATATGATTGTTGTGGAGATGAAGACTCTGCATTTGTTCAGGCCATGGAAGGACTTCAAATGGTTAATGGTCTGGAATGCAAGATAAGTTGCAATTCATCAAAGGTAAAACTTTTGGACGCCAAGTTTTTTTTTTTTTTTTTTTTTTTTTTCAACCTGATTTGATCAAATTAAGTGAGTGTTGGAATATGGCTCTTATGCTCAATATGTTGTGCAGGCATCTTATGTTCTAGGTACAGAAGACTCACTGTTGCGGTTGAGTAGAAGGAGGAGGAAACTGCATCAAGATGTTGTACCGTCTAATGCCCTAGCTGATATTTCAAATGGTCATTCTGCGAGAGTACAACGTTTCCATAGATTTCTGTTGACTGCTTAATGCATTAAAAGGTATATTTTTCTAATTAAAAAGTTGATTTAGATTTACCCTCCTAATTTGGTATGTGGAAGAGAATGCCTATGTTACATGAATGAATGGGATCATAAATTGGAAAGGTTGCTCATGCGAACAAATTAGCTAATCCTTTTCGTCCCAGAATGAAGGTCCAAAAAATTCAAATTTGGGCAAATTTAATTTTTTTGGACATTCATTTTGGTGGGACGGAGGTATTACTATGGACTTTAACCAGTTCGCTGAATGGTTCCCATTGGCATATAACCCTCATTTTGATACCCTCTCGCCTCCACAACTTTGAAAATTCTTACAAACGCCTTTCTTTGACGACTACTTTCTCTTATACGCAGGGTGCTGGAAGTGGGAGAGAACAAGTTTGGTGGATTTTTTTTTGGGTTTGTATTTTAATTTATTAATTCACCAAATTTAATAAAGAACGAAGATCAAGAGGCTCAGAAAATTGTGGTATAATTTATGCTACTGTGGCATTCTGGGCCGCCCTGATCTTTTGTACATATGTCTGTATTTTGCAGCTTATGTTCGAACATCAGAATTTCAGTTCATTCCAGACTTTTTTTTTTTTTTGTAATAGACTTCCATTTACAGTTTTGACTGCGTAAAAGACAATAATTTTAGCCAGTTTTGTAGGTGAATCAACTACCTTGACTCTGTTTTCAACAAAAATTACTGTAATTTAAAAATGCAATTGTCATTACTCTCTCCGTCCCAAAATGATCTTCGCGTTGGTGATTCAAACTTTTTAAGGATATGAACACTTGCTTCACTGGCCATGCTTTGTTTAAGCCTAAAATGTGAAAGGTGAAGAACTTTATGGGACAATGAGAAATGGTAAATGAGAAGATTATTTGGGAGGAGGGAGTATTGGGTAGTACAGACAATGTTTGCTAACTCTTAAGTGTTGTGTGATTGATAAAAGTAAGTGCTCTGATCTCTTTTGAAAGCTCATATTCCAGTTATTATTTTTATTTTGAATGCTGACATTATTTTGGGTGGACAAAAAAAATGATACTCCCCTGTTCCGTTAAATGATCTTCATGTTTTTTTTTGCTGTTAAACTTTGAGCAATAATTATAAATTGATTTAATTGTCTTAATAGAAATCTGAGACTTGTTATTGATTTACATCAACAATCCAACTTCTAGATTTTTATTACGACAATTATATCAACTTGAAATTATGCTCAAGTTCTTTTGCAAAATAGCAGCAAAAAAATAATAATATGAAGATCAATTTGAGACGGTGAGAGTATTAAGGAAAGGAGTACTCCTATATTCTAAAGTTTCACTTCTTTGATTTGGCAGAGAGAGCAGTTGCCGGTAATTTTCATGTCATGCAGAACACAGGCTGATTTTTCAATCGAGTACTACAACAAAGCCTTATTTGGGGTTAAATTAAAACTAAATATATTAAATTATAAGAAGATAAAATATAAATATGAAGAGAATCAAGATAAACAAAAATATAAATCATTCAAAAAAATGTATATGTGAAAGAAAAAGAATATGATCCTAACAACAAAGAACTGTAATCAAGTAAATGTCTTAAAGACTACATTTTGTTCTTGGTAAATAAAAAATGTACTAAAATCTGTATAACATTAATAATTTTCTCCAGAAAATAACATCGAGAATGGGATTTTCAAGAAAATAATTAACAGAATCATATGCTATAAGCATGTTATATGAACAAGAGATTAAACAAAATTTTGGCCAGCTGATTATAATTGACGACGATTGCCCTTGTTACTGGTTGCTTTGTCTTCTCTCATCACCCGCAATTGATTCATCTTCTGACCTGGTATTCCTATTTCAGACCAGTTAACTGGAAAACTTGAACGCAAGTTTCTGATATTAAGAGTTGCCCTCAATGCTGCACATGAAGGAACCAAAAATCAGATTTATTATTGTTTGAGTAAAATGTAACTCGTTCCGTCCCTAAATAATGATTCATTTCCAAAAAGTTATGTCCCTAAATGAGTGTTCATGGTGGAGAGTGGAAATTCAAAAGATTAAAAGCTTGGAATGAAACATATATCACCAGTCAAGACCACCATCTTTCTCTCGTGGTACTTGATTAAGTTCACATAATTGAGACAGAGTGTAGGATTTCGGTTAGTCTTTTTTCATGATATTGATGAAGTTGAATTTCGGGCGATTTTAGTAGTTGCTGCCTCCGTCCCAAAATGAATGTCCTAATTTCATTTAGGTAAGATTCTGAAAATGTTCACTTTTTAGACATTTAAATGGCAAAGATGCATGAATATTCTTGTTATCCACTTTCTAAACATTTAATTTGCAAGTATGAAGCGACTAGTGAAAGTTTCGAAAAAACTCATTTAGGGACAGAGTTTTTCACAAAAAGGTCATTCATTTTGGGACAAAAAAAATCTTGAAAACAGACAGTCATGTTCATTTAGGGACGGAGGAGTAGTACTTAGACATGAATGCCGTCAGTGCCCACATTTTAGTATTGTATACATGAAGGCCCTTGTGTCCACAGTTACAGTATAGCAAGTGCACAACGCAACATGATAGATAGCAAAGTTGAATTTAGTAACTTCATATAAAATGGGATATTCATCTTGTTTTTGCCCCCCCCCCACCCCCCACCCCCCCCCCCCCCCCCCCCCCCCCCCCCCACCCCACCCCAACAAAATGTGTGTATAATATGATATGGAGTAGAACAAATAAAATCACCATCCAGATTCACTTTTTTTCCCCCAATGAATGTTGCTCAATTATGATTGTTAACTACAGTACGGAAGCTTCAGTAAAAGGAAACAAAGCATTACCAAATTACGACTGCATCAGCTGACGAATGTGCAGGACATCTTCATATACTTGGAGGATCAACCACTCACATACCACCATGAACGATGCACCACTTAAACTGTAATATACATGATGGGCCAAGGATCTTGCTATTAACACTTTGTGTGAACAAATTTACATGCAGCCTAAATAAAAATCAATAGAAGTCGTAAGATTCATAAATAGGGCACACAAATTCTCTTTATTTATAAATTTCCACTCTTCTGTCTAGTTAGCTATCATTGACCGACATAAAACACCACATTTTGATGCAATTAATAAGTTAAATACCTACTTGCCCAATGGCTATATCACAATATTCCTCAACAAGTATGTAATGTATGTTGGCTCTGAGTTGGTTAATGTTTTATCCATACCATTTTTCTTTCTTACCGTGATTCATTATTGGAAAGAATTCACTCTTGTATTTGGTTAACCAACATCTTCAACTTTCTTACGACTTGAACATATCCACGTTTGCAGCCATTTTATTGACATCAGATTGGTATATACTATGTACAATTTGGAAGAGAGTGTATTTCTCTGTTATGAACAGTTGAGCGTTCACATCAAAAAGGCACTTCTTAGAACCACTTTGCAAAAGGTAGTCACTAGCGATAGGGAAATATTAAGGATTCTTTGTTTGTTGGTTTTAATTGGATGCAAGAGAAGTAAAAGATGAAAGATTGACCTCATGAAACAACTAGCTTTAAGGATGTATGAGACTGAAGTATACCAATTTCAAATACCCTTGATGAAATTTGAAGTTTCAACCCGCCAGTTCACTCAGTGGTGGACGATCCATGACATTAGAAGCCGTCATCGCGTTGCTTCGCAACAGTGGGTCAACATCAGGCAATTTTGGGATCTATTTCCAGAAGAAAATAAATTATGTAGCAAAGACAGAAAATATCACCCTCAACTAATCCACAAAATACAAATAATGGAGGATGAAGCTAAAATATAAGATACATATGCTACCTGAGCTAGTATATCAATTGTTCGACGTAAGAGGCGAGCTAAATCTCCTTCATCCATGGCGCAATCCATCATAATTTCTCTCCAAGTAAGGCCAGAAGCCCAGGCTTCAACCATACCAGCAAACTGGCTATCCAAACAGCAAGATATCTGTATGCCATAAACATAATCATTTCATTTCTCAGGTTCACGAAATAAAAGAATTAACAGAACACAATGAAAGAGATGGCTGTTTCAAATTCAATGAACTGACCTTTACACCATGTTTTTCTTGAAGTTCTAAGAGGGAGATTTTTTTATCCTCGAGAAAGTTTATGACATTTAGAACAATGGACGAAGGCTCGTATATAAAACTGCACAGAACAAATTAGATGAATGTACACCCAAACATTCACAAAGGATGGCTTCTTTTTTTATTGGAATTTATTTCACACCTATATGAGAATACCGGTATACCATGAATTATTTACATTATTAGTCTAGACGTTCGTCAAGTTAACCGCAGGAACAATAAACTGCAAAAAGATGCCAAATCTTTGTTCATATCAGAGGCGTCCTATTACTATGATGTCAAAATACCCCCAAACAGTAGTTTGCACGAGAGAGCCTAACTCCTTTAAATAGAGAACATAAGTGTGCTTTATTTAACACATTATGGTGCTAAATAATCTTTAGTACAAGTGCGATGTAGTTGAGCAGATTTAAGTTTCGTGGTTGTTTAAAGAGGTAGTTTGATATGAAGAACCCCCCCCCCCCCCCCTACCTACCAAAGATAAAAGAGCACATATGAATTTTATGCATACCTGTCGTCATTCGAAGGCCGAACTTAATCCCTTCAGAGACTAAAGCCCACAAACAGCAGCTAGCTCTGCAGGTTTCAAATCCAGCATGATTTTGTTTCGCAAAACCATTGCGAGCCAGAGCTCGTTCTCCCTCGAATTGCAGCTGCAGTTTCACCAAGGGGGAAAATTACTTGTGTATTGACATCCAAAGCCCTTGATTCGTGTATGACCCTGCTAACCTGGCAAAATTTGTTCATAAGAATTAAAATCAAACGCAAAACCATGAAAGAACCCAGTTTCTCATAGAGAGCATGTGTTGAAACAGATTCAAGATAAGGCTGATAAGCATTAAACTGTTTCTAGCAGGAGCTTCTCTAAAAGATAAACATCTCTTTCAAAGAAACTGAATTCGATAAAAGCTTCTTCAACAAGAACTAGAAAAAATAAAATTGACAAGAACATATATGGAGTGAACCCGTATCTAGTTAATAACTCATTTGATTTGCACAACAACGGTCCCAATATACAATCTTGGAGAAATTCCTTATTTTTGGAAAATGTTTTAGATAAAGCTTTTGGAAACTAAAATAACGTGTGTTCTTTCACATGAGGTACTTTTCATGCTGGTCCTTGCACTCACTGGAAAGAAATGAATATATACAGTGAGCAAATTGAACAGCAGGCTAACAAGTTATGAGAAGTTCTCTTACTTCTTCTGTCTCCATTCCTCCTTTTTATATTTGTTGGGGTGGGGGGTCTAAGGCATAAGAGATGTCTATCAATATCTTTCCAGTAACTGGTATGGCATGGTACAGTTAGAACACTGACGAGTCAGAGGTGGGATGATATTGAAAAATGAGCAAGTTCTTTTTGTAACCCAAGAAATTCAAGAGTTACTAAGTTCGGGCTCTACATTTCTTATGGGCATGGTAAAAGGTGCTACAGCAAGGATTACAAGAAACCTAGAGCAAGCACCCTGCAGGCCAGTGTTTGGAGCAGCAATGAAAGCTCAGGCAGAGATCTAAATGTTGTGTGCCTTGAGTTTAGTTCCTGCTTTCTGCAAAATGTTGCCCAAACACTACTTAAAGAGCGAGAGGGGAACTGAATCTTTCTGGTTTTTTCTCAATAAAGATTGTGAGAAACCCTGTTGATTGCGAAACTCAACACCGTCTCATAATCCTGTTTGTGTAACAAATACTGGAGAAACTCTACTACAGGTTTCATGTAGCTACCAACAAAAGAAATACAACAAAGATGATTTATACTTTCTGAAATCTCGAAAGGTAGATTAATCAAAAACACTTGGATCACCTGTAAAAACTCCTTCCAACCAGATGGTTCAATCTGCTCTATACGATTAGTCAAATGTTGGGATCTTAACTTCAAGCGTTGAATCTTTTCCTCTGTAGACTTAGTAATATCGAGTATCTTCTTGTATTCTTTAAAACCTTCCGTTCGCGCTATTCTTTTCTTCAAATGAGAAACTTTATTTCGTTGGTTCCTGTAAGATTCTACTGCATCATAGTAGGCTTGTGATAGCTCAAGGACCTTGCATGGAGAGGCAAATTCAATAGTCACCTTAGTGATAACAAAATGTAGATTGGCAACAAATGAGAATTAAAAGAGCCCTATCCTGATTAGCAGGATTCCACATTGCTATGTAACAGAATAGGAGAAAATGATAAAAACTCATGGAGTTTGGACTGTTTGTCAGACAGGTGATTAGCAATTAACATTTGAAGTTAGGTATGAGCTCGTAACTTGGTATCTGAACCTAAACACAAAGAAAGGATCAAGCAGGCATAGTATATCATCCTCAGAGTCATACCACAAGTAGCCATCCAAAAATATTAAACACATCCTCTATGTTACCTGGACACGGTATCGAGGATCCGACACGGATACGGATCCTAGTGTCGGATACAATTTTCTTAATAATTTTGGACACCGGGACACCGTGCTAAATTTGGACACGGGTACGGGATACGGTTCATCCCTCCATTCCTTTTTTTTTTTTTTATGCATTCTCCTTCATCACTAGCTGTGTTACAAATCATATTATTTTGATAAAACTTCAATTATATCTAAAATCTATTAGGGGCTTTAGAGGAAATAACAAAATATAGACTCCATAATATGAATAAACAGTAGGTTGAGGGGCTACTGAGGGATTGTCTCTTAAACAAAAGAATCGAGAATAAGGAGGAAATAAAGGAACAATATACCGAAATCGCGAGAGAGCCGGAGTACGTCGTAGTCGACTGTGTTGAAGCTTGCCGCCATCGTCGTTGAAGGATTCTCATCCTAGTCAGGTCGCGGTAAGTGTTCTCCAATTGTCAATTTTATCTTTGGAAATTTAGGGCTTAATCGATTTTAAGAATCAATTTTCCAAAATCAGTCGATTTTAGAAGTCCTTACCTTAATTACGAAATTCCCTAAAAAAAAATAAAAAAATCCGTGACCGAGGTTTATTAGACGTATCCGCGCCGGATTTCATACCAGTGTCGGTGTCGTGTCGTGTCGACACTGGTATGGCGGCAAAATTGCCAAGTCCGGGTAACACAGCACATCCTACAAATCTTAAATGACTAGTTTAGTAGAGTAGAAACTGACATTCTAGATGATTCCTTAACTCCCATTGACACTTGCCAAATGGGATTTTTCATAATTTTGAAAAATATTTATAAACCAGTGAAACATCCTATCTCATTTCATATCATAATCAAAGCTAGCTTAGTAATGTCGTTGCCATTAAACCATTTTGTATTGATACAAAAATTACCTCATCATCCTCAGAAAGGCTACTCAAAACTGGCACATTTAAACTCCAAGACCACGTCTCCAAAGATCCGTCCATGCACCAGAGGGCCTCAAAGTCAGTCTTACTGAGCTTCTGCCACTGCATTTCCTCCTTCTCAAGAAGCCTTGTCATAAGTTCTCGAGGTAAAGCATCACCTTCGGCCAAGGCAACATTAGGGAAGCCTGTTTTATATAGTGCCTTAATACACCTCTCTGTGAAAAGATACCAACTGTTATCTGAACCGAGAGCCACATGGTAAGATGGTTTTGCAGTATCATGTCCTTCAGGGTCATCTAGCAGATCTTCAGCTGCTACTTTCATAGCAAAAAAGTCATTCTCATCAACCTGTATATGGGAAAATAATAAGCACATTCAAACCATGCTCTCAAAGATTCAGACAGGATAAAAGTATAACCATTGGAAAGATCTGAAAGTTACTTGTAAACAAACATGCAAGAAGAATGAAGGATCTTGTGAGTTGTGACATATCAATAGCAGAGAAACTAGTTTTCTGACAACTGGGACGCCAAATTACTCAGATTAGTGAAAAAAACATTTGAAAGAAAACGACGCGAGAGAGAGTAACTCATAAGTCCAAGTATTTACAGTAGCACCAATCATTCTCAATTTTTCTATAATTTTTTATCAAAAAAACAATATGCATACATCAAGGATGTTGATATTTGATATCTTTTACAACTTCTGCATAATTATATAAAAATAATTTGATCTTTCTTGGATGGCGTTAGCTTATAGTCCCTGGTAAGGACCAGTAGGCAAGTTTTAGAGGGGACTTATAAAGATCTAGAGCACCTTTTAATGCAACCTAGCAACGGTTATCCAATTAAACACCAGGACTAAATGCTTACTGCTTAGAAAGGCATAGATGGGAACACTTACAATAGTTTTAAGTTTAGAGGCACCCAGGCAATCAACGCTGCCCAAATAAACACAGGGGATTAATTGTTTAACTCCTGCAGCATCAATATATTGCAAGCATATAAAAGGTAGATTTCCATCCAACTTCCCCAGTAGAGGCTTCAAAGAGGATAATCTCTCTAATTCCATCTTTCTTCGCAGGAATGTCCGTGCACGTTTTTCTTCCTGAAAATTAGAACGGAACATAGTCATTCTAAATAGATTATAGTTTCAGGCACATAATATACAACATGATGAAGTGTTGAGGACTTTCTGAGCTTTTGTAGCATCTATGTGGTGCACATTTATCATGATTAGTGGATCTTTAGAACTCTAAGGATCTTCAGATGGTGCCACCTATGTACATTGCTTACTATTACTATCCTGCCATCCTTGAACAGGCATCGTGACGGGATGGAGCTAGATTCTTTTAGCAGATAAAATGAATTTGTTTTGCATGATATCTAGAACATCCATTCATGCAAGAGACAGAGGAAAGGAGGTAGAGTTTTTTGCAGTTTAGCTAAAACATGTTAACTATTAGAGTTGGATGCTCGTCAGTGTAATAGCTTCTGCGTCCTTTATACGTATCTTCCCTTGAAGGATTCTGAGAAGAATTAAGTGCCTCCTAAGGTGGCTATTTTTCTTGGTATACACTAGACTACATCATAATCGTTCATAACTTGCAGACTAGAGCCAAAAATATTGATAAATTCTGTTGCTGGAGCATATAAATGTTTTGCATTATAGGGAAATTCACACGCACTGAAAGAGTATGAAATACTCTTGCATTTATTTGTATATCTTTGTGATTCTGATGTATAAATTGTAAATATTTACTTTAAGTTATATTGTAATATTTATCTTAGGAATGGTTTATTTTAGGTTAATTATTATTATTATGATTTAGTTGACTAACTTACTAATGTTTATCTTTGGTAGTTATCTCTTTTGTATTTTAGGAATGTCGGTCTCTCACCAAACAAGGAATGGAGCGGCTATAAAAGAAGAGGGAGCCGTCCATTATTTATCAGGATTCTGAAATTCAGAGAGTACGATTTTCGTTTGTGAAAGAGTCCTTGTGTTCTTGAAGTTCTTGTTCATCAAGACTTCAAGGTGTTTGAGTGTTTTTGTGAGTTCTAGTGATCTAGAATAGTTTGATCTTTTCGTTGTTTGTTTCTTTCATTGTCTTGTATTCAGCAAGACCTCTCTATTAATGAAAGTTTTCCAGCAAGTAATTCTTGCTGAAGTGTTTAATTTTTGTCTTTAAAATTCCGCTGCATTTACTCTTTTCGTCGCCAGTTGATAGGACAGTTGTGCTGTCACTTGTGTGATCATCTTTGATCACAAGTGTCCTGTCAAGTGGTTGTTTTCCAGAACAATCCTAGCTGCTTATTTCTTTCACGCACTATAGAAGTCATCTTTAGTATAATGCACTATAGTGTAGCCAACTCAATATGGTTAGCCTTGACAATCATAAAGACAAACCAATAAAGTGAAGTGCAGCTCCATAAGAACTATCATGGATGAGGAAGCAATCAAAGACTAGATAGCAACAGAAATGTTCAAAAGACATACCCTAAGTATTTTTTGTGACTCTATCATCTCCTCATATGCCTTTTGTGATAGTATATTTCTGCTCTTTCGCTCAATAGCTTCATCACTAACTTCTTCAGTCAACGTCTCAATCTCTTTTTCTATTTGACAAATCTCCTCTTTTGCAGCAAGCATAACATTGCTCCCGACATAATTCCCAAAACTTTTCTCAACCAATTTCCTTGCTTCTTCCAATGTTCGACCAGCTCGGGGAGATTTCTTGTCATCTGGTTCATTCAAGCTCCGAGTAACTTTAGCACCCTGTAGATCAGTACTTCTAGTTCGGTGAAGCTCGTCAGAGTTAGAATTAAAAAGACAAATAAGTTAAGTAATTACCGCAATAAGATTAAGAACCATCCCGTACGATGCAGTAAACTGCGAAACAAGAGGATCGAGTCCACCAAAGAGAAGCTTGCTACCTTCTTCAGCTCCTTCAAATGGAGTCTGAAGAAGAACTGCATGACCCTTTGATCTATGCCTCTCCGTCCCGCACGACCAGCCATTTGTAGCAGCTCATTTGTACTTAACTGTATACGTCCACTTTCACTCCTCTTGCTGAGAGATGAAATGACAGCTGTCCTCGCAGGCATGTTAATTCCAGCAGCGAGTGTTTCTGTAGCGAAAACAACTTTGACCAGTCCTCGCTGAAACAGCTCTTCAACAAAAGATTTCCAAAGAGGTAGACAGCCAGCATGATGTGCAGCAACTCCTCGGTGGATCCCTTTTACAGCTGACTCTCGCACAGCATCTGGATAATTGTTACAGAATTTCTTGAAGGCCAATTCAACTTCACTTGTCTCAAACTCGTTTAAGAATGTGCAATCTTCAACATACTGAACAGCAACATCACATCCTTTCCTGCTAAAGATAAACCAAACTGCCGGCAACATATCCTTTGCTTGAAGGTGAAACAGTGTATCCTTCACTTGAGGAACCTAAAGTTTAGAAACTGTAGCAGATCAATGAGTCATTCTTTTAGAAGGTAGAGTACGACAATATCATAAGTATCCAAGATAAAAATGTCAATAAACCAAAGAAAGTGAATCATCAAGAAGTTGAGGCTTGACCTGTGAACGACGTATGTTATTTATCTCTTTGTTTGAAAGAGGAGATACACTACTGTCATGCCTTCTTGAGTTCCTCCTTCTAGATCTTTCGTCATCGTATGACTTACCTCGTGATGAGTTAAGTTGTAAATAATTGACCGACAGCCTCCTGTTAGTTGAGTATTAAAATTTAGAACTTCTTCCAGCTAAAAATGTTGAAAAAGATATAACCATGTTATTGGGATGCACAAAAGAAACACTTTCTTTACACAAGTACGCGCACACATGAGTCTATAAGTGTGGTTCGATGTGTGGGTTCATAGAGAGCTGAAAAAATGAGGCAGAGCAATAAGAGAATGCTCTGAAATGTGGCTGTAAACTATAAAAGATAATGCAGAAATCTCAAAGAATTACTCAAAAAAAAATATTTTGGTTGCTTGAAGCGACACCGACACAACCCGTGATATAGAGTTCTTCTTTATCTTCAACACAAGTATATGTATGGCCTGCTCCCTTTCATATTGTTTCACAGCATATAAATTATAAATGGTATCATAAAGCATCCTCCATCATACTAGAAATAAGGATATTCAAGTCAAACATGTGTTAATTCGGCATTACAAGTAGAGGATGATGATGAGTGAAATGTTCAAAAGAAGTACACTGTTTCAATTGTTTAGTGCCTTGAAGACCATTAAGCATTCAACATTTGTCTAAATTAGTAGAGGAATTCTAAACGAGACTGAAGACAAGGATTGTAGAGGTTACCTATTCATGCCAGTACCTCTCTCATCCAGAAGGGGTAGCAACGCTCTCTTTGTCGAAAAGTGCCAAGTTAATGGAACTGGACGTTTCGATGAAGTTACCAACTC
Organism: Campanula takesimana; assembly: GCA_026119855.1. NCBI lineage: Eukaryota > Viridiplantae > Streptophyta > Magnoliopsida > Asterales > Campanulaceae > Campanula > Campanula takesimana. The sequence goes on along the minus strand of JAOWBW010000755.1, from coordinate 488,326 downwards.
AGTTTTACCATGAATCTAGAAACACCATGACACGGTAAGTCTTGTGAGAAATCCTCTTGTAGGTACAATGAATATATCGAAGAAATAAGGTTGATCTTGTCATGTTAAGTAAAACAGTTTAAAGTTGGCAGATCCTCAGGATTTTGTACACTTGGTAAACTATGCTTAATTTTATTCCCTTGAAAGCAGTTATTTGAAATTCCCTTGTTGACTTTTGCCTTTACAATGAAAAACCTAGACAATTTAGTGCATGCAGAATATGCAACAAGCCAATATAGAGCATGCCTCACCTCATGAATCTACTCCTTTCGTCCTAAATGAGCATCCATTATTTGGTGAAGTTACAAAACCCTCTCCTATCAATCATCATGTTCTAATTTGTACTTGCAATTAGGATGTCGTATGGTGAGATCAAAATGTTTTTTTATGTATTATTTGCTACTAAAAGTAATTAAAAGTCAACTTTCAAAATGATACTAACATTTTCGACATACTTTCAGGCGGAAGGGTGGGGTAACATTGGAGATCTTTGAGACAAATGTTTACCTGGCCAATCCAACCAGCTAACTCATCAGGATTTGCAACTGTTGCCGACAAACATACAAGTTGAACTTCCTTTGGGCAGTATATAACCTGAATAAGTATATGGGGTGACGTTAGCATAAGCTCAATGATTAATGGATAAAGATAGTACTGGGGAGAACTACGTACTATCTCTTCCCAGACTGTACCACGAGATATATCACTAAGATAATGTACTTCATCCAAAACTATCACATCAACATGTGAAAGTCCACTTTCTGACGAAATCATTCCTACACTGCATAAAAATTAAACTTCAAGAAAGATCATGAAAAAATTATTTATAGCATTTCTTTGTCAAGACATGATTCGCATTAGGCACACCTTTGATATAACATGTTACGAAGGATCTCAGTAGTCATTATTAGAACCTGAGCATCCTTGTTGATGACAGAATCTCCAGTAAGAAGACCAACATTGCTATCACCAAATGCGTCGCTGTACAGCAAATGAACCAAAGCAACATAAACATACAATCCATATTGATGGATAATGTAAGACACAAAAGTCACTTCATTTTAAAGAACATTGTAATACCGAAACTCGCGGAATTTTTGGTTTGATAATGCCTTGAGAGGAGTGGTGTAGAATAATCTCCTCCCTCTAGCTACTGTAGCAACAGCCGCAGCTTCAGCTATTAAAGTTTTGCCACTGCTTGTTGGTGCAGAAACTACGACTGAAGAACCTCCAAGGAATGCTTGGATTGCCAATCGCTGCATGCAAACAAATCAATTAATTCAATTAAAACCTGAGGGTATACACATATTCTTGACATCTTATGGTCGTACGGTACTTGGGGTAAGGTTTGCAAAGCTTTCGTATTTGTCCTTGTAATTTTTTATGTGCCGAACATGCCCAAATTTGATTCGTGCCGGACCCTATTGTACAATTGTCCACTTGCAAGCGGCGTCTCAAGTGGAGGATTTGTGGGCATACAAATTCCTACAGGAGACATGTTGGCCTGTATCAAGCATAGGTAGGTTGGTCGAAAATTGGTCAAGCTGAACAACATGTGAGCGTGACATTTTGGTTGCGCCCCAATAATTAGTCGATCGGGCCTTCATATGCAGCAACATTCTCCACAGAATCATGGAAAGAGGGAGATAAGGGCAGTCCAAACAGTTTAACACTGACATGTTTTTGTGTACCAAGCCCCGTGTATATATATACACACACTTTACATATATCGGCACCTACGACGAAAAATTATGTACCGCCATTCGGCATGAATTCATGAATTGTTCTTTATACTATAAACGAGCATTCTGGTATGAGATTATACAGAACAATTTCCCCTTGCAAGCACAGGCTATTACTACGGCACACTTGCAGATATAACATAAAGGATATAATAACACCATTATCTTCACGACGCTCAGCAAATTTGGCTCACAAAATGAGGTACCATTCCTTTGATTGGTCGGTAGCTGCTCATGTATCAGCTTTGCTATACATTAGTTCTTCAATTCCATAGTCAAGTCATTATCCCAACGAGCAGGTCACCAGGAGAGTGCTCCATACTCCAACCTCCAATCAAAGACCCTCGGTGATCCTAAATGTGGGGAATATGACACATTTCCCAAGACTATTAATGCCGTATGGTTGCTTTACCAAGGTGTTTTACGAGATGATAAACAGTAACTCTGCAGGCACTCGGATCGGATGGAATGTTGTCAGCAATCCTTGTCTAATGATGCACATGGGTTTATGAGCCGGATCCCATTTGTGTCCTTGTAGATTGTCATGTGTGGCAGTGGCACACGCCTGAACCCAGTTCATGCGGGTAGAATCCTATTCTACAGGCACATTATTAGTTCAAGACTTATCCTACTCTGCCGGTTACACTCAAATAGTTCAGTTTCCTTTTTTTCAAGAATCAAGCTTGCAATTCTCATGAAGGAACATTCACCCCTCATACGTGAAATTTAAAAGATTTAAGCCAAGTAGAATACAACCAAAAAATAAAAGGCTTTCTAACAGGTTTACTTCCAACTTAAGGTGTCACTCAAATATTTGTGTTCCAGATATTGACTTTTGGGTGAGCAGATGGAGTATAGCTGATCTAAGCTACTTTATTTAGCTATTTCAGCTTATAAGCAGAAACTAGAAAATATGTGGCTTTACGTTAAAGTCAATATAAGAGCTTATATGTTCCTTCCTGTTAAAGCAAAAATAAGAACGATGGCGAAAACAGGAAACAATCTCAAACGCAAGAACACAACAATTTACGTGGTTCACCAACTTGGCTACGTCCATGAGCGGAGGATACAATATCATTATCAATGGCAATCACAGATACAAATCTCACTAATCTAGTGGCACGAATTATTGCACACAATAATTCCTAACTGTGTCAACCTAAATCTAGAATTATAGATGTCTCTTGTATCTCTCAAAGATGACCAAGCTGACAAGACTAATCCTGCTAGGGAGAGAGTAGTATTTATAGTCATAAATACTTAAACCATTTACAAAGAGGAATCCTACTTCTTGGGAACAAAAAAATTCTATTCTAATAAGGAAACGGTTTTCCTTATTCTTGAACAAGTCCTTGTACCAAAAGAAACCTAATTAACCAACCAAAAATACCAGCCAGCGCCTAGGCCCAACTTGGGTATGCACGGCCGTGTAGCCAAATATGGCACGCCCGTGCTGAAGTCCTCGCCAAACCTGCTCTTTGATGTCTTCGCCCGCACGGCCGCGTCGCCTGCATTGGCACGCCCGTGCTGATGCCCACCTAAGAGCCCTATTTTGCATTCCTGCATGCACGACCGTGCCACCCATGGAGCACGGCCTTGCAGCCCCTCCTTCGTTGTTTTATGGTTGTGTTCTCTCTTTCTTGCCGATTCAATGTCTCATGAATTACTCAACTTGTTACGGACCTATCCTTAACCAATCACCATTGATTCAAAGGCACATTCCCAACACTTCCCTTTCCACCTAATATTTTACTCCCTCCATTTCATGTGTGTCATGCTTGATCCAGCAAAATGATTAATATAAGTAATTGACTCTATTAGAAATATTAGTTTGTTGGATTTTCCAGTGTTGCACATGCAGGACACCCATGATCTAAAGGAGTTCCAAATCCAGGTCAATATAATAAGTCTACTGTTTAAACCTTACCCGATCTTGGTTGAAAGAAAGGGTAAGAAAAGCCATAATGTAAAATATACTGTATTCCTTTAGCTACCGAAAAGAAATTATAATGGTAACATTACAAATTACATAATAGTGCTCCACTTTGAATCACAAATTACCAGAAAGTTTTTCTGTTACATTTTCAGTTCATTCCCGGACCAACCGATCAAAACGACCTTTGGTATGTTTCACAACTCCAATTCCAAGTGAATTCCACCGACTTAAATTGCTCATCCAGATCCAACTTTAGAGCTTGAAATTGAGTTGCCAAACGTATTACGTATACCTTTAGAAAACTAGAAACTATACACGACTTGAGAGTATCTTTTATGATCTTCCCCTCGCTAATCTAGGATAAAAGAACATTAATGGAAGAGTAGGTTTTAGGGGAAACTAGTTCCTACATAGTAAGTTATAAAAAGTTCACTTTTTAACCCTAAACCTAAACCTTAAACCCTAACCCCTGAACCTTTAAAAAAACGGAATTTTTATAACATATGGAGGAACTAGTTTCCCCCATTTTCTGTTAATGGAATTGAAAAAAATTACCTGAAATTTATCGAGGGGGAAATCGTAAATGGAAGCAAGTTCCTCGGCATTAATAATATCTCCACCAAACTCTTTCACTTCATTACAAATCCTCTCCACTCTTTGCCACTTAAACTCCTCAAACCGAATCTGCTTCCTCTGCACTACGCCCCTTTCCTCTTCCTCCTCCTCAACCTCAAGTTCATCTTCGTCGGAAACCCCAAAATACTCTTCGGCAGCCTCTTCCTCATCATCTTCTTCATCATCTTCGTCGTCGTCTTCGGTATCTGATAACTGAGACTTGGCCGCCGGAAAAATTGAGTTGGGGAACTTGTACGGAGTTCGAAATTGATGGTGTTTTGGGGGTGGAATTGGTTTGTAGAAACAGAAATCTAGGGTTTGAGTGGGTGGTTTGAGAAATGGGGTGTGTGAGGGTTTGTGTGTGAAGAAGTTGGGTTGTGGAGATAGGAGAGAGAGTGTGGTCATGGCGGGAGAGATGTTGAAGATAAACCAGTTGAGTACTGTTACCGGTTATGGCTTTCAGTAAGGTGGCTCGGCTCAGTTGGTGGTGGTTAAGTTAAGCCGGCGTTGTATTAAGGGTCGGACTCGTCTACTCTACTGGTATTTGGCTAACTTTAATACTGAGCTACTAGTATTCATTTTTGTTTTTCTAAAATAATATTTTGAGTGAAAAAAATCTGGGAAAAAAATACTTTTTACGCTAAGTTAGTGTAAAACGTATTTTTAAAATGGCGCGGTGATATTTTTGTAATAACCGGGATGTTGTTTGGCTTATCGTAAGTGTCGGCCATGTACACTGACATTTATTTACACTAGCACTGACACGTTTAATAAGTGTCAGTATCAATTTTAAAAAATGCTAGGGTAGTGGTTGGCAAACACTTTTAAACACTAACACTGACACATAAAGTGTCAATTCCAATGTTTATAAACGTCAGTTTGAATTACTGACATTTTGTAATATTAACCCTCACCATTTACGATGCTCTCAATTATTTACGAAAATACTACGCTTTAAAAAAACGCCAGCGACTTTTTACAAACATGTTGAGTGAATGTATACAGTATAATTAGCATTATTCTGGTCCGTTACTGTTAGCTCCTCTCTCTCTCTCTTCATTTTAACCAAAAGCCAATTAAAACACCTACCCAACCCAACCACACTCGCGAAAAGCTCAGATCGGAGATATGGCTTTGACTCACCGGACTTCCAATCTCCTCAAACCCCTAACAGCCGCTGCCACCGCCACCTCTTCTCTCCGCCGTCAATTCTCCGCATCGTCCTCCGATGACAAATCCATTACCGTCGAAACGAGCGTTCCCTTCACCGGCCACAACTGCGAGCCTCCATCCCGAACAGTCGAGACGACGTCAGGCGAGCTCATGACATTCTTCCGCGGCATGGCGGAGATGCGGCGCATGGAGATCGCCGCGGACTCACTCTACAAGTCCAAATTGATCCGCGGTTTCTGTCATCTGTACGACGGTCAGGAAGCCGTCGCCGTCGGCATGGAAGCGGCGATAACGAAGAAGGATTGCATAATCACCGCCTATCGCGACCACTGCCTCTTCCTTGGCCGCGGTGGGACTCTGGTGGAGTCGTTCGCTGAGCTGATGGGGCGTCAGGCTGGGTGCTCCAAAGGGAAAGGTGGGTCGATGCATTTCTACAAGAAGGATGCCGGATTTTATGGAGGGCACGGAATTGTTGGGGCACAGGTGCCGTTAGGTATTGGATTGGCGTTCGCTCAGAAATATAAGAAGGAAGACCACGTTACATTTGCCATGTATGGTGATGGTGCGGCAAATCAAGGGCAGCTTTTTGAGGCGCTTAACATGGCTGCCTTGTGGGACTTGCCTGCAATTTTAGTCTGCGAAAACAATCACTGTAAGATGAGTTCATATTCAATTCAAATTTAGCCTGTAATATATTCATGTAATCTGATGTTCTTATTGATCTGGATTGTGGAACTATTGGAATCGAGTTGAACACTTTGAAATTGATTATATAGAAGCATGTATAGGCAGGTGTGAGAGTGATTGTTTATTTGGATTGACTCTGTAGATGGCATGGGTACGGCCGAATGGAGAGCGGCAAAGAGTCCTGCTTATTACAAAAGAGGGGATTATGTTCCTGGGTTAAAGGTGAGGTTTTGACTTTCTTGGATGAATTTCGTCAACCTTTACTTGGAGATATTCTTGTTGAAAGCAATTAATTATCAGGTCGTGCAGTTAAAAATATATGAGTAGTTGTGAAAATGTAATTTTTTTATTTCTAGATTAGATTTCTTGTTTGTCTTGTTACTTGAGCTATGTGGCCAGTCGTGCATTTCGCTGCTTGTGCTGCGTTCAGTCTGACAGCTATGTTTCTATTTATTACTCTTGTTTCATGTTTGTTTATGTAGAAAAGGAACTGTTTGTGCTCCATTGAGCACTGATAAAGGGTTTCCTTCTTTGTTTTGTATGTTTGTTGTTGCTAATTCATGTGGCTTAGCATAATCTCTAAACCCTGGAGCAGGTGGATGGTATGGATGTCTTTGCCGTGAAACAAGCTTGCAAGTTTGCCAAGGAGCATGCGTTGAAGAATGGACCCCTTGTAAGTATATGAATCAAGTTTTATTGTTAGGCAATGTTCTAGAATAGGAGCTCTTATAGTCTTATGGCGGAAACTCTTATAGTCTTATGGCGGAAACTGCACAGTTTATTTATTGGTGAAAATTGTGTTTTAGGTCCGAGTATACTTTCTCTTCAAGTATCTTCATAAGGTTTTGTTATTCTCGTCTGTGTCTGTTGTTATTTACGCATTATTTATCATGGAGCTCTGAGACCTGTGAGAACTAAGACAATATAGAAGCAGCATCACAAAGTGATGTTTCAACCTGTAGGAAAACGCAGGACGGAAATAACTGATATGCATGCGATCACAGACTTGTACATGCTGGTAGTTTATTGAGCTCATTACATATTTAGTGGCCTGGTCAACCTTTGAATATGTTGTTCTTTGCAGAGTATAGCAACTTAGGCAGAACAATATCAGTGATGCATAAGCATTGCCATAATGCTTGAAATGGTTTGATACTCTCAGTAACTTCCATTACATCTACACTAAATGAAAAATGAAACAACTTTCTTTTCATTTGCCTGCCCCTCGCATCCCCTTTCCTGTTCAATTTTGAAGTCGTGAGCAACTATTTTTGTATCCTTTTTGGGAGCTACAAGATTCGCTGGAACCCTGTGAACTCAAACCCCACTAAGAATATCTTTCAGAGATTCCTGCTTAATTGTTCTTTCTTCAAAATCATAGCATCATTGAGTAATGATGTCTGCAAGTTTGAAACTTTGAATTCATGGCGGTAGCTAATTGGTTCAGATAAAAGATAAAGGAAGTCACGTTTTGTATCTGGAAAAGAACAGAAAAAAGATTTGACAATGAGTATTTACCTAGTACGATCATCCCTTTTGTGGATTTTTTGGGGAGATGGACTGGGTAATTAACTCTTGGGTTATTTCTTCAGCTCTTGGCCCTTTTTTTTTTTTTTTTTTTATCTTGTAATCTCTAGTGCTTCTTTTGTAAGCGTTCGCCCCCTTAGCGAATTTTCAGTGCACTTATTTACTTAAAAAACTGTTGAGAATGCATGGACAACTAATTTTAGAAATTATTGGATTGCTGGTGTGAGAAATTAGATATTCTGTTACAATGTTGAAATTGTCTTTCAAAGGTCTTGAAGCACTAATAGATGGACAAAAGTGTGGTTATCAGTGTCGCGCCCCAACCCGTGGTCCTACTTGGCCCCACGTTCAGGACACGCACGGAAGACGTCATATAACATTTTTAGAAAATTTTTCGAAATATACTTTCATAAAGTTTAACAAAATCTACACTCGAAGTTCAAAGACTTCCATTTAATTTTCAAACAAATTTTACAAACACTTTCACAAACGAAAGTACTTAGCCCGAAGGCTTACCAACTCTTATACAAATGTACAATTACCACACTTTAACAAAATAGGTGGTACACGGATAAAGTCTCGGGTACACTACCCCAAAGGTTATACATTTATATAATGTAACCTTTAAACCACACTTACTTTCCAAAATGGATTATCAACCCGACGTCCTCCCTTGTGAAGTGACCTATCCCCTTGGCTCGCCTTTGTCTAAGGAAAACAACAATAAAGGAACGGGGTGAGAATAAATCTCAGTAAGCTACTAAAATGCAACTACGTTACATGCTGAAATGATACTCATAATTGAACAATGTCAATAAACATTCACATAGCACGTAACATGATAGGCAAAGCCAACTCATCTTATCACACGTAAGGTGGAAATAAACACTCATAAGTGGATACTGAGCCAAGGTTCTCGAATCAAACATATGACCATCTGAGAGGTATCAACTGAGCAGCACCAAAGGGCTGAAGCCGGTTCCGGAACCAAACAATAACAACAACAACAACAACAACAACGGGGGGGGGGGGGGACACAAAGTCATAACCCAAACGGTGACTAAACTCACACAAAGGAGAGCTAGCCCAAACCCAATCCGTGGCCCAAGGAAGGGGGTTAAAAATGGGAAACCAATGGTAGAAGCCTTACAATGAACTTGGCTCGTGTGCCATTATAATCCCTACCACTGCCCGACTCCACAACAAGTACCAGCTGGACTTTAAGCACGATCATAGTAATAAATACTTGCTTAAACAACAACCGGGGCATGATTCAAAAGTAGGGAACCACACAACGTCATCAAAAAGATGTAAACACGTTACTCATAAAAGAGTTCACAACACAATCCTTTATCAATGACATTAAGTCAAACAACACAATCCTTTATCAATGACATTAAGTCAAACAACACAATCTTGCACACATTCACAATCAATCCATTATCTACAATCTTAGCATCCCAAAACACCCCTCTAGGTGCTCTACACAAGGACCCAAAACCTAGACAAGGATTGACTTCTAACTCATTTGAAATTATCTAACTTTTGTTCAACATGGGGTCTGGGCGGTCGCCCAAAATACCAAAATTTGAAACCCAAACCCTGCCATCTTGGGCGGTCGCCCAAAGCCCCTCTGGGCGGTCGCCCATAAGCCTAAACTCAGAATTTCCAATTTCTCCTGCAAGTCAAATTCATCCGTCCCAAGAGTAGGAGTATACTTTCACTAGCATTTTAACAATACTAACAATACACAGTAGTGCAATACATGCCCAAAACTTTACTTTCAAGTTTATTTCATTCTTTTTACCGTCCCACAAATAATAGAATAATTTTCTTTTATTCCATTTAAATATTTTACCGTCCCAAAAGTATAAGTATACCTTTACTAACAACTAGCCAATACCCAATAGTACTAAACAAGTTCAAAACCAACTATTTCAAGTTTACTCTTCCTTTCCTACACAGTATATTTATACTCCATTTGTCCCAAAATTACAAGTATCACAAAATTCACCCAAATCACAAAATTAACAATTACAAGTATCAAGTATAACATATATGACCATTTTAACATTTAAAGGGGAATTAGTAACTTACCTATTCCGGGGAAAAGTATCGAGAAAATAATATTTGATCGGGTAGAAATGACCTACTCAACGCCCTGATCATTTTTATATAATTAGTTTTTAATTAAAAGATAGAAATTAAAATAGGATGAAACTTACCTTTCTTCATTTTCGTTGACACAGAGAAATTTTTAGGAAAATAGGTTAAGTGTGAATGTATCAAACGCAGAGAGAGATGGGATAAGTATGATTCATTAAAAGATCTTTGCCCCATTTTTATACTTTGATCACTCAACTTTCCATTTGTACAAATAAACCCCTGAACTTATATTTTCAATAAGGACCCTAAGGTTTCAACTTAATCATTTAACTCCTTTAACCATTATTACTACTAACCAAATAAATAGCACAATTAATCAAACAATATGTGCAAGTCATAAAATATGATGCAACACATAAAATACACACATAATGTCAAATTAAAATCCCCAAAAATATAAAATAAATAGGGACGGGTTTTGGGGTCGTTACAATCAGCTCTGATGCTCGCACTCTTCATTTCACCCCGCCGCACCGGTCTGTGGACACCTGTGTCGGATTCTCGTAGGCGAGTCCGACACATGGCTATTTTACACTACATTTAGTGTAAGATCTTTTATTTTTTCCTGAATCCGACACTCGGATACGTACCCGTCTCAGATACTCCTAGGCGAGGCCGAATAACATAGGGTATCAGTCATGACTTGTGATTAATGAGTTGAAAATTTTGGTTCATTGGAGAAGAGGTTGGAGAATGATTCCATATGAGTTTCACATTCCAAATTTACATTCATATCCAATTTAAGCGTCATCTATATTTTACTTGGTTCAAAATAGATAACAGCGTCAGTAGTACTGGTATGAGATATGAGACCAAGTGGACACAGAGTCTCGCCACTCTCCTAAATTTAAGATGGACACATTTATTTGTCTCCTTTAGTCAGTGAATTAATTACTTGCATATGCTCTTCTGTAAGTTTCTTTTGTGTACCATCAAGCTTGCTTAAATGTGCTAGGTCACTCTTTTTCTGGGAGTCATTTAAGGAGTTGTGCAAATATTATTACTTCATAATATTTATTGCTTGTGCTTTTAATGTGGAACATATTTGATGTAAACCAGATTGGAGTTAAGGTTAGGTGGAGATTATTTTTTAAAAGTGATTAAATGGGGAATATGAGATTTTAGCTCTGCTTTCCGGAGCAAAGTACAGGTAATGGGAAACATTAGAGAAAGGAATAAGAACAAAACTAGCATTATAAGGAAATAGAGAAATCTAGGTCTCACACCTAGGATCATTTGCTCCTCAGACCTTGGGGTCGTGAGAAATGACGTCTCACTCATCATAAACAAGCTCATGTTTTTCCCCACTCAATCACCTCGATTGCTACAAGATAAGGTACTTCTTAAATCAAATGGAGACTAGACTTCAAGAGAAGAGTAATAGTAATCATGCATGTTTCTAGATCTCTAGTGTACATTCATGCACGACTCTTCAAATTATATCTTGAACTTAGTACTTCAAAGGTCTATGCCAATGCATGCATCGAACTCTGAGTTGAATTCCTTTTACCTGCATTGTCATTATTAGGATATATGTTTATAGTGACATGTCATTGTCGGAGTTGTGTTTGTGCTTATATTTACTCTAGTAGGTAGCAGGCATGTTATTTCACACTAAAATACCCCAGCTGTATTAGTTTTACGAAATCTGTATATTTGTTATGTGGTCATTGAAGACTTTGGCATCATAGGCAAAAGACGTTAGAGCTGGTTGTCTAAGTTTTGTAGTTATTTCTCAAGCTAATCAGGAAGTAACAGTTGGTTAACTTCTCTCTTTGATATTTGCGTTCAGATTCTTGAAATGGACACTTACAGATACCATGGCCACTCTATGTCTGACCCTGGGAGCACATATCGCACACGTGATGAGATAAGCGGCATCAGACAGGTTGACATATTTAGACATTTCTTTATAAATGAATGCACTGGTCAAATTGTTCGTTGCGTAGAATACTGACCTTCTGTTGTTATATGTTACTGGCAGGAGCGTGATCCACTTGAAAGAATAAGAAAGCTGATATTAGCTCATGATTTAGCAACTGAAAAAGAGCTGAAGGTAAGACTTGAATCTCTATATTTTATCCTTCAGAATACAGGCAGACAGGGATATAATAAATCACCATTGGTGTTTTTATCCTAGTTTTTGTTGGATCTACTGTAATGTAATATCTGGCTTACTTGAAACTTTCGTGTCTCCAGGATATTGAGAAGGAAGTGAGAAAACAAGTCGATGAAGCCATTGCACTGGCCAAGGTAAGAAGCACATCATTCTCTTTCTTACGACCCCCCAGTCGCCCAACCTTCCGATTTTAACATTTTTCGGATACATTATCAAACTCTTCAAACTCTTTTTGGTTACTTTTCAAATTAACGATCTTCAAAGTGAATAGTATGGTGCGAACGCATTGTTCATATTTCATTTTCTGGTAAGATAAGACTGAAGGTGTACTCCCTTCAGGCCTTCAGAGTTACTCTAGAATGAATAAGTTTACCTAATAACTTTTTTTGACTCCTTGGAATCTACATTTGTTTTTGGGGATAGGTAATATATAGTCTGAATTTAGATGACAAATGATGCTGCTAAGCACAGTTTCAGGAAAGAGTGCAACACCTTGCCAAGCAAGTCTATTTTTAGTTGATGACTCACTCTTCTCTTTGTTTTTCTTCAACTGCAGGAAAGCCCAATGCCTGAACCATCTGAGCTCTTCACCAATGTCTATGTCAAAGGATTTGGAGTAGAGGTACATATTTTTTCTCCCTTTTTTGTTGATTTCATTTGCCAGAAAGAATATAATTATGACACTGTCATGTCTTCTTACATCTTATCCAATGTGGGAGAGACTCAAATAATACATATGCATGTTGTTGCTTCGTATGTCCCCTTCTTCTCTGCCAGTAGCTATTGCAAGTGTTGCTTGTTAGTTTAGCCTAGTTGCCGTATCCTGTTCCATCTAATGTGTCCTCTCTTTTTTTCATAGCTCTTAAATTTTCTAGTATTTGTTACTCTGTATGGCGCTTCTCAGAGGAGGAGGATAATATATAAATGGTAGTCCCGCCTTCCCAAAATAATGTCGCATTTGACTTGTCAATGTTTTTAAGGAATGAGCTTTACTAGTTTGTACTTTGCTTGTACAATAATAAAATTGCACTATGTCTCTTTTCTTATTTAGAAACGCGACAATATATTGGGATGTATTAAAACGGAAAGTGTGATATTTATTATGGTATGAAAGGATTAATCAGGAGATGTTGGATGGACATCAAGGGTCGTTCCTTGTCGCAAGAAGGGGAAAGGGCTTGGGGAAGATTTTGAAGAAGGTTTACTTGTATTTATATTGTTGTTCAGTTTGTTATTCACTCCCCACCCCCCCCCCCCCCCCCCCCAAAAAAAAAAAAGGAAAATTCTACGTCTGAAGGCAACCTTTTTACTACCAGTAGTTGTTTCTGGAATCCACTAAAATTTCATTTTTACTTTTAGCACAAACTCCATTTTCATCCATTGTACTTTTAAGAGTGTTTCACTTTGACCATTATATTTTTTTTCTCTTTCAAAAAAAAAAAAAAAGTAGTTTGGAGGGGGAAAAAAAAACCATTTTGGCCCCAAATCTGTGCATAAATCCATGACTAATTGGTGCCTTAGTATTTTACTTGGAGATAGGGGTCAAGTACATAAACGAAGTCAGGCAATCTATGCTTGTTTGGGAAAGGGGTGTTCTGGGTAGTAAGCGGAGGAAGGGAGGTGACCAATTATATAAAACCTGTGTAAGCTTTTCTTTAACTTATTCTATGGGACAAGCATGTTGACATGAATTAGTATTTCCTGAATGACAATATTATCTGGAAGGCCAATTTATCGAATTCTGCCAATGGTTTGATGATTACATCAAAACAACACGTGTTACGAAAATAAAATCATAGGAAATTAAGGTTTGGAGCTTTTAGAAGTATGCATATTCATATTTGTTCAGATATTGCATGCATGAAGTTGCCATCCTAAGTAATAATATGTATTAAGGAGTGATATTTTTTCGGAAACTGTACAGGGTTCAGAAGCAAAATAGCATATTTAATTCCCAATTGAATTTTAATAGTTAAAGTATTCACATCGCTTGACAATTAATTATCATGGAGCTTTTAGAAGTAGTATCCATATTCATATTTATTCAGATATTGCATGCCTGAAGTTTGCATCCTATTAATATGCATTAAGGAGTAATATTTTTTTTTGGAAAACTATATAGCGTTCAGAAGCAAAATGGCATGTTTAATTTCCCATTGAATTCTAATAGTTAAGTATTCACATCGCTCGTCAATTATTGACTAGTACCTATTACTATCAACAGTAAGAATGTGTCCTATGTCATGAATAATGAAGCTTCTAAGCTTCCCTTATACTCCCTCCGTCCCAAATTGATAGTCCCGTTTGACTTTTCATACATTTTAAGGTTACATTATAAGTTTTCAACATTCAGTGATTTTGAAGCCTTAATTTTAGAAATGGAACCAGCTCTCTGGGACAAACAAAAAGGGGAAATGGGACTATCGTTTTGGGGCAAAGGGAGTGTATGTCTTCCACTTTATTCCAATAGAGTACCATGTGAAATGTCAAACTTATTTTGGATTCTGTGTATTTCCTTTAATTTGCCCTAAAATGATACTCCCACCGTCCCGAAATAATCTTCCACTTTTTTTTTTTTTTTTTTGTTTGGGGAAGGGTGGGGGGTCAGCATTACCAAATAGAAAGTGGGACGACTTCTTTTATGTGTTTTGAAAAGAGGGAGTACTAAATTGTTTGACGTTTATTTACTTACTCGTACGATCACGCACTCTGTGTAACTTGATGAAACTTTTTTCTTGCAGTCGTATGGGGCAGATAGGAAAGAACTCAGAGCTGTGCTTCCTTGATGATGAAAGGCTAGCTGTTGGGTTTCGTCTTCAGACACAGATTAACCCAATAAACTCTTTGAACCCAATAAGATGTAACGAAAGTTGTTGTTCCACCTGGCCGGCCAGATAAGAGATTTTTTTTTTTTTTTTTTGGTCGATATGGAAGTTTCTTTCTTCTCAATGCAACGGGCTTGAATTTTGACACGATCACTATTTTTTTTTGGGGGGGGGGCACAACTTGTACACATTTCTTGATGAGTTGAGAGATATGCTACCCATTGGGCCAAGGAAGAAGGCATGGAATTTGTTATGTAAAGTGCTTTTCTTTTGCTTGCATTGTTGTCATTGTCTTTGCATAGTTTTGTAGTTTGAATAAAATACTCGGTTGCGCGTTCTGGCTTCTATTTGGATAAACCTTGTTTGTACGGCATATGATCTCATTTTTTTTTTTTCCTCCTTTGTGAACATCATCACATTGTACTTGTTTTTTTGGTGTGTTGTTCCACTTTTGTCTTAAAATGAACGTTTAAAATTGCTTGAAATAAAAGTAATTTTAAATATTTATTTTGAGATAATAACAATTTCAGAGATTATTCCAGGACGAGTGTAAATAAAAGTTGAGATGTACATAGTTAAATACGGGACGGGTATAAAATGTTGAAAATAACGTACTGTCTTGAAATAAATGGCTTCTTTTCTGCAAGTTAGGATGAAATAATTATTTGAGCAATAAGTTTAAGTTAATTTAATTATCTTAATAAAAAATTAAAATTTGTTATTGATAATGTTTATCAAGGTTTTAAAAAGCGTTAGGCGCCGCATCAGCGCCTAGTGCTTTGACGGAATCTAGACGAGACTTACGCGGGGCCGAGAATTCAGAAATAGTTATAATATCTTAGGAGGGACTTAGGCGTTTCATGAACGCCTAACGCTTAGGCGGTGCCTAGGCGGCCTAGACGGGCATCTTTTAGAACACTGATATTTATAATGGTGTTTCAATAACAAATTTTAAATTTTATTAAAATAACTAAATCAACTTAAATTACTTATCAAGATTCATTTAAAGTAACAATAAAAAAAGTGAAAACATCATTCATGAATTTGGATCCATATTAAAATAAATGATCAATTTATTCTTACTTAAAAAAAATGGACAGTTCTTTCAAAAAATAAAATAAAAAAAATGGACAGTTGTTTTGAATTTGGAAGAGGAGTACTTCATTTGCATCAATTTGATCCATTTTTTATTTAATTATTTTGGTTATATTGTAAAATTTAAAGGGGTTGGGTGAATGGTGATGACCCCCTTGTTCTTCAAAAACTAGACCCGTGGAGCACTTTACTAACCTACTCTCTCTCCAACTTCCCAACCTCCCAGTTTCTTTTTCCATTTTCTATACTCTATTTTGTTTTTATTATTAATGCTATTATGACAAATTATAATATCTCACACATATTTTAATTGAGCTGGTCTCCCATGAGAACAGCTATATCCGTCTCATGGATGAGGCGGGTCGGAACGACCCGAAGCCCGGACCCATGACCCGACCTATAAATAGGTCCACCTAACGAAAACACACACAAACACATAGTAAAAGGTGAGCCGCTAATCTACACACACAAACACGCAGTGAAAATGGTGCGACTGCACAAATCGATTAATCGGAGGGACACGATTCCGGCAACTGAACCTAAGAATCAAAGGTCGCCGGATTATTCAACAACAACTACTCAGATCTAGCAAAATCAGATCAATCAAAAACATCATAAACAAAATCCAGATCTAAAATTTTTAGATCTCGTCTCGCCGAAGATTAATGGAGAACGATATACAACATCAGCAACCTAATGACGGTAAGATTGTTACTAGAAACTAGATTTTACATTATTTAACTTGAATTTAGATTTGAATTTGCATAACATTACACACACACACATGTAATGACTGAATGTATTATTACTTTAAGTCATTGACACCATTACATTGCTGTATATCATCTAAATCTATCGTATAAATAAATGTAACTTTATGATCTATTACGATTATATTGAACAACTATTACTTCAATAATTGTGAACTATTATTTTAAACATAAAGCTTTAATTTAGAAGAACATTACTTACTGTCATTGTTACTTTAGAGAATGAAATGTGTTACTTTAATTGACTAACAAAAAAAATGATACTTTAATTGCAGTTGATGAATCAGTTTACAAACCAACTTGGGAACCACAAGAATATGCTGAAGAAACATTTGAAGAAAATGGTACAATACTTGAAGAAAATGAAACAATAATTGAAGAAGAACAGAATGATACAGGATCAAACATGAGTGGATCTCTATTTGGTTTAACAATAAAGACAATTGATGAAATGTATGACTTGTATTGTCAACATGCTAAGGAAATAGGTTTTGGTGTAAGAAAGTCAACTACAAGATGTCGAGGAGATGGAGTTGTAGTACACAAATATTTCGTATGTTCTAGTGCTGGATCTCGAGTAGACGGGTTTGGTGATAATGAAGTTAAAAAGCGAAAGACTCATATAACACGCACACAATGTAAAGCTTCATTAAAAGTAAAGTTTTTAGAAGATGAAGGATATTATGTGGTCGATAGACATATTTTGGAGCATAATCATCAGTTGACAAGGAAAAAGTGGTCCAAGTATTATAGATGTGAGAGAAGTATTACGGAGGATAAAGGTAAATTAATAGAAGATATGGTTTCTTCTGGTATAAGAGCAATGGACTCCTACTGTTATATGTCATATGAAGCTGGTGGAGATGACATTCTTGGTCACACTAAAAAGGACCATTTGAATTATGTCAATAGATTGAAACTGAAAGAAAGAGGGAGTGGAGATGCACAGACACTTGTTGAGATGTTGTATAAACAACAATCTGAAGAAACAGATTTTTTCTTTAGAGTAATGTTGGATGATGAAGGTAGATTAAGTAGTGTGTTTTGGAAAGATTCAATGATGAAAGATGATTATGATATTTATGGTGATGTAGTTGTCTTTGACACAACATATAGTACAAACAAATATGGTTTGATTTGTGCTCCAATAGTTGGGTTAAACAATCATTGCAAAAACATTATGTTTGGGGTTGCATTTTTGGCAAATGAAGAAACAAAATCATTTGAATGGTTGTTTGAAATATTCAAGAAAGCAATGGGAAGCAAGTGCCCGGTGACAATATTCACTGATCATGATCAAGCAATTACAAATGCTATAGCAACGGTAAGCATTTTTATATTCATTATATTTAAGTACTACATTAACTATATGATACTATTATAATAAGGAACATTAACTATTACTTTTTGTTTAACAGTTCTATTACACATTGTACAAAAATGCTATATTACATTATAAAGTTTATTGTGTTACATTAATAAATACTCTTTATTACCTTTACAGGCATTCCCTAATACAAAACACAGGTTGTGCCAATGGCATTTGTATCAAAATGCCATAAAAAATTTTGGCCGTTTGAAGAGCGATGATGTCTTCAAGGACGAGTTCAGAAAATGTATGTCGGGTTGTAATGATGAAGCTGAATTTGAAGAATGTTGGAATGACATGATTAGTAAGTATCAGCTACAAAACGAAACGTGGTTTAAAAGATTGTATGCTTTGAAGGATAAATGGTGCACGGCCTTGAACAAAGATTACTTTTCAGGTGGTATACTTTCATCACAACGCAGTGAGGTTACAAATAGTGCAATGGGGAGCAATGTGAAAAAAAACAACTAGCCTTGTAGAATTTCATTCAATTTTTAAAAGTATATTGGAAAATTGGAGGAATACGGAAGAACAAGATGAATTCAAAACTGCAAGATCAATTCCAACGTCTACACTTCTATTAACGGGATTGCTTAAGCACGCTTCAGATGTATACACTTTATCTGTCTTTCAACGCTTTGAAAAAGAATTCATGCTAGCACTTACAAGGAAATGTACTCTTATGGATGTTGATGAAGTGCTGCAAACTTATGAGATTTGTGGACTTGATGGTTCTGGACATACAAGATATGTCATGATGGATCCAAAAACTGACTTTGTGAGTTGCAATTGTAGAAAATTTGAAGAATGTGGTATTTTGTGTAGGCATATATTGAAAGTCCTCTATCATAATGATCATATAAAGATACCAGAAAAGTATATACTGAAAAGATGGACAAAATTTGCAAAATCATCAGTTTGGGATAAATTTCACACCTTGGAAAATTTTGACAGGAATAACAGTTTGATTCAATGGCGGCATGAAATGTCAAGAAAGTTCTATAATCTATTTTTGAAGTGCCAAGACAGTGATGCAGCAAGAAAAAAGTTGATGACGCTTACGAAGATCTATGCGTTGCTCTTTCTTCATTGAGCAATAGACAAGAACAAGAAGAAACTTCAGGTTCACATGTTTCATCTACATCAAATGTAACACTAGATCCAGCTCGTTCAGTCACTAAAGGAAGGAAAAAAGGATAAAAGGGGCTATCGAAAAAGGAGGAAAAAAGAGTACAGAAGCCCATGTTAACAGAAGTGATCAGCCAAGGGAATTTGGTTCAAAAACACCAAATGTTAGATTGTTTTAGAATTAATATTACTAGATGTTACTTTTTTCTGTATTAAGTATTACATTATTATTTAGTAAGTATTACATTGTTTTAGTTCAACTATTACACATGCACTTATAAGATGTTAATCTTAATTTAATATTATGTTTATTGCAATTGTTATTACCTTTTCATGTATTAAGTATTACATTATCAATTAGTAAGTATTACATTAGCTAACTTCAACTATTACACATGCAGTTGATTTTACATTTTCATATATTAAGTATTACATTAGCTAACTTCAACTATTACATTAGTTTTCATCACTATTACACATGCAGTTAATATTACCTTTACCTATGTTTAATATTACATGTAAATTACACAGTCACATACGCACTTATGCACCAAAAAAATAATAAAAAACTTATACTTCAGAACAAAAATATTTTCAGTGATTACTACCAATATTTACATTGATTACTAGTGAAAACTGAAAAGTACATAACATTGTTTGAACCAAAATAACATTGTTTAAAACACAACTATTTCTTCAAAGATATACATATCCCCATGAAAACGTAAACATAGAACATTGTTTCAACAAACACATCTATTTCTTCAACTTTCCTTTCTTCTTCAACTCTCCATCATTTTTCTTCTTTTCTTCCAGTTTAAACTTCAATTGGGTTTTGTTTTTACAAAATTCAACAACATTACCCAATAAAAATTCTTTGGCAGTATTGATTGGATGCAGAAACAACTTTCAGTAAGTACTTCGCCCTAAGAACTCTTCTCACATTACCCTTCAAAACAAAAACAGAAAGTATAAAAAATTAAAAAAACTGAACAGTAATACTTTAATAAACATGTTGAACTAATTAAAAAGTAACGAAGTAATACCTTGCTTATATCATCATCACTGGACACATTTTCGCCATCAAAAAATTCTATATTGTACATCAGAAATATACCACAGTCATTTCCATCCGAGTTATTCTGCCCGTTAAACTTCAAAAATTCAATGGGATACTTCACTACTTGCCCGGCCTTAGGATGATTAATATCACGAACAAACTTTACCAACAACTTGTGCTAATCATAATAATAAAAAAAAAAAAACTCTATTAAACAGATAATATACAAAAATAATATAAAAAACAACCACTACATTATTTATAAGTACATACCACTGTTTTTGCAATATCTTGGAATATTTTCTGAATTTTCGGCTCAAACAAAATTCTGTCATCATAATCTCGATTATCAATGACTTGAACCTTGTCCAACTTGAAATTCAAAACAATACAATAGTAGTGCTCTCGGATGTTAATTGGAACAAAAATCTACAATACAAATAAGAGAACATTGGAAATTTTATTATAAAGTAAAAGTAATACAAAAAAACTGAAAATATAAAAATTATAACTATATTAACAAAGGTACTAACCATTTCAGCCGTCTTCGCATCCACATTAACAATTTTAAGAGATTGCTTGAAACAATCTCTTACATTCGACTCCATTTTAGAAACATCAATTCCCACGCCATTCACAATAAGGTCCAAGTACGCCTTTCAAAAAAATTAAGATAGAAACTATTATTAGTTAAAAAAAAATAACACTATTACTTCACAAGTGTAGTACTATTACTTATAGCAATACCAACTATTACTTAAACAAATGAGAAGTATTACTCAAAATGAAAATAATTGCTAAAACAATTATTACTTACACAATGCGACAGATTTAAGAACACCCGTTTTCCATTCTTCTGCTCTTTGTTTAAAATAACAGTCCAGGCATCAATGATATTAACAAACACCCATTTCTTCATGTTCATATTAATTATATCTTTCTTGAATACATAACATGGATATTCGTCAGCATCTTGAAGCCTGAACATCAGCATTTCCCTAAATGAAAATAAAAATAAAAAATAAGACATTAGTATTTCAATTTATAAAACAAAAATATAATTAGAGAAATAATAATTAAACTTACCCATCATAGAAATCATCAACATCAAACATACAAAAATCAATAATCTGTTTATCTCTCAAATCACTATTCACAAAAAATCTTTTGTTTTGTGTCATAAAACTGGAAACAAAATCGGTCCTTTCAGCAATGACACAAGTAGTAACTTTCAAAAGATCATAAAATCCATTTGGCCGATCAACCTTCTTCACATATTTGATGGCTTCTCGAATGGATTCATCTTGCTCACCACGCAAACCAATATCTGCCGTCTGATCATCATCAAAAATGTTGAATTTTGTCTGAACTGGGGTGTTAAATTCTGAGGACGAAAGCAACTCAAAACTCGGCATATCATCGCTCATCTTCCTCATCTGATTCATTCTCTCACATGCTGCATCTATGATCTTGAGAACTTCCTCACTACTCCAAAACCTATCCTCCTCTTGTGAATCTGTGTAGTGCACTTGATGAACCTTGGGAACATTGTCCTTCAAACCCTTGAGACTGTGCATATAATGATCAAACACTATTCCCATGTCCCTCTTCTTCAACATAAAAATTTCATGAAAATTCTGAAAATTAAGAGTAATAATTAGAAACACATAATATAATATATAACTATATATAATGTAATAGATAAAATAAATAATGTAATCCATAAAAAAACATGAAATAATATATGGCAATACATAAAGTAACATAAAATAAAACATAAAATAATAGACTTTTTGATATTTTCATTTGTTTGAAGACCTTTTGGAATACCAAACTTTATATATCTTCCACCTTTCTCTTCAACTTCCTCATACAATCCCAAACCCTCACTGTTTATTTCATCAATAATATTTTTCACAAAATCATCAGTTCTAGCACCAACATCAGGAGCAATGTCCTCGTTCTCCATCTTCTCCGTCTCACAGTCATCAACTGAAATAACCACTTTTTTTGTGATAGGATAAACATCCTTGACCCAGACACCATTACCAAAAGAACCTGATTTCTTTTCTTGCAAAACTCTTTCCAAAATTTTGTCACTGGTCCAATGTTTGATAAGCGGGAGTGTAGTTGGCGAAACAGTACCCCTCCAATTCAAGCGATGGAGATAAATTATAGTAAAAGCCAGCAAACACCCTCGAAGATGTGTTTTCGACTGTGTGTGGTACTTGTGGATGGAATTACATAGCTTATCAAAACAATAAGATGACCAATCATACTTCGCAATATTCTGCACATCAATCAAAGTCTTCAATAGGAGCAACACAACAGTATAATTACCCTTGGCACAAAGAAACTTGACAAACAATACAGGGCAAACAATATCTTAAAATCATCACCAAACTGACCAGCGATATCAAAAGTCAAAATATTCCTCAAGTCTTTCACAATACTCTTAACTGTAAGACCATACTCATTTTTTAAGCGAGTATAAGCCTCAGGTTGATCATCTTTATGCTTGTATGAAACGACTTTAAGACCACTGATTGGTAAATTAAAAACATCACAATAATCCTCTGCAGTTAACTGAATAAGCTCACCATTAGATGCATCAAGAATCCTAGAAGCCCCATTGAACCTCTCAACCATCCACCTTGCAATTGAAAGATTAACACTCTTCACTTTCATCTCAAGAACACCTCCAAATCTCATACTAATAACTGCTTTCCTTTGATCAGAATTAAAGGTCTTAACCATCTCGGCTATCCCCAAGGCAACGCTCTTTGAAACAAATGGCGGCCTATAAAAAAAAACAGTTATTACTTTATTAAACTTAAATTAGTACTCTAAGCATTATCAACTATTACTTATATAAAACTGATATTACATTATAAAATAGTATATATTACTAATAAGAATTATCAACTATTACTTATAAAACTAATATTATATTATGAAGCAGTATCTATTACTTATAAAACATTACAAATATTACTCATTACTAACCTGTCAGTTTTCATTTTCTTCAAATCACTTCCCTCTAAATCAACAACAGCAGCTCTTTTCGATCCTTTTTCCAATTTCACTTCAGATTTTACCATCGTTTCCTTGATATCCTTCTCCTTCTTCAAATGAACAGGCTTTTTCTTCAACTCCTTTTCCTTCTTCCCAGCCACATTCTTCACATTTTTTGGTGAAGACCTTGTAACAACACCTTTGTCCTTCAACTTCATATCCTTCTGCATCTTCTCAACAACTTTTTCATCCTTGCCCTTCTTCCCAGGCACATTCTTCAACTCCTTCTCCTTCTTCCCAGGCACATTCTTCTCTTTTACATTTTTGGGTGAAAGAGAAGACCTTGTAACAACACCTTTTTCTTTCGGAGAAGATCTTGTAACAACCGTTCTTGGAGTATCTTTTCCACCTCAACATTTTCTTCACTACAAAGTTTTGATGAAGATCTAGTGACAACATTTCTGGTAGTATGCTCTTCATCCAACTTGTCCTTTAAATCATCATCCCTCTTCTATCAACATTATCCTTCGATCTGTTTTCATGATCTTTCTTCACAAGCCGACGTCTCTTCGCAGATTGCTTGATACGTATAACTTTACCATCTTTTTTTCCAGTGATAGTACAAGACCACCACCACTACGTTCATCATTTTCTTCAACAACAGAGGCTTCATCCATCTGTTTTACTCCATCGGTATCCTCACCATCCCCTACAACAACCGCTTGAGGAACAGGTTGATAAATAACCAAAGATCTTTCCATCGATGTATCTTTATCATCATCAGAATCAATACTATCTTCAGGAGTATAATCAACCAAACCTCTTTCCATTCGAGTAACTGTCAATATAGTAGAAATATAATCAGAATAAAAAGTTAAGCAATCATAATTTACTAAATAAGGCTTAATAAAAACATACATAGTTCAGGAGATTGATCAGAATCAGATGATTGACCAGAATCTGAGCTAACGTCAAGATAAACTGGGCTTGATTGTTTAATCTGCTTTCTACTAGAAAAAGATGAAATCCTTGATGAACTCCTCAGCCCTTTCCTAAACTGTTTAACGTTACGCTTCATTCTATATCCATTAAAAAACAACAAAACAAAATTTTAGTACTAAAAAACATTACATTAACAAATATATAACTATTACATAATGATTGTCAAGACTATTACATTATCTTATTCTGACTATTAATCATATGAACACCTATAAACCAACTATTACTTTAAAATAATATAAATATTATATTTACATATTATGTATATTACTTAAACAATGTAAAGTATTACTCAAACTATATCTTATTCTGACTATTACACAATCATATGAACACCTATAAAACAACTATTACTTTAAGTCAACACTATTACATTATCTTATTCTAACTATTACACCATCATGTGAACACCTACACCCCAAAAAGTAATACTAAAGGACAAAACTCAGATACCAACACATATATATACAACAACAAAAAACAGAACAAAAACAAACAACATATCTAACCCTAGAAATTAACCAAAAAAGCAAAAACAAAACAACAAAAAAATGAACCAAAACAGCAACAACAATAGAAAAATACAAAATAAACAACATGCATTACAACAAATTTCATATAAAAACACAATAAAATTTGAAAAACCAAAAAAGTACAACCAAACAACAACATCTCTAACCCTAGAAATGAAGAATGTTACAAAATCGACTTGAAATTTAAAACAAAAAGACAAAACAAAGCATAAAATGCAAGAGTCGCACTTAAAATCAAGCAAAAATGCTGTGAAAAACGACCTGAAATTTGAAAAAAAAATGGGGAAAATCTTACAAAACTTCGAACAAAAACCTAATAGAACTCTACGAAAAGCTTGTAAGGAAGAAAATCGACTTGAAAGGGGTTATCGAACGGTTGAACGACGGTTACTGCCGGAGAGAAAAACGAGAATGAGCAGTTGAAGGAGAGATGGTCGGTGAAGCTTCTCGAACAGTACTCACCTTTTTACTGTGTGTATTATGTGATTTTTGGGCGGGTTGATCTATATATACTCCGGGTGATGGGTCGGGTTTCGGGTCGGAATGACCAGTCTCATCCATGGGCCGGGTATCCCTGTTCTTACATAAGTTTTTGTCATTTTAATTAAACCGCCCCGTTATAATCTTGTGTCTGTCTTTATAATGAAACTCTGATTATCACCAAGATTTTTTTGAGGTAAAAATAATGAGTGAATTGTTGTGAGTATGACAAATGGATCTCACTGTACTCCCTCCAACCCATTTTAAACTTAAAAAAAAACTTTTGGGTTTAAAAATTAAGAAAAAGATGATGTGTTGTGCATGCAGATGGTTTGGTAAGAAAGAGAGGAAATGGGGTAATGAATAGTTATTGCGTAATTGTTGCGAGTATCCATGTAAGGTCCACAAATAAAAATATAAAAAACTTTCTTTTTTAGGTTTTGAAGTTTAACTGGGACACTCATAATGAATTTTTTTTAAGTTTAACATGATATGGAGAGAGTATAAAAATAAAGAAGTACTCACTCCGTCCCAAAACATTTTTCACAATTTTGGACTTGCACAAGATTTAAGACGATAGCATCTATATTCAAAAGTATTGTGAGTTGGAAATATTTGTGACGATAATTATTTGAGAGTAAAACCCGCAATTTAAATGTGTGATTATATTGGGGTAGGATGAATAAAAAAAAAAGTTGAACGACATTTAAAAAAAATGAAAAATATAACACTCAAAAATAAAATTATTACAAGTTCTTTTAGAACGAAAAGGATGTTACTCTATATGTCTCAGTTTAAGGTTCTTACTTTCCTTTTTGGTATGTTTCAGTTTAAGGTTCTTAGTCGCTTTATTCTTTAAATGATAAAGGATGAATATTGTTTTGGACACTCTTGTCCTCATAAAAATCATATATTACAGAAAACACATCACTATTCACTTTTCACCCACTTGCTTTATGAATGGACAATTATATTATCCACTCTATTATTGACTCAAGTTTACCTTGATTGTTTAATAATTATGCAAAATTATACTAAGAACCTTAACTCGGGACGTAAGGAGTAAAACTTTTTTACTTTAAGTAATGTTACGCGTTAATGCAACACTCAAAAAAAAAATGTGGCGATAGAACAGAGATATTATTATAAAGTAAAATACGGAGTACTCCCTCCGCCTCAAAATACCTTGCACTAGTTTTTTTAGGTGTTTTATTGGTAATTTCCTTATCCTAAAATGTTCAAATTTTATTATTATTCTCTCTACCTCACCTTTCATACTCAACACTTAATTTTGGGCTCCAGTTGTAAATTTCACTCAACTTATCATACTCACATTCCCTTTCTCACTCACAATACTTTTGAATATACTCCCTCTGTCCCAGCTCACTTGACACTTATTTCTATTTTGGTCCGTCTCAGCTCACTTGAGATGGAATGAAGGGAGTGTATACTTTTTCTTTAATTCCCGTGCAATTTCAAAATGGTGCAAGGTGTTTTTGAACGAAGGGAGTACAAAATTTAGCTAAAACATTTATTAATATTCATAGTGGAGTAATAAATAAATTTTGAATTTCTAATAATCCAGTCAAACTGAGCACGAGTAAACTGCTTTTCTGCCCCTCGTACTATTGTCTCAACATCAATTTGACACTCGTACTGCTGAAACACTAAATGTATGATGCGTACTATTGATTTAGTAACAAAATCAACCAATATTCCTAACGCCAGTTAAATATTTAACGGACAAGTCCTTATAGGAAATTGTTGACCGGGTCAACCCTTACATAGCAGTTGACTGGACAAAAAATGCAATAACATTTATTGAATTTCTAAAAATAAATTTCAAAAATTCAAAACTTTGAAGGAAAAAAAAGTTGTAATTTCAAACCCCAATCCGGCACACTCCACTCAGATAAACTGGGTTTAAACTCTCAGACATCCTTCCGCCTCTAGTCTCTCCACCTCCGGCCGCCACCACGACCAAACGCACAACCAACCCCTCCACCGCAGCCCAAACCCACTATCGGAGCTTTCAGCAAATAAAAAGTAGGGTTTGAAATTGCAACTTTTTTTTAAAAAAAAAAAAACAAAATAAATTTTCAAAACTTTATTCTTAGAAATTCAATAAATGTTATTGCATTTTTTTGTCTAGTTAGCCGCCACGTAAGCATTGACCGGGTCAACAATTTCCTACAAGGACTTGTTCGTTAAATATTTAACTGGCGTTAGGAATATTGGTTGATTTTGTTACCAAATCAATAGTACGCATCATACATTTAGTGTTTCAGCAGTACGAGTGTCAAATTGATGTTGGGGCTATAGTACGATGGACAGAAAAACAGTTTACTCACTGGAGCAAAATGCAGGAAATAAGGGAACACGTGATCACGTGGCAATTTGGGGGAGCCTACAAATTTGGTTTGGCCAGGTCATCAGGCCAGAGGAGTGAAGCATCCGTCAACATCAATCACAACTTTAGGATGCCCAAACACAGCTGGCATACAACTGGCATTCATTTACTTTCTTTTACTTTCAAAGACCCATATTCCCTTTGCCACCTCACCCCACCCTTTTCGCTCTCTTTATTAGTACTAGTGTTCAAAAAGGTGTCCGTCTAGGTTGCCTAAATCCCGCCTAGGCGTTAGGCGTTCATGAAACGCCTAAGTTTCGCATAGAATATTATAATTATTTCTGAAATCTCGGCCCCGCTTAAATTCCGTCTAGACTCTGCCTAGGCGCTAGGCGCTGCTGCGGCGCATAGCGACCGCCTAGCACTTTTTAGAACCTTGATTAGTACTCCGTTAATTATCAAATTTTGTTTGTTCCACAAACTAAATTTAAAAGAAATTTACTCCCTCTGTCTTACTATACATTTCTATTTTTGTTTGTCTAATTTTATTTGGCCACTTATAAAACCAATGTACGTTTATTCATTATTTTCCTATCATACCCTTATTTAAATTTAAAAATTAATACTAGTTGGTATAAAAACAAGGCACATATTCTCATGTACATACATCCTAATTAATACTCTCCTCGTCCAATTTTAAATTTCAAAAATTTCCCTTTTGGGTGTCCCATTTTAAACTTCAAAATCCAAAAAAGGAAAGTTTTTTATACTTTTTTATTTAGTGGGACCTACATGTCATACACACAACAACTATCCACTAACTATTCCATACCCCACTTTCTCTCTCCTACCCACTTTCTATACTCACAACACTCTACCCCACTATCTATATTATATAATATAAATATTCTCATCTTAATTCTTATGCCCACTTTTTTTTGAAATATAAGATGGGACGGAGGGAGTATTAAAGAAGGGTATAATAGAAAATATAAAAATTGAATAAAGTATTAATTGAAGCTTCTTAAACTACAAAATTTTGGCTAGTGTCCAAACATTGTGAGACGGAGAGAGTAGTTATCACTAAGTAAGTAAAAGGAAAATGTGTTTATGGTTCATTAGTTAATTAAAAATCTCAGAGTTTTATCATCCAGTCGTTTTGAATATTAAAGAGTTTTAGTTCACATTACATAAATTTTTTACTACACGAAAGTCCATGGTTCAATTTCCTCTTTCCATTGTCAAAAAATAGTACTCCATCCTTCTCGGTTTAAGGTTCTTAGTTTGACTTTGCACGCTTATTAAAGAATCAAAACAACATTGAGTCAAGAATAGTAGAGGGTGGAGGATATAGTTGTCAATTCATAATGCAAGTAGATGAAAAGTAGATGGGTAAGTGATGGGCTTTTTGTAATATATGAACTTTATGAGGACAAAAATGTCCAAAACACTATTCATCCTTTGCCATTTAAGGAATAAAGCAACTAAAAACCTTAAACTGAGACATACCAAAAAAAGAAATTAAGAACCTTAAACTGGGATACTTCTTCTACTCCCTCTGTCCCGCTTGAAATTGCAAAACTTTTCATTTTGGGCGTCCCATAGAAATTGCAAAATCCATAAAAGGAAAGTTTTAACCCACTTGCACACTCACATCAACTAACCCACTAACTATTCTCTACCCCACTTTCTCTCTCTCACTCATCTATCAACACTCACAATACATCACCTTTTTCACGTTTTCCCTTAATTCTTGTGCCATAATTTTTTTGTGCAATTTCCACCGGGACGGATCACAGTGAGAGTGCTATCTTGATTGTGCACGTTAATTAAGGAAACTTTCTCTATTTTGGTTGAGGATGCTAATTAAGGAAACAATAGAAAGTGAGTAAACATTAGAAAGTGAGTAAACATTGCAGGTGGATTGAAAATATAATTGTTTAAAAGACTATTCATAATGTAAGTGGGCAAAAAGTAAATTGATAAGTGTTTGATTTTTTGTAATTATAAAAAGTTAGAAAGACAAGTTGTACAAAACACTATTAATTCTTTCTCATTATTTGTCATTTTGGAAAAGAGACTCATATTCTGAACATGCCATTATAGAAAGTAGGACTCTTGCTCTGTTAACAAAGGAACTAATATCAAATAAATGAAGCTATATTCTTAAATGTGGCAACATTTCATTACAAAACTAAAATTGCAGAATATAGAAATGTATGGCAAAATTAACACTAGTAACGGGGCAGCTACTCCAATAGCCAAAGGTCGTTCCTGACCCCAACAAGAAATCTAGTCTTGCTTTAATTTTTAATTTTATGATTTTTCAATTAAATATTGATCAAAATCTTATAAAAATCTTATTATTATTAAACAATTTAAAATAGTGTTATTTATAATATCGTTAATGGTAGGGCTGCAGGGGCGGATCTTGCATGCTAGTGGGGGTGCACGTGCACGCCCGTCAACCCCTTTTTTTTATTTTTTTACTAAGTACACCCCCCAAAAAAATAATTAGAGTGGTAATTTAACTAGAAGGGATGTAAACTTAGTAGAAGGAAAAGATAACAAATCAACGCTGACATAAGTTTACGAGAAACGAAGCGGAGCCACACAACACAAACACATTCGCAAAAATCAGAAACTTACTGACCTTCTAGTTAAATTACCACTCTAATTAAGTTATTTAGTGTAAATTGTGCCCTGTGTTTGGAAATCCTAGATCCGCCACTGTAGGGCTGGCAAAATTTGTAAATCCATACCAACCAATTCGTATACCAACCGTACCAATTATAATTGGTACGGCTAAATCGGTATACCCGACATTGTTGGTAGGTACTACCGTACCAATTATGTATAATTGGTTGGTACCGGAACTGATATTTAATGTTGGTTGGTATACCAAGTACCAATTATAGTTTTTAATAATATTAAAAATATTATATGTTCTATCCCTATTCTATTCCCCATTTAATTCAGTCTCACGACTGTTAATGTATTGTCATTATCATTTTGGGGCGAATTGTGTATATCATTACAAGTGTAGGTTGCATATGTTAATGTATTGGTAGTATCATAAATTTGTGGACGAACTTTATATAGTGAATATCCCATGAGTTGTTACATGCCGGTTATTTCATGCCAATGGCAAAGATTATATTGAAGTGCAACTCTTATTGTAGTTAAAAGGATAAGAGAATATTAGTCAAATAGATGTTACAATTATTACTACTACTTCTATCCCAAATTAATGACAAAATAGTTATAAAATTTGCATTAATTTTAGGTAATATTGTGGTTAATTGTGGTGAATTGTGGTGATCAATTGGTGTCAACCTGAAACTCCTACCTTGTTGACTAGCTTTACGTCATGTTGAATTAGGTAATCAATATGTTTTGTTTTGGACTCGTCGTTTATTTTTGTTTTATAATCGTTTTTACATTATATTCAACATTTGGTATAGGCTAGTACCAACCGTACCAACCAAGTACCAAGCGTACCAACTAAGTCGGTAATGGTACATATTTTTATGTACCAAGTTAAATTTATTTGATACATGGTATAAGCAAAATGTAACTGATATACCTACCAATCCAGCCCTAGTTAATGGTGATAAATGACAACTTTTAAAATCGTATAAAAATAGATAGATTTTGCTAAAGCCATAGTCAAATTTGGATTAAGTTGACCACATAATTGAAATAAAATATATTTTCAGCAGGAGAAATGAGTTTTTTTTTTTTTTTTTTTTGGCAAATCTTATACTCCATCCGTCCCATTTTAAACTTCAAAAATTTCTCTTTTGGGTGTCCTATTTTAAACTTCAAAATCCAAAAAATGAAAGTTATTTATATTTTTTTATTTAGTGGGACCTACATGTCATACACACAACAACTATCCCCTAACTACTCCCTACCCCACTTTTTCTCTCCTACCCACTTTCTATACTCACAACACTCTACCCCACTATCTATATTTTATAATATAAGGATTCCCATCTTAATTCTTGTGCCCACTTTTTTTTGAAGTTTAAGATGGGACGGATGGAGTATATATATATATACTCCCTCCGTCCCGCCGAAAATTGCAAAAAAAAATCATGGCACAAGAATTAAGGGAAAAGTGAAAAAGGTGATGTGTTGTGAGTGTTGATAGTTGAGTGGGAGAGAGAAAGTGGGGTAGAGAATAGTTAGTGGGTTAGTGGATGTGAGTATGAGAAGTGGGACCCACTAATTAAAAAGTATTAAAAACTTTCCATTTATGGAATGTGCAATTTCTATGGGACGCCCATTTTGGTAAGTTTTGCAATTTTCGGTGGGACGGAGGGAGTATATATTAAAGTTGGTGAAGAGGGCTATAGTTTTGACACATAAGCAAACATAAGCTAAAACTTCATTTGTGTGAAGCCACATCATCACTATTGATGTGGTGGATTTTGTATACATTATTTACCTGATTCTCTCATATATTTTGGTTCATTTTGATGTACTTTAGACTAGATTTGATGTATTTGAGACATTATTTTATCATTTGAGCTTTATTGTAATCCGGGGTAGAATAGTCGTTATTATTTAATTATTTTCCCGGATGTAATTTTTGGTGAGCTTCAACGTCTGTCTCGATGGTCAAGTAGTCAAAGTCAAGTCAAAGTTAACTGGCGGAAGAGCGCAGGGGCCAAACTGAAATTTCTGGAAGTTGAGGGGCTGTTTGGACAATTCTAAAACTTGGAGGACTGAACTGACAATATTAAAACTTCAGGGACTGATTTGCAAAAAGTGAAAATTTTCCTCCGTCTCCGTACAAGTGCAGCGGCGGCTGAGTTTCGGGCTTTGGAATTATTTTTCTTTTTATATTTTATTAGTATTGTTTTTCTTTTTATTATCCTTTAGTAAATTTTTTTCTTATAATTAGTTTAGAATTACATTAGTATTAGGTCATTCTTTGGATCAAAAAAGGGTACGTTCTTTCTTTTTCTCTGGGGAGCTTTTGTAAACCATTAATGGAGAACTAAACTACATTGCTTTGGGTTGAGATCTTGAACCTACTTTGATTCAATTGAGGTAATTTTTCTTATTCTTTTGTTGATCTATTTATAATTTTGTCTGTTCTGATTCTAGATTAATATTTAGGGTTTGTGGATTTGACCAATCCATTAGTTCTATTTCTTGATCTATGCTAGAATTCTCTGTTCTGTGCCAGAATTAGAGTTTTCACCGTAGCATCTCCACGAATTGTGTATGTGCCATAGCAATTCGGGGAGTAGGCAAAATTAAACGATTATCTAGTAACCTAGAAAGCGTTCTTGATCTTAGTCTCTTAAATTGAATCAATTAATTCTGTGATCTAGACTGTGCCAGTTAGATTAATTATTAATTAGGGTTTATAGTGAGTGTGCCACTGCTATAGACTAATCTGTAAGAAGAGACAGAGATTGCAATATATCTCGTGATCAAGTGAATAGGATTAACAGAGAAATAGAAGTACCAATGAAATTGAATTAGAGGACGGGGATAGTAATCAATCTGAAGTGCTTTTTAATTAATTGTTTTAATCAAGTTAGTTTAATTTCCCGTCTTAGGAATTAATTACAATCAATTCAACCCCCAATCTGGTCAAGTGACTGTTCGTAAATAAATAACCGTTCTTCGCGGATCGACTCTGGACTTGCCCTAGCTATATTTTTAGAACCTAGTCCAGGTTTAATTTGTAGGTGTGCGATTAAGCCTACCAAATTTTGGCGCCGCTGCCGGGGAACGGTGTTTATTTGTTTACGTTCTTATTTTAATTCTTGTTCTTTTTATTTTTATTTTATTTGTATTTATTTTTAGTTAGTTTAGTTATTTAGTTTCCTTTTAGTTTTTATTTATTTCTGTTTTAGTGTGGCACCTTTTATGGTCCACACCCGTTCTACTGATAATTGCTTGTGAGTCTTGAACTAGAAAGCAAATGGCAGATCAGACATTGAGGCAAAGGACTGCTCCGAATTGGAATGAGCAATCAAATGCCGTCCAATTCCCCGCCTTACCTGCCGGAGTGACTTTTGAGTTGAAGTCGGGGCTGTTGAGCCAGTTACCACACTTCACTGGGATGCCTGGAGAGAATCCGAATCAGCATGTGTCCCAGTTTGTGCAGATATGTCAAAGCATGAAGCCGGCTACACTTCCTTTAGAGCACTTATTACTCAGAGCATTTTCTTTCACTCTGAAAGATGATGCTAGTGCGTGGTACTATCATCTCCCACCAAACAGTATCACCACATGGCAGCAAATGAAGGAGGTGTTTCTTGATGAGTTCTTTCCTCCCGATCAAATCAATGTGATGAAGCGGGACATTAGCAACATGGAGCAGAAGGTGGATGAGACTCTATACGAGTATTATAACAGGTTCCATAAGTTGTGCAGGAGTTACCCGTATCATGGGTTTGATGATGATCAGTTGATAGTATATTTCTATGGAGGGTTGACAGTCATGGATAAGCGGTTGGTGGATTCTTGTTGTGGGGGCAGTATACTCAACAAGACGACTGAGGAGGCTAATGAGATAATTGATTAGTTGGCTAAGAGCACTCGGACACATGGCCAGAGATCGAGTTTCAGACAGGTTAGTGTTGTGGGATCGAGTGGTGGTGTGCCAAGTAAGCTTGAGACAGATGTAGAGGACCTTAAGGGGATGATGAAACAATTATTGATGGGTCCACCACAGAGTCAACAGTATCCCAGTAGTCAGTATATTCAGTACGGACCACCGTACCAGCAGCAGCAGCAGTATCAGAGTAATCCTCCGAGACAGTCTACGGATGATCTGTTTCACTCTTTAGTGCAGTCAGTGAGTATGATGAATGGTAATTTCCAACAGTATCAACAGATGACCGATGCGAGTATTGGTAATCTAGAGAGACAAATAGGGAAAATAGCTGATGCAGTTGGGAGATTAGAGACTAGAGAGGCAGCGAAGGTACAGTCTGGAACAGAACCGAACCCTAAGCAGAGTGCATGTGCCATGACTTTGCGCAGTGGTAATGAGATTGGGAAGGAAGTTGTACCGGAGGAGCCACTGATTGAGGTTGAGCAGGTTGTGCCCGAGGAGAAGACCCCGAAGGAGGAGAAGAAAGCTACACCAAAACCACCAGTTTATGAGCCGGATGTTCCATTTCCTGAGGCCTTGAGAGAGCATCTCAAACCGGAGCCTGACAAGGCTATATATGACACTTTCAAGAGGCTTGAGGTAAACATCCCATTTTTGGATCTTTTGCAGACTATCCCGAGATATGCTAAATTCTTGAAGGAGTTGTGTACATCGAAGAGGGATCAGAAGGCAAGGAGTCAGAAAAAGGTGAAGATGAAAGAGCATGTGTCTGCGGTCTATCATAAGAAGATGCCCAAGAAGTGTAGTGATCCGAGTATGTTTGTGATTCCTGTGTCTTTGGGTGATGATTCTGAGCACATGGCAATGCTTGACTTGGGTGCTTCAATCAATGTCATGCCTTATGCATTGTTTGAAAAGCTCAAGTTGGGACCTCTACATGATACTAGGGTGGTTATTCAGTTGGCAGATAGGTCAAATGCATACCCTAAGGGGTAGGTTGAGGATGTTCTAGTGCGGGTTGGTAAGTTCATTTTTCCCGCTGATTTTTATGTTTTGGAGATGGACACGGATCCTAAGGCTCCCATTCTGTTGGGGAGGCCTTTTATGTCTACGGCTCATACTAAGTTAGATGTGTCGAATGGTTCATTAACTATGGAGTTTGATGGGGATTTAATGGAGTTCAATATTTTTTACTCCAAGAAAGACCCTAAGGTTATCTGTGGTTTGTGTTTTATGGATGTAGTAGTGTTGGTCCCCAAAGGGCAACAAGGGTGTGAAAATCGCTAGAGGGGGGGGGGGGTGAATAGCGTTTTAAAATTCTTTTCAAACCCTTTTGCAATTCAATAGCAGATGCGCACAACTCTTATTTTGGCTAAGTATAGCGCGCAGTAAGAGTGTGAAATGCACAGCGGAAATTTAAAGCAGCTCTGCGCAGGGTATACTGTGCAGAGATAAAAACGCACGCGCTAAGTATGAGGCTAAAGAGTGGCGCAAAAAGGATTCTAAGGCAAATGAGCAATAACAATTACAACATCAAAGTGTAGCAATCTGAAAGATCAAACAAAGCAGTTCATAAATAGTTAAGCAAGAAAAGTGCAGTAGATATAATGAACACGCTATTTGGAGAGGTTCGATCGATGAAAGATCTACATCCTCTACCAAGATGGTTAGTCTTGGATTTCTAATGGAGATCTTATTATATGAGAGAGTATTACAAATTACAACATTTGAGCTCAATACTAACTCAAGATCTATTATCTATGAAGAACAAATCCTAGACTAAACCGGTGTATCTCAAGAAGTTAGATCAAAATGATCAAAGCTTCAAGAGGTGTGTGTGTGACAGAAATTCTGGGCTCTAAGAATATGAAAGATGAAGAGCACTAAGAATTCTGGTAATATAGGGCTTTGTGATATGAGCAGGAGTTTGAAGGTTTGAAGATCTTGAAGGTTGTTCTAAGGAATCTGGAAATTTTGAGCAGCAGTCTTCAGATCTTCAAGGTTTCTTAATGAAGCATGAAACTCGAGCTCTGAAGCATAGTGGCCAACAAGAGGGGCTTGATGAAAGGGCATCTAAGAAATGAAGATGAGCATGCTATTTATAGCTGAGAGCTTGAATATAGCCGTTGGAGCTCTTAGCAAGGACAATGAGCTGGCACAAAGTGATTGGCGCGCAGCTGTCCTTTATAGCCGTTGGGACTCTGATCAAGATGATGACCTGGCACAATATGATTGGTGCGCAGGTACCTTAGAGCCGTTGGAGACTGGGCATGAAGACCAAAGTCAAATCTTTTTCCAGAAGGTTGACAGCTGTCTTCACTTGAGATATTTCTTTGAAACGTGTCTCCACCAATGGTTTTGCTGAGTGTGCTTATTTTGTCGCTTTCCAAGCTTCTAGAATATGAGATCAGGAGATGAGGAATTTGACCAAGGTAGTGTCCGCGCACAAAGGCATGCGCATTGCCGGCGCGCATTGCCGGCGCGCATGGATGTTGCGCATGGGAAGCATGCGCACCATGCTTGGTCACTTAAAAGATCTCTTGAGAGTTTAGGGAACAAGACCTTAAAAACTGAGCAGGGTTAAATGTTTGCGCAAGATGTCTATGCGTAGTAGCTACCTGCGCAGAGAGCATCCTGCGCAGTGAAATGAATCCTGCTTTGGAAATCTTCGATCTTTCAAAGCTTCAAGTCCTATCATCTAAGCCTATACTATAAAAAAGACTTGGCTAAAAATTGAAGTTATAAACTTCTTTACATGAGGTCCTAAAGTCCACAAAAATACTCATAGGTGATGGTATCAATCAATTCTAACAAATGTAGGAGGGTTAAGTGATAAGCATACCCAACAATCTCCCCCTAAATGATTGATGCCATTACCTACTAGAGCAAAGGCAATTCATTTTACTTGATAATAACATGTCCATAAAAATGTGAATGGTAAATCATGCCTCAAGTCAATGCACACACTAGCCAGTGCTATAGATTTCTAATCTATCCAAAAGATTAAAAACTTACAAGATAGGAAAGATAGAAATATCATTCAGAGCATACAAATAATGTGAGATAAAGTTTTAAGTATGCGTTTAAACTGAATGTTTAAACATCATGCGTAGAAAACATGAGCAGTAAAGATTATGCGCATGAGTTTAAGTAATAATGCATTCAATGTTCCACAAACGAATGGTTTGAATTGAACAAGGTTTTGTGAAAGCTTAATGATGCATTCTTCTCATTAATACTTGAAGGATTGTCAGTTACAGAGTACATGCTTTAACGAGGAAAAACAAAAAGGGTGCGCACAAAAACAAAAGCGCACGAAATAAAAGTGCATAAAACATACTGCGCAACGAGAATCAAAAAGTCTCAAAGAAAAAAAACTAGCAAAATACTTACAAAGGAAATCTAATCTATGTTGATCCGTTGCAGGGCTTCGCGCATCTCATTCTGAAGACTGTTGAACTTGTTCATGAGTCCCACCTTTAAGTTTTGAAATTTGTCCTGGAACTCAATGGCTTTACCAACATAAGTGTTCATTCCTCTGCGCATATCAGCATTGTCATCCACCAGCTCTCTGAACTTTGCTCTGCTGTCCGTCAGGATGGCAGTCTGCGTAGCTTCTAGTCTTGTGTCAGTATGAAGGCGCTGAGTGTTGACGCTGGCTTGAATATCTAGCATAGTATAGTCCATCTTGTCATTGAACGCAGAAGAAAAATCTTCCATGGACTTGGTAATACATTTACGCACTTCTTCAATATTATGCGCAGAGCTTCCTTGTTCAATCTTCTCCATCTGAGCCTCCATCTGATCTTGAAGATCATCAAATCCTCTAAGTAACCCATCTGTGAGGGTTTTCTTGAGCTTTTTCAGTAAGTCACTGAGTCCACCATCAAACGCTCCAAGGGTGCACACATTATTGAGTTATACGCTGACATTTTCGAGCTGGGCGCTGATGGTTCTCAGGGAGTCCAGGATGAGTTGATCCAAAGTGATAGGAACTTTTTCTTGCGCAGGCTCAGATGAACTTGCCTTTGCCTCCGTCTCAGCACTCTCCGTGCTCTCCTTTGCACGTGCCTTTGCTTCCTCCGTAGCTTTCTCCCCCTTAATGGTATCAATCTCCAAACGCTGCATGTAAAGACGGTACAGTAAAGCAGTTTGAGCAGTAAGGAGTTGATTCAGCTGCAGCTGCGTAGCGACTTGATTTGCTTGAACAGAGTGCAAGGATTGCACGATCTGGCGCAGCTCAGCTGAAGAGGAAGTAGGAGTCTCAGGGGCGGTAGATGAAGGTTGAACTGGAGAAAGATCACTGCTGTCAGTGGCTGCGGAACTAGTGCGGTGCTTCTTTAATCCTTTTGCGCTGCTGCGCACCTTCTGCTTGAGACGAGAAGAGATATGTGCGATATCGTCACTAGGGACGGCTTCTTGAGTAGCTTCGTGCCTTTGCTCCCCCTCAACTGCAGCATCATCTGAATCACCACGAAAATCAGCCTTGTGCTTCATTGTGGTTGGCTTTGTGGGAGCAGGAGCTGGATTGCTGGTAGGATCTGCCTCTTTGAATGAAATCCCTTTGGTGGATTGAACCAAAGGAATGTCCTTGAACTTTTTGCCACCGGGCGCAGCAATGCCCTTCCCCTTGCGATTATACACATCTTCTGCGGTTTCTTGCGCAGCATCAGGTGTAGATCTTCTTGCACTTTTATTGGACTTGGCCACAGGATTTGGGCCTATCCAGGGTTCCTTGTTGGGAGCGAAATCAGACAGCCGGATTTTATAGTATTCAGCGTTACCTATCTCACTGCGCAAATTCTGGAGATGTACTCTGGAGTAGTACTTTGCGTCGTAAGACTGCTTCTTGATTGACTTTTCTTCAACATAGGTGGCCATTTCACCATAAGTCAATAAGAGTTTGGTTAGCAATCTGCAGTGAGTGCGGTATTTAGTCTTCCCCGCATTCAGCTTCTTGCCATAGCTTGTCATTCCCTTCACAATCTCATTGAAGATAATTTGCGGCCAGTCGAGTTGAATTTCGTTGAAGATGGCTGCGCAGTATTCCCACTGCTTTGAGATGAAATGTCCATTATTTCCATTCTTGCAGTTGAGGGAATCTCCAATGATGGTGCACAGGTGATACATCACCTCACCAAATTCCTTTCGATTATGCATTGGCCACTTCTTGTTAAGAGAAGGAATGCCAATGAGCTTCTGTGCAAGAGCATTTTGGTGAACCTCATCATAGTTGACTGAAGAACTATCAATGTTGAAGTTTAGGAGGCTGCGAATGTGGTTAGGGTGAACCATTACAGCACTGCGCTGTACGGTGGCCATGATCATTTCCGTTGGCTTTCCTTCAAGTTGTGCCGGGACAACTCTTGTTGTCTTGAAGAATTCATCTACTAGCGCAGGCACTATGAATGATTGATCAAGAGTGAATAACGGAAGAATGCCAGAAGAACTGAGAAGTGCAGCAGACGACGTCCAACTGCGTCTAGAGAGAGGTCTGCCTGAATCAGTTCCCAACCCGGTATGAAGTAAACGTGTCCCTGCGTAAAACAATAGATAGAATTAGACAACCTATTGCTTATGGAGCTGTGCGCATTTGCAAGTAATGCAGATATACCTTGGCACAAGTTCCATGAAAAGCAAAGTATTTATGCGCAGAAAATAGGAAGTGGATGCGCATAAAACAAGAATGCATACGCAGAGAGGGATCGTGCGCACAGAAAGTAAATACTAGTAAAGAAGTGTGCGCAGAGAATTAGATAAAACTATATGCGCAGAAAGCCATGCGCAGGAAACTATGCGCAGAATACAAAGATGGGGGGATATATCAATGGACCAAATAAAATATTAAAAAATAAGAAAGAATATTTAAGAACATGAACACCCAAGAACACTGAAAAACAAAAGTTGACAAAATTCAACAAAAAATACATCGAAAAGATGGCATGGACAGGACGAAGTCAACCATGTAAAAAGTATGGTCAACGACATTAAAACAAACCCAGAAATTCAGAAAAAACGGTTCGTCTGCCAAGGAAGTTACGGAGCATAGAAAATGATGAAAAACACATGTAACGACCATTGATCATGAAATAAACTACATGAAAGAATAGATCAGGCAAATACGAACACAACACAACGATCGATTTCAAAAATGATCAACAAATAAGGGAGAAATCGAAAAAGGGAGTCTTGAGACCTCCAAAAACAACATTGGCGGAAAAATAAGGAGTTATAGTGAAACATACCATGTCTTTGACGGTGGGATGCCTTGATTGTTGTTCTACTTCTTCGTTCTGAGAGTTCCCAGGATTGGAGTGAGAAGAAGAGTCGGAGATGATGATTTCGGATTGAGTTTTGGTTTTCTTAGGCGCCATTGAAATGGTTTGAGAGAAGAAAGGTTGAGGTTGAAGATAAAGAACAGGAGATGAGAAATGAAGGTTTAGAACAGAGGTTAGAGAGAGAGTGAGAGAGAATTTAGAGAGAAGAGAGAAGTAGAGAGAGAAACGGTTTAAGTAGGGAAGGAGGTGTTAGGCGCACGATAGCTGAGAAATTTTTGAGAAAAGGTACAGTGGCGCAGGATAGCAATACCACGTGTCACAAAAGGGAACGCGCGTGCGCAGGCCTATGCGCGCGTGTGCGTGTGAAGTTCTAAGCCGGTCACTTGTCAAGTCAACTTCCTCATAAATGGTGAGTCAGTGAAAAGACGGGCGCACGTTAGCAGGGTGACGTGGCCGAAAGGGGGACGCGCGTGTGCAGACTTTGCGCGCGCGTGTGTCAGCGAAGAGAGACTGACGGCTGTCGCATCACCTTCCTCATTAAATGGTGAGCAGACATTCGCAAGGTGCGCTGTCATTAATTGCAGTTTGCATTAAATGACAATGGGACATGCGCAGGGGTAAAAAGGTAATTTCCCAAGAAAATTCAAAAATAAAAGCGCGGGAAAATTTGAATTTACACAAGTACCCTTGTGACTCAGCGTTGATTTTTCAGTCAAGGACCTATGTGCAAAATCTAATGAATAGAACACTTACCTGCGATCCACGATGATTTGCGCATGGATAGTCATGCGCACCGCATTGATAGCGCAGAGATTCTATAAATCTCAGAACTGTTGTTTCATGCGCAGACATTTGTTATGCAGGAGTTGCGCAGGGCGCATGAAACTTAACCTATTTTGCACACTTATCAAGCAAATACATTAGTATCAATAAATCATATGGATAAGTTAGCTAATGTTAAGCATACCCATTTCTCCTTTCAAGAGACCGCTTGTTAATTCTTGAGGAGATGATATTAGATGTTGATGAGCTTGGTATTAGTGCTTGGCAGGATTGGAAACTGCTATGGTGGACATATTATCGCAGAGAATTGGATAATTCTCTTCATGAATCACATAGTCCACAGATTGTTGCTTCATCCATAAGATTTGGCAGCAGCAGCTTCCAGCAGCAATATATTCTGCTTCAGTAGTGGAGATGGACACAGCAGCTTGTTTCTTGCTCGCCCATGCTACAAGTCGATTTCCAAGGAAATGGCATTTTCCACTTGTGCTCTTCCTGTCAATGGTGCATGCTGCATAGTCCGCATCTGAATAACCTACAAGTTTAAAGTTCAAATCTTTGGTGTACCAAAGTCCAAGGTTAACAGAGCCAAAAGTATATCTAATACATTTTAAAGCAGTTATGTGCGCTTCAGAAGAATTAGCATGATAGTGCGCACAGATCCAGTCAACATAATATCTTGGCCAACTACCAGAAGATAAAGGAGAGTCAATCATACCTCGATACAGTCTGATTAACCTACCTTTTAAGTCTAAGTTTGTTGCTGGTGGCCATTGGAGTGTCGTATGCTTTAGCATTTTCAAGTCCAAAATTTTTGATTAAGTCCCTTGTGTACTTGGCTTGATGTGATGAAGATGCCATCATTCAATTTTTGATTTTAAGCCCGAGGAAGAAGGTGATTTCTCCCATCATGCTCGTCTCAAGTTTGGTTTTCATTTGCTTATCAAAGCGCTTACAAAGTAACTCATTAGTAGAACCAAATACAATATTATCAACAGAGATTTGAACGAGTAAATAATGATCATTATACTTGGTAATAAAAAGAGTTGTATCGATTTTACCGCGCTTGAAGCTTTTCTCTAGTAGGAATTTTGATAGCGTATCGTACCATGCTCTTGGAGCTTGCTTAAGTCCATACAAAGCTCTCTTGCTTTGATTCTGTGATGCTTCCATTCTCATCCATCTTGTTTCCGAACACCCATTTAAGTGCTAAATATTGGATGAACTTTTTCTTGCACTACTTGCATAGCATCGATCCATCTTAAAACATGGAGCACTCTATCAATCTTCTTTGATCCGACATGAGAGATAAATGAATGCTACACCGCATAGTTTGATGCTCTCGATGTGCGAATCCCTACATTGAGATGATAGGAATACGAAGATCAAAGGGTATTTCATTTGCATCAGCATCACGATCATCAAAGGTGATTTGCTGAAGTGGAGAAACATCATGCGCAGGAGGAGGAGTTTGCGCATCAGGAGTTGTGACTTCTGGCGCAGCATCTGGTGTATGCGCATGCGATGGACTTGCTTGATTCTGATTTTGATAATCATTCTGGGCAGGTACAGTTTGAGGCTGCGTACCTGTCTCATCATTCTCAACAGAATCATCAGAATCATTTGGAGCCAAATGTGGCTCAAGGAGAGAATGCTCATCAAAAGTAACATGTACAGATACTATAATAACTAGAGATTTATCTTATTATGATCATGAAAAGCTTATAGAATGATTGGCATATCCAACGAGAATACCTTCATCTGCTTTGGCGTCGAATTTACCTTTATAGCGTTTGCAGCCAAAGAGCTTGAAGAAAGCAATGTTGGGCGCTTTCTTTCTCTTTATAGATCGTATGGAGTATTGATATAGGCTTTGTTGATGAGGGATCTTATTCTGAGTAAAGCATGCACCGTTGACAGCTTCTTCCCAGAAATACATTTAGAAGTACTGCTTCTACTATCATTGTCTATCAATCCTCAATCAACGAGCGATTCTTTCCACAACGCCATTTTGTTGCGGAACTCCAGCAGCCGAGAAATTGTGAAGAATACCATTTGTGGGTTCTTGTTGGTTCTCACAATATTGAGCGACATCTTTGTTCATAAATTCTGTTCAGTTGAAGTGTCGGACTCTATTGATGTCTTCTATGTTTGGAGATTTAGAAGGAGAGCAGCCAGGATATCATAGAGATACCATAGGTTGGTCCAAAGCTTCGCGGTAGTGAGCGGTCCAAACACATGAGGTGAAGCAGATGTAAGCGTTTTGTCATTGGAGCAATCTTGCTGGAGGAAAACTGCTCAGGCTGCTTACTAAGCTGGCATGGTGCTTATACCATTGCTAGCTGCATTCACTTATGTTCTTTGCTACAAAATAAGGATTAGTAATAGAAAATATAGCGGTAAGATCAATAATATAAAAATTGGTCTTACGAGTCCTTGTGAGCAAAGTTAGTCCAGAAACGCCATTCTTGATATAGCGGTGTGTTGAAGTGAAACGGCATTCCAAACCTTTATCGCATAATTGTGATATGGAGAGCAGGTTTCTTGAGACTATCTTTTATGATTAGTCCAAATCCAATTATGTGCCCTTTGTTGTTGTCACCATATATTACTGAGCGATCTCTTCCTTCATGCACATTTTTAAGAGTGTTGACATCTCCAGTAATGTCTAGAATCCACTGTCGATATCAACTGAGCTTGAGAGGGCGCAGTGAAGTAGATCTTTTCTGCTTGTTGAAACATTGACTTGCGATCTACAGCAGAGTTATCATTTAAGATCAGCAGGCACTTTAAGAGATTCCTTGCGCGGCTGCGGAGTTGATGATGACGCAGCTTCTGTCAGGTTAGCTCTGGCAGATAGGTACTTGCCATTCTGTCTGCTTGGTGAAGGTGTCCCATTTCCACTAGAGTGAAGGGACCTTTCTTGATTGCCCTTGGCGCATGCTCAGGTTCCATTTCAGAAACAACTTTTGAATCATTGTTAGCATTTGCCACTAAGCAGAACAGTCCATCCTCAGAGTCAGCATCGTTGTCTTCAGTGTATCCAAGTCCTTAGCTTCTTTTCTGCGCAGTTCTCTTCAGCAGCCATTCTGTACTGGTTAGATGCTTTGTGCGCAGGGTTCCTTTTCCTCGTACTCAAATTTTGGAGTAGGCATTGAAGCGAAATGTCCTGGCTTTTTGTAGCAGACCAAGTCATCTTTCTTTGAGTCTCTATGGGAGAGAATATGAGGTTTGCTTGAGGATCCACCAGGTTTGGAGAACTTTCTGAATTTGATCTGGCGTTTGAGCAGGCGCAGGAATATGTGAAAAGTTAGCCATTGCCCTAGATATTGAAGCCATCTTGAATCGGCACCCAAGCTGTTAAGCTTGAAAAACAAAACAAGTTTTATGAAGGTGTTTGCTCTGATACCACTTGTTGGTCCCCAAAGGGCAACAAGGGTGTGAAAATCGCTATAGGGGGGGGTGAATAGCGTTTTAAAATTCTTTTCAAACCCTTTTGCAATTCAATGGCAGATGCGCACAACTCTTATTTTGGCTAATT
Organism: Campanula takesimana; assembly: GCA_026119855.1. Taxonomy (NCBI): domain Eukaryota; kingdom Viridiplantae; phylum Streptophyta; class Magnoliopsida; order Asterales; family Campanulaceae; genus Campanula; species Campanula takesimana. The sequence continues at coordinate 443,507 of JAOWBW010000755.1, read as the reverse complement.
ATAGCGCGCAGTAAGAGTGTGAAATGCACAGCGGAAATTTAAAGCAGCTCTGCGCAGGGTATACTGCGCAGAGATAAAAACGCACGCGCTAAGTATGAGGCTAAAGAGTGGCGCAAAAAGGATTCTAAGGCAAATGAGCCATAACAATTACAACATCAAAGTGTAGCAATCTGAAAGATCAAACAAAGCAGTTCATAAATAGTTAAGCAAGAAAAGTGCAGTAGATATAATGAACACGCTATTTGGAGAGGTTCGATCGATGAAAGATCTACATCCTCTACCAAGATGGTTAGTCTTGGGTTTCTAATGGAGATCATATTATATGAGAGAGTATTACAAATTACAACATTTGAGCTCAATATTAACTCAAGATCTATTATCTATGAAGAACAAATCCTAGACTAAACCGGTGTATCTCAAGAAGTTAGATCAAAATGATCAAAGCTTCAAGAGGTGTGTGTGTGACAGAAATTCTGGGCTCTAAGAATATGAAACATGAAGAGCACCAAGAATTCTGGTAATATAGGGCTTTGTGATATGAGCAGGAGTTTGAAGGTTTGAAGATCTTGAAGGCTGTTCTAAGGAATCTGGAAATTTTGAGCAGCAGTCTTCAGATCTTCAAGGTTTCTCAATGAAGCATGAAACTCGAGGTCTGAAGCATAGTGTCCAACAAGAGGGTCTTGATGAAAGGGCAGCTAGGAAATGAAGATGAGCAGGCTATTTATAGCTGAGAGCTTGAATATAGTCGTTGGAGCTCTGAGCAAGGACAATGAGCTGGCACAAAGTGATTGGCGCGCAGCTGTCCTTTATAGCCGTTGGGACTCTGATCAAGATGATGACCTGGCACAATATGATTGGTGCGCAGGTACCTTAGAGCCGTTGGAGACTGAGCATGAAGACCAAAGTCAAATCTTTTTCCAGAAGGTTGACAGCTGTCTTCACTTGAGATATTTCTTTGAACGTGTCTCCACCAATGGTTTTGCTGAGTGTGCTTATTTTGTCGCTTTCCAAGCTTCTAGAATATGAGATCAGGAGATGAGGAATTTGACCAAGATAGTGTCCGCGCACAAAGGCATGCGCATTGCCGGCGCGCATGGATGCTGCGCATGGGAAGCATGCGCACCATGCTTGGTCACTTAAAAGATCTCTTGAGAGTTTAGGGAACAAGACCTTAAAAACTGAGCAGGGTTAAATGTTTGCGCAAGATGTCTATGCGCAGTAGCGACCTGCGCAGAGAACATCCTGCGCAGTGAAATGAATCCTGCTTTGGAAATCTTCGATCTTTCAAAGCTTCAAGTCCTATCATCTAAGCCTATACTATAAAAAGGACTTGGCTAAAAATTGAAGTTATAAACTTCTTTACATGAGGTCCTAAAGTCCACAAAAATACTCATAGGTGATGGTATCAATCAATTCTAACAAATGTAGGAGGGTTAAGTGATAAGCATACCCAACAAGTAGAGCCAAAGGTAGATGATGTGTCCAATGTTTGTAGTGGGATTGATGATGTGAAGATTGGTTTGGAGATCCAGGCAGTAAAACATGGACCAAGAAAGGTGAAAAATCTTCCTGAGCACCGAAAACATACATTTGGAGGTGAGGAAGAATTGATGATGGCTAGTGGTCCGATGAAGAAGAATAGAGGTTTGAGCACGATGAACAAAAAGAAGAAAGAGTTTATGCAGACAATTCGAGCTCAAACGGGGTGGAGTGTGAATTAATGAGGTACCATTTATTCCCTTACGTTTAAACTGTCCTTATTTTTATTCACTTTTACACACTGAGGACACTGATAGTTTAAGCGTAGGGAATGTTTCGTAGTGTATAGTATGCATTTTTATTTCTAGATTAGGAGTTTTTTCGTTTTAAAAAAAAAAAAAATGTCTAGCTAAAGACGGTAAAAAAGGGCGGCTAACCGGGAGGCAACCCGGATTTAATTTGCTTAATTTTCTTGGTTTTTATTTTTATTTTAGGCTTTTAAATTAATTGTAGTTGTATATTATGTTTTCAATTTTTGTAGTTTTATTTATGTTTGGAATCGGTGCTACTAAAAGTATGTTTTGTTTTTTATGATGTGCAGGAAATCATAGCATAGAGGGTTACATGGGAGCACTTTGGGAAATTTCATCCAGTCCTTGTGCCACAAGTGCTCAATTCTTGTGCCACAAGGGCTGGCAAATAAAAAAAAAAAAAAAAAAAGAAGCAGCTTGGGAAATTTCACCCAGTCCTTGTGCCACAAGTGCTCAATTCTTGTGCCACAAGGGCTGGCAAAAAAAAAAAAAAAAAGGGAGTTCCAGTCGTCTCTCTCTCTCTCACTCCCCCACAACCCGTTTTCTTCTTCTTCTCCCTTCTACCCTCCATTGCCGCCGCACCACTCTCTCTCTTCCCCATCACCACCGAAATCCCACCCCTCCATTAGAAACCCGTTTCTTTCTCTCTCTCTCTCTTCCCCAAACCCGTCGGCCCTCTCTTTTCTCCTCAGCTCCATTGCAGCCGCTCCATTGCAGCCACACTATACCCGTCGCACCACTCTCTTCTCCCACCATGAAAACCACCACCTCTTCCATTAAATCAACTCCCTCCTTCATCTCTTTCCTCCCTACCACCATCCCCACCCCCGAAATCACCATATTCACCCTCCCTCTCTCTCTAACCTTAAACCCTCAATTCTTCAAAAATTGCTCCGATTCACCCCATTCTTTCATCCCCAATCACTCTCACATGCCTGAATTCGATCTAACCCACAACCATTGATCATCAATTCCGGTTTCAAAGTACTATTCTAGAACCATGGAATTCAAATTTTGGGTTTTTTTTGGATTTCTTTTCTTGGAGCAATCTAGGAGGGACAATGAGTATTGTTGGTCATTATTGGAGCATTAGAAGGTAACAATTCTCATCTTTCCTTGCTCTTAATTTGTTGGGTGCAGTTGAGGAGGATTGGTTGTGCATTGTGCTAATTTTGTGGTTATGTTGAGGTTGTGTGATTTTGGTATTGATATTATTGCTCAATTGTTGTTGGTGAGTGATTGTGAGCGATGGAAATATGCGTGTCATTGTGAATTATTGGTTGAAATTTATGGGATAATTGGTATTTAGTTGTGGATAGTGGTTATGGGGTTGATTGTTTGTTGAATTTATTGTTGAATTGTTGTTGGTGAGTGATTGTGAGCGATGGTAGTGTGCGTGATTTGTGCATTGTTGTTGGGGAAATTTCTGGTTGTTAAGTATGGGAAGGAATAAGGTTTGGGACACACCCATTGTCCCTACGTTTTTACTACCCTATTTTAACTGTTACACACGAATGAGGACATTGTGTAGTTTAAGCCTGCGGAAGGGATTTATTGTTGTATATAGTAATGTAGTCGTTATTTAATTTTTCAAAAAAAAAAAAAAAAAAGAATAAAAAAAATTAGAGAGGCTAAGTGAAAACCCGAAAGGGCGCTTAGGCAAAAGGTGAGATATTGAGTGTTTTATCATTTATTCACCGGAGAGAAGTCATAAGGGGGGTAAGGAGTCTCGGGTTAGGATATTTTGATGTTGGAGGTTCGGTTAGTGGGTAATAGGATAGAAAACCTCGTTTTGTTTTTGGAGTTATAAGGGGGTGTTGGTGCTAAACACGAGGTGATTTTTACGCGGGACCACTACCCGGCCAAAAACTTATTTTTATGAGGGAGACTTGTAGTGTGAGACTAGCGTGGGGGAAATTTATGATATTTTAGTTCCCCGTGGCTTTTATGAGTGGGCCTTAGTCCGGATACGGTTTTTCACTATTTTGGAGTTTGTATCGTGCTAAGGCCATTGATTTTTATTTGATTCCCTGGAGTTATATGGGGACGGAGTTTCTTATACTCCAAATTTGTTTGTGTTTGTTGACTTTTGACTGAGGAGGCTTAGAGGAGATTAGGGGTCATTTTCTCCCATGCTACGCTTTATAGACCGGAGTTTAGAGTGGGGTTAGGATGTTACTCAGGGACGAGTAACGGTCTAAGCGTGGGGGAATTTGATGTGGCGGATTTTGTATACATTATTTACCTTATTCTCTCATATATTTTGGTTCATTTTGATGTACTTTAGACTAGATTTGATGTATTTGAGACATTATTTTATCATTTGAGCTTTATTGTAATCCGGGGTAGAATAGTCGTTATTATTTAATTATTTTCCCGGATGTAATTTTTGGTGAGCTTCAACGTCTATCTCGATGGTCTAGTAGTCAAAGTCAAGTCAAAGTTAACTGGCGGAAGAGCGAAGGGGCCAAACTGAAATTTTTGGAAGTTGAGGGGCTGTTTGTAAATCCATACCAACCAATTCGTATACCAACCGTACCAATTATAATTGGTACGGCTAAATCGGTATACCGACATTGTTGGTAGGTACTACCGTACCAATTATGTATAATTGGTTGGTACACGGAACTGATATTTAATGTTGGTTGGTATACCAAGTACCAATTATAGTTTTTAATAATATTAAAAATATTATATGTTCTATCCCTATTCTATTCCCCATTTAATTCAGTCTCACGACTGTTAATGTATTGTCATTATCATTTTGGGGCGAATTGTGTATATCAATTACAAGTGTAGGTTGCATATGTTAATGTATTGGTAGTATCATAAATTTGTGGACGAACTTTATTAGTGAATATCCCATGAGTTGTTACATGCCGGTTATTCATGCCAATGGCAAAGCTTATATTGAAGTGCAACTCTTATTGTAGTTAAAGAGGATAAGAGAATATTAGTCAAATAGATGTTACAATTATTACTACTACTTCTATCCCAAATTAATGACAAAATAGTTATAAAATTTGCATTAATTTTAGGTAATATTGTGGTTAATTGTGGTGAATTGTTATGATCAATTGGTGTCAACCTGAAACTCCTACCTTGTTGACTAGCTTTACGTCAATGTTGAATTAGGTAATCAATATGTTTTGTTTTGGACTCCTCGTTTATTTTTGTTTTATAATCGTTTTTACTTTATATTCAACATTTGGTATAGGCTAGTACCAACCGTACCAACCAAGTACCAAGCGTACCAACTAAGTCGGTAATGGTACATATTTTTATGTACCAAGTTAAATTTAGTTGATACATGGTATAAGCAAAATGTAACTGATATACCTACCAATCCAGCCCTAGTTAATGGTGATAAATGACAACTTTTAAAATCGTATAAAAATAGATAGATTTTGCTAAAGCCATAGTCAAATTTGGATTAAGTTGACCACATAATTGAAATAGAATATATTTTCAGCAGGAGAAATGAGTTTTTTTTTTTTTTTTTTTCAAATCTTATACTCCCTCCGTCCCATTTTAAACTTCAAAAATTTCTCTTTTGGGTGTCCTATTTTAAACTTCAAAATCCAAAAAATGAAAGTTATTTATATTTTTTTATTTAGTGGGACATACATATCATACACACAACAACTATCCCCTAACTATTCCCTACCCCACTTTTTCTCTCCTACCCACTTTCTATACTCACAACACTCTACCCCACTATCTATATTTTATAATATAAGGATTCCCATCTTAATTCTTGTGCCCACTTTTTTTTGAAGTTTAAGATGGGACGGATGGAGTATATATATATATATATATATATATATATATATATATATATATATATTAAAGTTGGTGAAGAGGGCTATAGTTTTGACACATAAGCAAACATAAGCTAAAACTTTATTTGTGTGAAGCCACATCATCACTATTGATGTGGCGGATTTTGTATACATTATTTACCTGATTCTCTCATATATTTTGGTTCATTTTGATGTACTTTAGACTAGATTTGATGTATTTGAGACATTATTTTATCATTTGAGCTTTATTGTAATCCGGGGTAGAATAGTCGTTATTATTTAATTATTTTCCCGGATGTAATTTTTGGTGAGCTTCAACGTCTGTCTCGATGGTCAAGTAGTCAAAGTCAAGTCAAAGTTAACTGGCGGAAGAGTGCAGGAGCCAAACTGAAATTTCTGGAAGTTGAGGGGCTGTTTGGACAATTCTAAAACTTGGAGGATTGAACTGACAGTATTAAAACTTCAGGGACTGATTTGCAAAAAGTGAAAATTTTCCTCCGTCTCCGTACAAGTGCAGCGGCGGCTGAGTTTCGGGCTTTGGAATTATTTTTCTTTTTATATTTTATTAGTATTGTTTTTCTTTTTATTATCCTTTAATAAATTTTTTTCTTATAATTAGTTTAGAATTACATTAGTATTAGGTCATTCTTTGGATCAAAAAAGGGTACGTTCTTTCTTTTTCTCTGGGGAGCTTTTGTAAATCATTAATGGAGAACTAAACTACATTGCTTTGGGTTGAGATCTTGAACCTACTTTGATTCAATTGAGGTAATTTTTCTTATTCTTTTGTTGATCTATTTATAATTTTGTCTGTTCTGATTATAGATTAATATTTAGGGTTTGTGGATTTGACCAATCCATTAGTTCTATTTCTTGATCTATGCTAGAATTCTTTGTTCTGTGCCAGAATTAGAGTTTTCACCGTAGCATCTCCACGAATTGTGTATGTGCCATAGCAATTCGGGGAGTAGGCAAAATTAAACGATTATCTAGTAACCTAGAAAGCGTTCTTGATCTTAGTCTCTTAAATTGAATCAATTAATTCTGTGATCTAGACTGTGCCAGTTAGATTAATTATTAATTAGGGTTTATAGTGTGCCACTGCTATAGACTAATCTGTAAGAAGAGACAGAGATTGCAATATATCTCGTGATCAAGTGAATAGGATTAACAGAGAAATAGAAGTACCAATGAAATTGAATTAGAGGACGGGGATAGTAATCAATCTGAAGTGCTTTTTAATTAATTGTTTTAATCAAGTTAGTTTAATTTCCCGTCTTAGGAATTAATTACAATCAATTCAACCCCCAATCTGGTCAAGTGATTGTTCGTAAATAAATAACCGTTCTTCGCGGATCGACTCTGGACTTGCCCTAGCTATATTTTTATAACCTAGTCCAGGTTTAATTTGTAGGTGTGCGATTAAGCCTACCAACTATCTTAAATGTGTGTGACCTTTGATATTCCCATTATTAGCTAATACTAATAGCTAATAATAATAGTTATGATATAAGTTAACTATTACTATTAATAGTATTAGTTAATATACAAGTTAACTATTACTATTAAAAGTATTAGTTAACATTAATAGTTACTATACAAGTTAACTATTACTATTAATAGTATTAGTTAACAATAATAGTTACATTACAAGTTAACTATTACTATTAATCGTATTTGTTAAATATAATAGTTACTCTATAAGTTAATTATTACTATCAATAGTATTAGTTAATCATAATATTTACTATATAAGTTAACATTGTTATTAATAAAATTAGTTAATTATAATAGTTATTATAATATTAATAAGTACTGTTAATAGTATTAGTTAATTATGATAGTTATAATATAAATTAATTATTACTATTAATATAGTACTACCTCCGTCCCAGAGTAAGAGTCATATTTTTTTCACTGTTAGCACGAATGTATTTTGAGCAATAATTTTAGGTTATTTCAATTATGTTAATGAACATCTAGGTATTGATATTGGTAGAACATATAAATGTAGTATCAATAACAAGTTTAAAATCTCCATTAGGATAATCAGATCAACATAAAATTATTGCTCAAAATACCTTCGTGCTAACATCGAAAAAATTAAGACTCTTACACTGGGACGGAGAGAGTAACAATTACTATAATAGTTAACTATAATAGTTATTGTTATAGTTAACTCATACTTATAATAGTAACAGTTACTATAACAATTACTAATATAGTTAACTATTATAGTTACGATGGTAGTTAAATATTATAGTTAACTATAATATTTCACTATTATTAGTTAACTATTATAGCATAACTATTAGGCAAAACCGCATAAAAAATCACTCAACTATGATCAATTTGGGTATTTGGTCACTAAACTAATTTTCTTTTGAAACAACACATCCAACTAAGAGTTTATTGAATCGAAAGTCACTATCACTAACACCGTTACATTTTTTCGTTAAATAGTCATGTGCCAATGCACATGACTTTTTATCAAGGGTATTTTCGGTACAAAAATATGGACCGGGCAATTAGACGTACCCTCTCCCTCTTTGCCGGTCAATGCTCCCAGATCCGGACACCACTATCACCGGCGACCCACTGTCCTCTTCTCTCCAGCCGTCCGCCATCTCCTCCGATCATCACCATCTCCAAAATCGCCAGTTTCTACTCCCTCCATTCAGACCACAAACCCGGCTGATTTCCATCTTCTCGGGTCCCTCTATGCGCTAACTCACCAACAACCTTCGTCGGGAACTCTCACTTTCCACCGACCGGCGAATCTCCATCATCTCCCACAACTCTGACTTCTCTCTCAACACCGGCTACCATCCCGTCGCTGCAACCTCCATTCCCGACCTCCCCTGTTCTCGGGTCTATCTCCTCTGTCCGCCTCCCTCTACAATTCTGACTCCCCAGATTCCAGCCGTCAACCCCAACTCGTCGAAGACCAGGGTTGCAATCTGGGTTTGTTAATGTTTAGATCTGTGAAAAAATTATCAAATAACACAAAATAATTTCTAATTTCTTGAATGTGGAGATCTGATTTTTCGAACCCATGTTCCTCTTTTCTGTATCTTCTATTGTGATATACGGAACTAAAATGAACCTACAAAAAATAATCTTTAGCTCTGCGTCTGAGTTTGTTGAATGTGCCGATCTTATTTTTAATTTCTTGAATGTGCAGATCTGATTTTTAATTTTTTTGAATTTTGTTCTTGATTCCACCTTCCTCCATATTTTTGTACCGAAAATACCCTTGATAAAAAGTCATGTGCATTGGCACATGACTATTTAACGAAAAAAATGTAACGGTGTTAGTGATAGTGACTTTCGATTCAATAAACTCTTAGTTGGATGTGTTGTTTCAAAAGGAAATTAGTTTAGTGACCAAATACCCAAACTGATTCTAGTTGAGTGACTTTTGATGCAGTTTTGCCTAACTATTATATCTAGGTATTAATAATTATATATTTATTTACAAATTATCTTTAACTATAAATAATTAAATATTAGCTACCTATTATATTTAAAAATTATACATTTATTATGATTTAAGATTAACTAATACTATTAAATAAAAATATTAAAGAAACAAAATATACTAAAACTGGTAAATTAGTTTCCCGGCACAGGTTACTCACTAATGAAATACCATAACTCATTCATTTTGCAATATTTCTCGTAAAGCAACATAATTACCATTGAAAATCAATTTCCTTCCTGAATGCTACGTACAGTAGTACAAAGTCAAGGATTCTGACAACTGGATTCATGATTCAATTAGGATTTTGTTAATTGATAGTAAAGTTTTAAAGACTTGCTTGAAATTTACCATATTAAAAAATTCAAAATACGAAATCATAAAGTAATTAACATTCTAATTTTGAACTTAGACTACAAAACATACACCTAATATAATTTCAAGTAATTATAATTCCTGATTTGGAGGTAGACTACAATCTTCTAAATGCACGTGGATTGAAACAATTTTTGTTAATAGATGAAATCTTCTGTAACACTTTTGTGTACCACATGTGCACCACAAATCATCCAAGGACTATGCCTCATTGTTAGCATTATAAAATTATAAAGATTTTAATGTTAATATGGTAGAGAACCTATGTAATTACAGTAATTTTACTTTAAAAGTCTCAACATTTTATTGAAAGTTGCTATAATTACATAAATTTATTGCCATATGTAAATTCTATCATGTATGCTAAACAAACCCCATAAAATAAGTTCTTCATCCAATTATTTAATTATTTAAGTTTATCTTATTTGCCTTTAGTGTTGGTAATGCATTAAATTTGACCGGATAAAAATACAAAGTACAAAGTTCACCGGACCTTGCCAATTGTACAAAGTTATTAATGTAGAGCTGGTCTTGTGTACACCCGTCGGATGGCGTGCGGCGGGCCAGTCACTTTTCCATTTTTTTTTTCTTTTGCTGAGTTGTTTTTTTTTTTTTTCAACCTCAACTTTTTTTCCACCCAACAAAAGTAACATTTATTATAACGAAATGTAACACTTTTGTTTTTCAAATGTAACACTTTTTTTTTCTATAAATGTACCACAATTTTGTTGCAATAGATTAAAGATAACATAAAGATTGACAACTAAACCAATGTCACACTTTTTATAAAGGAATGTAACACTATTTTTTCAAATGTAACGCTTTTTTTTTTCAAATGTAACACTTATTTATTCAAAAATGTTCCACAATTTTGCTCCAATAGATTAAAGATTGACAACTAAACCAATGTCACACTTTTTATAAAGTAATTTAACACTCTTTTTTCAAATGTAACACTTTTTTTTCTTCAAAATTAACATAAGATAACAAACTAAACTAATGTTACATTTTATAAAAATGAATGTAACATTTTTTTCTCAATTGTAACAGTTTATATTCTTAAATGTAACATTATATCTGAAATATAACAATTTTTTTTGAGAAAGTAACAATTGAAATGCAACCTCATTTTTTTATATAAAAACTGTTGTTATCTTTAACAGTAGAAAGTGTTACTTTTTGAAGATGAAATTGTTACTTTTATCAGAACATAGTGTTACATTTCAGCTGACAAGTAGATCAATTTTTTTTGTCTTAAAAAGTATTTTTTTTAAAATAAATTCAAACTATATCATGACCTATGTAGTTTTCTTCGTCTTGTCGAGACGAACACAACGGTATTTTTAAATATTTTTTTCGACTTATAAATCTCAAGATATAGCATTTTGAAGTTAATGGTTTTTTTTTTTTTTTAGAAAGGACAAACGTCGTTTTCAAAAAAAAAAAAAAAAAAGGAGGACACATATCGCGACGGGACAGGAGGAAGGGGGTGGATCCGGACGGGTTAACATGGAGCGGGCGGGCCGACCTGTGGGCACACCCGCCGCACGAGGTGCGGCCGCCGTTCCTGATAATTTGTCATTAATGTATACTCCCCCGTCTCATTTGAAGCTTCACTTATTACCCAAATGGATGTCCCGTTGATTGCTTCACCTTTCCTAAAATGGTTATAAATTTAAGCCCCACTTGTTATCCCCACTCACTTTTTCCTCTCACATACATAAATTGTGGTCCTCACTTATCATACTCACTAACTTTTCCCCTCACATATTTAAATTATGGGTCCCACTTGTCATACCCACTCACTTCTTCCCTCTCAAAACCAATTTCCCACTCATCACTTTTCTTAATTCTTGTGCACTCTCAAAATGGTGAATCTTCTACCGGGACGGAGGGAGTATTGTCATTCTTTCACTTTCATTGTGACTTTGATTTACTTACACACAGTCTCCCTTTCATTTAATACTTATCTATCTTGATGTTTTAACTAATAAATTTTAAAATTAAATTATCTGTTAATGAAAAATTATTTTACTGTAATATATTTATAATAATTCATCAATAGAAATTAGAATTGTATGCATACAATTAAATTATACTATGTATTTTGTTTTTTACTAAAATACTAAAAATACAGTATGAATATAATAATTATTCAAATGTTGTAAAGAAAAAAATGAGACAGTTTTATGGCACAAATAGAGTCCAACACAATCATTGACTGAAAACTACCAAAAAGAAATGAGTTTTGACTGAATATTAATATTAATATAATCATCTTAATTAAAATTAAAAAAGTGTTGTTAACAAAATATTAAGTTCTTTAACAATAATAATTTTTATAATTTTTTTTTTACAATGATTCAATTGACATTAACGATTACTAAATGTATACTCCCTCCGGTCCCAAATATAAGCAAAAATAACTAAAATCATACCTATTAAGAAAGTAGTTAAGTTAGTTAATTGTCTTGATTTTATAATAAAAACATATTAAAATTACTAATATATCCTCATATTAAATGTGTAATAAATGTGCACTTGTATTTGAAAATGAATAATTAAATAGGGGCAGTTTTGGTAACAGAGTATTAAATAGTCTTGAAATCCCTTAGAGTTGCTTATATTTAGGTCAAAAAAAAACCCACTTTTGTTGCTTATAATTGAGTCCGGAGGGAATACTTGTGTTGACCATTAAAAATAAAAAGATGACCAAAATAAATGAGACGAAGAGAGAGAATATTTATTTTACTACTACAATCAGCCCCAAAATAACTCGAAAATACCGATTGGTCCGAATCAATTTCAAAAATATAAATATATTCATTTATTTAGCGCGTAAAACCCATCCCACCAACGTCTACCAAAGGGAAAATATTACTCCCTCCGTCCCAGTACAAGATTCTTACTTTCCTTTTTTGTTTGTCTCAGCACAAGGTTCTTAGTGCTTTATTATCTAAAATGAATAATGGGACCCACTTCTCATTCTCACAACAAAAACTCCATACCCACTTTATCTCTCCTACTTTCTTTTACTTACTTTTTCATACTCATAACATTTACTTTTTCTTAATCTCCGTGGAAAGTCAAACTAAGAACTTTGTGCTTGGACGGAGGTAGTAGTACTCTCTTCTCTCCGTCCCAGACTAAGGTTTTACTTTCCTTTTTTGTTTGTCCCAGACTAAGGTTTTTAGTTGCTTTATTACCTAAAATGAATAATAGGACCTACTTGTCATTTTCACAACAAACACTTTCTACTCACTTTCTAATTCCTATTTACCCATTCTTTACATTTCATACTTACAACACTTACTTTTTATTAATCTCCAGTCAAACTAAGATTCTTGGTCCGGGACGGAGGGAGTACTGCTTAGTAACTTTTCACGCGTTCCCAATCGCGTAATATTCAAACTCTCACACCCAAAGATTTTCATTTACTGTAGCTTTCTTGGTTTCAGTGCGGTTTTGCTCTCCGTATATATTCTCTCTCCCTCACCTCCAAATTAGAGAGAGAGAGGTGAGGTCAGAGAGAGAGAGAGAGAGAATTGTAAACCAAATTCACCATTGTCACCAAACTGTGTGTTTTGATTCACAAAAAACACAGTTATTGTGTGTGTGTGTGTGTGTCATTTCACCATATTGAGGAAGACGATTTGGTTTTTGTTTTAATTTCATCGCAATACCGGAAATGGTTGATTTTCGGTTTTGCGATTGCCGTCTCCGATCAATCTACACCGTTATATTTCTCTCTCTCATATTTTCTCTTCCGTTGATTTGCCTGGGGATTCGTTCTTTTCCGGCGACCGGACAAGGGGCTGTGTACAATGATTTGTTCGGATTCGTTGAGGCGCCGGAGTATCGTAACGGCGTCGAATGTCCGGTGACAACCGATAAAGGCTTTGTCTACTCTTGTGACCCTTCATTGGTCCACGTAGCAATGACACTTGACTCGGAGTACCTCCGGGGTTCAATGGCCGCTGTTCACTCCGTCCTCCGCCACGAATCTTGTCCGGAAAACGTGTTCTTCCACTTCATCGCCGCCGAGTTCGACGCAGCGAGTCCCCGAGTCCTGACTCGCCTCGTACGGTCAACTTTCCCCTCTCTCAACTTCAAGGTCTACATATTCCGAGAAGACACGGTAATCAACCTAATCTCATCCTCGATCCGAACCGCTTTAGAAAACCCGTTAAACTACGCCCGGAACTACCTGGGCGACATACTTGACCCGTGCGTCGACCGGGTCATTTACCTAGACTCCGACGTCGTTTTGGTCGACGACATTCACAAGCTCTGGATCACAACCCTTACCAACAACCGGGTCATCGGAGCACCCGAATACTGCCACGCCAACTTCACAAAGTACTTCACCAACACCTTCTGGTCCGACCCGATTCTCTCCCAGACATTCGGATCCAAAACACCATGCTACTTCAACACAGGCGTAATGGTAATGGACTTGAAAAAATGGCGAAACGGAAACTACCGGGTACGGATCGAGAACGTGATGGAGCTCCAAAGAAAGACCCGAATCTACGAACTGGGCTCATTGCCACCGTTTTTATTAATTTTTGGTGGAAATATTGAGCCCATTAACCATAGATGGAACCAACATGGGCTTGGTGGGGACAATGTGAAAGGTAGCTGTAGGGCCCTCCATTCAGGCCCAGTTAGCTTGTTGCATTGGAGTGGAAAGGGAAAGCCGTGGGTCCGGTTAGATGAGAAGAGACCTTGTCCGTTGGATTATTTGTGGGAGCCGTATGATTTGTTTAAGCCCAATCAGCCCATTAGAACAAAGGTTGATTTTTCTAGTAGCTTTATTTTTGGTTACTCAAATTATTTCATTTAAATTTGATTTTTTTGTTGTAATATTTTTAGTATGGTGATTCAGATATTCTTTTGATAGCTGTGTGTACAGATATATAGAAATGTGCTACATTTGGAAATTTCATGTTTTGGAAGTTAGTAGACATTGAGACAATTTTGGTGATTGATATTGTTGAAATAACAGTACTATATTATTATACTCCCTCCGTCCCATTTCAAATTGCAAATACTAGGTTGGCACGGGGATTAAGGGAAAAAGTGAAAAAGGTGATGTGTTGTGAGTGTTGATAGTTGAGTGGGAGAGAGAAAGTGGGGTAGAAAATAGTTAGTGGGTTAATGGATGTGAGTGTGCAAGTGGGTTAAAACTTGCCATTTTGAATTTTGCAATTTTAGTTGGGACACCCTTTTTGGCAAGTTTTGCAATTTGAAATGGGACGGAGAGAGTATTATGATAAAAACTTGTATGAGACGATCTTACACGTGAGACAGTTTTGTTGCTTATAGGCTAGGCGAAGCGGGACAAGCCCATTTTATCTTTCAACAAAACCCCGTCTGACACAATACTTCCACCAATATTATTATCCGTTTTGCTGTTATTTATATTTGTCCATTTTTCCATGGACGAATGTATTTTTGTTGTTATTGAAGTGTCATTTTATATACATTGCTTTAGGACAATTAAATGTGAAAGGGACTTGTATATCGAGTGAGTTTGAACAGAAGCCACGTTGCAGTTAGGAGCTCCAGTTACATTACACAGCACACATTTGTGTAAAGAGGTGTCCGTTAATACTTTAGTCCCACTTTTAGGTTTATCTCTCATGTTCATTAGACCATCTTTATCAACAATCTCACTCAACCCAATCTACAAATAAAATACTATTTTTTCGTCTTCCACCTACACAATCTACAACCCCAATCAACTTTTTTCTCTTTTCATCCTTTATTCACAATCTAAGCCAATCCAACCCAACTCAAATTAACTCTCATTTTGTTTTATTTATTTTATGAAATGTATTTTCAAATTCAATTTTTATTATTCTTTTATCTTATAATAGCTTTATATATAGTTTAAAGTGCTAAAATTGTATTATTACACAAAAAGGTACAATATATGAAAATAAATAAACATATAAAATTAAACTTATACTTAAAAATCCATCTCACTCGTTACAAATACATGACGAAAATAAAATTCCAAATAAAGATTTTGGGACAAATTTCAATAATATTTTTGAAATATTTTAAGTACCGAAACAAAAAATGTCTAGATAAAAACAAAACTACAAACATTTTGGGACAAATTTCAACTTTGTTTTGGACGGAGGGAGTAAAAGATATTGTATTATTGTAATGGATTGCTAAAAAGCAAAAAAAAAAAAAAAAAAAAGTAAAAAGTACAAACCTTGTGCCACGTGAACCACAAACCTTGTTCGTGATCTCGATCGGTTCGGCAACCCGATTGTCGATCTCTCACCTTTTTTTTTTTTTTTTTTTAAGTCAACATTTTGTCTCTTCTTGGCGATCTTGAGTATGGATTGCCAATAAAGATGGTCTTAATATTTCAATCTCGTGTTGCTATTTGACTTGTTAGTATTTTCGACAATTGTACTTAATTTATTTGAACTTTTCTTGCATTTCTATAGTTTAAAACTAAAATTATTTTATATCTTTTACAAATGTAAAAGTCATTTCAAGAGGAGTATCACTTAAATAATTGGGTTAGTCTAATTAAGAGTTAACTTTATTTCTAACACTAAGTATAATATCTTTGAGAGAGGTTCAAATATTCACAGTTAGCATCAGGTTGTTATAAGAATTGAAGTAAGCAAACAAAAATAAGATTATAAGCACTAAAACAAGCTCAATAGCATAAAAATTTGGTCAAAATACGTTTATCCCCCAAAGTATTCAGGCAATCTCACTTTGCACCCCAAACCGAATTTTGTCCCAAATTAACACTCTAATTTGCCTTTAGTCACACTTTGACCCATGACCCCTAACGACATTAGAAAATTAACGAAAAATGATCATGTGCGTGTCACATGAGGGATGTTTTTAGTCATTTCTTTGAAAAGAGAAAGGCAAAAATGTCAATTTGTTACTATGGTGACATTTGCTATCTCCACCCAACTCCACCAGTCAACCACCACCACCACCACCTTCTTTTCCAAAATCGGCCACCACCTTCACCACCACCCAAATCCGACAGCCACCACCACCAATATTCCTACAAAATGACCGATTTCACAAAATTAAAGAACAAATAGTAAAACAAAATCACAATAAATTCTCCTAAATCACAAAAAAATCAATAATCCAAGGGCAGCCAAGCTATGGACGAGAAAGTCGGGCGGACATGGAAGGGGGAGGGGTGATTTCATCGCTGGATCTGTAAGGAGGGCATTGAATGATAAGACTGTCCGCCCGCAATTGAGCTGGGGCATTTCATCGAACAACTTCTGGGCATTTTCAAACATTTTAGCTTTCCCATACAAATTGATAAGTCGTACAACGAAGGCTTCTTTTTTTTACGGAATCTTCAAAATTATTTTGATATTCAATGAGTTCTTCGATGAAAGAGTACTTCCCAGCAACGACGAGGCGGCGAACGATGGCCTCGTAAGGGCGGACTTGAAAACGGAAGCATTGGTCTTTACAGAGTTTCTTGAATCTGGCGACCTCTCTTTTGAATTCGTCTTCTTTACCGCGTTTCGTTCGTTTTGAATTTGAAAAGGAGAGGGCGGAGGAGGAAGGAAAGAAGACGGTGGAATAGGAAGAAAACGGCATCTGGGTTTGATTAGGGGTAGGGTGGTTTGAATAAATTTCTTTTTTCTTTTTCATTTTCATCTCCTTGGTCTGAAGTAGTATAAGGCCCTCCGGGGTTGAAGGAGTACAAGGCCCTGCGGCGCTGAAGTAGTACAAGGCCTTCCTACGGGGCTGAAGTAGTACAAGGTTCTTTTCTTTTTCTTTTTTGGGTTATTTAATATTTTTTTGCATATAATTTTTATTCTTCAAAATATAATATTAAAGAGAATAATAAATTAAAGGTTAATTAAAAGTTAAAAACATAATGACTAAAATACCCCTCACATGACATGCACATGACTATTTCTCGTTAATTTTCTAACGTCGTTAGGGGTCATGGGTCAAAGTGGGACTGAAAACAAATTAGAGTGTTACTCTGGGATAAAATTTGGTTTGGGGTGCAAAGTAGGATTGCCTGGATACTTTGGGGGGATAAACGTATTTTGGCCTAAAAATTTAGCTAAAAGATGGACTATAAAATTAAGATAATTATATATATATAGTGAAAACTTATAATAAAAGGTCATAGCGAAACTCTGTAATCCGTTGAATTGTAATAAATTTTTGTGAGCCCCACTGATAAAAACTCATCCAAGAGACTACAGAGTTTCACTATGAATTTTTATTATAATTTTTTACTATGTGTATCATTGTCCATAAAATAAAATTATTTCATATTGTTTTAGGGTGGTGTTAGAGGTTATTGAGGTCGGTATGAGTATGATTGGGTGACATACATTGACTCTAAGCTTAAGTTTTTTTTTTTTTTGTTTTTTTTGTTTTGAAAGAAGACTCTAAGCTTAAGTTAATAAATATAAAGTGGGGAGAAAGGGATAGGGGACCAACTAATGGGGGGATTTTCCTTTTACTTGGCTTAGAAGTTAGAAGTGGCTTTCAATCACATTTTAGAAGCTACCAAGGGTTATAGAATTCTCCTACTTGCCTTGTGCAACTACAACTCTTGGAGGATTTTGCCATCTCAAATTTGCCAATGACTTCAAAATGTGTATTGTAACGAGCATATTATCATCTTAAAAAGTTACATAAATATCATTAAATTACTACCATCTTCTATTCAAGGTGAATCTCTTTTTATGTGTATACCTCTTTTTTTTTTAAAAAATAAATAAATTGATACGCACTATGTGGCATCCCACGTCGGTGGGAAATATGGAATTGGAGTGATACTTAAAGTAGCACCAATTACCGATGAATAACAATACGTCCATGGATTTTTGGGTGAGCCTGTGGTAAGCCAAGTGGACATAAGATATTTGTATTCATTGGGCCAAGTGCGTGGTACTTGTGTAACGGGTCGGGCCTGCGGGTTTAGGTCACTTCACACTATGTTTTAATGTTCATATCAAATTTATTCTTGATCAATTAGGACATACTCCCTCCATACCAACACAAGTGACACTTAATTCTTTTCCGGTTCATCACAGCACAAGTGACACTGCCCAAAATGGAAATGTTTTAATATATTTATATTCAATCAACCCCACCATTTAACCCAACTCATTCTCTCTTCATTTTTCACCACTCATTTTATTCAACCAACACTACTATTTACCTCACTCATTCTCTCTCTTCATTTTCTACCACACATATACTATTATTTCTTAATTTCCGTATCCCAAAATTTGGTGTCACTTGTGCCGGGACGGAGGGAGTATATTTCAAGTAGGTAATTGTAAAAATGCATGAATATTCTCACTATTAACTTATTTATTTTTTTTGCTAACGTATACTTGGCGAAAAGTAGATAAGGAAAAAATAACTACTCCCTCCGTCCCAAAATGATTTTCTCATTTGGCATTTTTCATTGTCCCAAAAAATTATTCACATTTCTACAACCTAGGCTTAGAAGTGCCCAAACAAAACATGACTAGTGAATCAAGTGTTCATATCCTTAAAAAGTTTGAATAGTCAAATGTGAAGATCATTTTGGGACGGAGGGAGTATATAAAAATATAATAATTTATTAATTATGCAGTTGAATAAATAAATCCAGGACATCAGATATGAATTTTATGTCATATGATTTGAATAACAACATGTAATAATATGCTGCTCGCTAATCGTACAAAAATGTCATGAATTTGTAGTCAAGGTAACAAGTAACAACATAGGCATGTTAGCACATTTGGGTCACACTTATTCTTGGATAAAGGAACGGATTACTCGATCCATTTCCGTATCTCTCATGATCTATATCCTAAGCCAGACATCTATTTCAAGTGCATATCCCATTTTTGCACAGGAGGGTTAAAAGGACAATGATACACATAGTGAAAACTTAGCGAACACTGTAATCCGTTGGATGAGTTTTTATTAATAGAATTCACAAAGATTTATTACATTCCAACGGATTACAGAGTTTCATTATGAGTTTTTACTATACATACATATTATTATCCAACTAGAAATTGGAAATTAAAGTAAATTAAGTATGTGAGTATGACAAATAGGGTAGAGAGAATAGAAAAATAATACTCTCTCTGTCCCTAAATGAGTGTCCATTTTCAAGAAATCTTTGTCCCAAAATGAGTGTCTTTTTTGAACATAACTTTGTCCCTAAATGTTTTTTTTCGAAATTTTTTTCACCGGTTTCTATATACGTGCAAAACTAAATGTTTGGAAAAGAGATTACAAGATTATATATGAATCTTTACTACCAAATTGTACACAAAATTGAGATTTTCAATGTTCCTTAAAATGAAATTTGGACACCCATTTAGGGATAGAGGTAGTAAAATTTAAATAAAAAAGAATGACATTGCTCCAATAAAATGCAGGGAATTTCTCTACATCTTTCCTCTTTTTATGCCATGTTTACACCTTTCATCATGACCAATGAACCATAAGACTTGGGAATCCACGAAAAGAGTTGGTTCAAAGTTTAAAGTAGAAGGTAATGAAGAAAGACAATGAAAAGTTCCCAATTTATTCAAAACAGTACTTAATACCAAATGATCAACATTTTGGCATCAATCCCCTGTGAACATTAAACTGTTGTAAATAAAAAAAAAATCTTTACATATATATTTTTTTAATGTAATACTACTTCTGTCTCAAAATGAATGTTCGATTTTTATTAGACTACTCTTGAACAAGAACAAATTTTAAAAAAAATTGGAAATTCATTTTGAGACGGGGTGAGTATTTATTAGTAGAAGTTCTCAAAAGATATAGGAACAAGCTTTTAGAAACATTTTTCTATTGATTTATTAATGGCTAAAATTATATCAAAACAATATGACCGTTAGCAAGGCAAGTGTGCCACACCCCCAATCCAAGGCGTCCATATTCCATGAACAACATCAGACTTTTATTAAATAATTTAAAATGCAACAAACACAAAAAGGATTTAAATATTCACCCTCCAAGGTTATTTCGTATTTTTGTGACATCTTGACCATTAATTTGAAAAGCCTTCTTCAAAATGTCATCAGGAATTGACGGTTTAGTTGCAAATGTGGCTGTGGAAGCGAGTTGTGCACCTGGATTTTGACTACTAAGACCAGATACCGCTAAAGCCGGACTCCTTGAATCAAGATTGTAGAGAAAATGAACCAAACCTTTCGGAAAGACAAAGGAATCACCTTCGCGCAATTGTTGTGTGTATAATCTATTCGAGGTATCAACAAAGCCAACAAGAAGTGATCCCTTGAGAAGTATGGTCACTTCTGAGGCCCGAGGATGTTCATGAGGCGGTACAAGCCCATTCGCAGCTATATCAACACGGGCCATAGCTAGGCCCAATGTATTGAGCCCGGGAAGATTTTTGACATTTGTAAGAGTGACATTGAAGCCGAATGGGTTGCCACGGGTGTTGCCAGGCTGAGATAGCGCTGACGTGGCAAAATGTGCAGATGTAGCTTGTTCAGGGTCAATGCACGGGGCTCCGTTGCAAAAGAAAGTTTGGGGAGTTTTAGTATCTGCTACGCAATAGTCTTGAAGCGGATCAGGGTCCGCTTTTACGACCACCACTACTAGAAGAACTAGACTTGGGAACAACTGAAACAAGAAATAATTTCTTTTCATGTTTTGGCCTTTGAGATATGAGTTTTAACAAGTGAAGAAGGCTATATATACAAAATTTATATCTGCTATTTGGGAAGGGAGATTGAGTAGCTTGAGAGCATTATCAACTTGATGAGGCAAAAACAAGGCAAGTTGAATAGATTGATTTTGATTTTAGAGCAAATTTTAACACTAAAAGATAATGTCACATCTGGAGAGGGCCATAGCTTCTGTAGTTCTGTTCATCATTTTTTTAACTGGACTGGACTGGACTAAATTCTTGTTCAAGTAGCTAATAGTGTAAGTAGACGCATTGTTTGAGATGGACTTCAAAACTGAACTCATGGCCCATATTATTAGCAGTAAGAAACTGGTTTTTATTCTTATAATGACAATATAGATGAATAGTATTATTGACAACTTTATCCTAATAATATTTCCATAGTACCAAAAAACAACTAACATTCACCGACTTACTTTGTACCCTTTTGCTTTGTGTTTTTGGGAAAATGCTACATTTACACTAAATGTATAGAATTTTTCTATACACTACAAATACCATAATGCCAAGTGTCTTAAATATGACACGCCCCAAGTCCCGGGATCCCCTAATAGAACCTCGAACCTGGTGCGTGTAACTAACAAGGAACAAAAAACTAACGGGAAACAGGAACAATACCTGTTAGAAACAAACTGACATGATATATATACTCAAGAGTGAGGAGCTAAGATAGCTCACAACGAGTTCTAGACCAAGAAAATTAAAACCAAACATGGTTACATACAACGGAAGACATGCCTAGTACATAATCTGGCATCAAGAGATGTCTAGAGACAACAAGTACTACACAAGTCTACCCCAAACAAGCCCTAAGTTTAACAACTCATACAACATCGTCCTTACCAAAGTGTAAAAAGACACTAGTCTCAAACAAGAACATCCTGCGGAGTACGTTCCCAGCTATGTCGAGCCTCACTGCGTACTATCCCCTGCTTTCCTGGGGGGGGGGGGGGGAACAAATAAAGGGTGAGATAAATCTCAGTAAGCTATTAACATGCAACTACATGACATGTTATTACGCAATTCCAATAGATACTCAAGTAATCATATATCAAGTATCATCAAGTAACAAGTATAGGAGAGGCTAAGCCAACTCAACAAGTAATCAAGCTCAAGATATGATCAGGTAATAAGTAGTCAAGTAGTGTGAGAGGCTAGACCAACTCACCAAGAAGCACATAGGCCTATCACGTATCATTACCTGAATCCTTCCTTATTTCTCCCAAGAATACCATTGTTGTTGATGCTTGTATAGCTGATAACAACCACGATCAAGATCAAGAGACTGCTATGCAGTATATAAGAAGACCCGGTAACCAGTGTCATTCACAAGAACAAGATTCACGAGGTGTTCACGAGTTAGCATTCACTTATATCAGGCGTATTGCTCCAATATAGGATGCTAAGCCCTTACTATGGCCGGTAGTAAGGGAAAAACAGACCGAATGCATAGACCCACGATTATTACTTATGCCCCAGCCCTCACAATAAGCGTGAACCTATACACCCCTCTGCACCAAATAAGCCAGCTGGACTCACACGAGAATGAACAAGTAGATGTTTACTTGAACTACGAGAATAGAACTAAGTCCCATATTAGTGGACCAGTCTTTATGCACCATGTAATCATGTATCATGTGCTCACGAGAATATGCACCATGTAATCATGTATCATGTGCTCACGAGAATACAAGTACACGTACGCAATCATTGCGAAGACAAATCAATCTAACAATGGCACGTAGAGTGTCCATATAACACGGTCAATCCAAGTTAGAGTCTATTAATAACAGACCTCAAACAAGTAGTAGGGTATATCATTCTATATCACTTTGTCACATGCCACGTTTGCACGTACATATTCATATCACGTTTAACACATTAAAGTGTCTATCACGATACCCTTACTATCAAATAGAGCTCAATACCTTATACTCTAAATACGTAGAATATGTCACATCATACCTAGTCACAGTCATATCTCACGTATATGTATCGTTAGTAATCGAATACATTTTCCAACACATATTGTGTTCTGTAATTATTCTTATTAACTTAAATCGTAGTATTCACAATTATATGAATTATCTTCATATTACACTAGTCCCTATTTTCTTTAGGAACCCATTTCAAGACAAGATATCTTCTTTATTCTTTATATACTTCATTGAGTATATACACGATTAAAAACCAATCACTAGCACTTTAGTGCTTATTCATAGCACTTCCAATATACACGTATCAAATTCAAATGTATAGTAGAGTTAATTATTCTCTATCTAATTCCATATCCCAACTCTTTTGGTTATTCATAGCATGTATCAAGTAATCAAGAAACCACATTCTATCAAGGAACTATATGCAAGATTTGCATATACACATCAAGAATCTTTCAAGTTTATTACCATACACATATATTGGTGTCAAGGCACGTACAAGATTTTATAATCTTACATTCAAGTCTTAATCCAATTATTTGGATGTTCAAGTCATGTACAAGATTTTATTGTCTTATACTTCAAGTTACTGTCTCAACTTAAGACATTCAAGACATTTACAAGATTTTATCATCTTATATACAAGTTCTCAATCCATTTCTTTGGATGGTTAAACATGTACAAGAGTTAATTATCTTATACTTCAAGTTCAAGCTAGGAAGATGAATTATACATCTTTCACGAATTATTTTCCAATCCTTTTCTTAGGACATTCAAGCTCAAGACATTAGTTGGTGCCCCTAAGGTACACAAACATTAACTTCAAGACACATAAAAGAGTTACTACTCTTATACTCAAGTTATCATTTAATTATGATCCAAGTCCATATTTCATTTGTTCACAAAGGGACTATTTTTCAGTACTAGAGTGCTCTACAACACTCATCTAGGCTATCTAGGGTAGTACCCTAAACCTAGACCAAGAATACTTCGAATTCAAATTAAGTAAATGAGCTATACAACTCATACTTACAAGTTCATAATCCCCTACATAGGATATTCCAGCTCAAGACACTAATTTGGTGCCCTCAAGGTGCACAAACATAGGTTCCAAGACAAGCATAACACATAAGTGCTTGTTCATAGCACTTTCAAGACATAAAGAAGAGTTCTTCCTTTTATACTCAAGTTCTCATTTTAATTTAATGAGTAATAATGTTCAAGACTCACTTCTGATACCCCTAAGGTGTCACAACACTTGCTAGGACATCTTATCTTAAGGCTATATGCCTGAACAATGGATAAGCTTTCAATTTAATTTAGATTAAAAACACTTTGGTTGAAACAGGGGACCGGGCGGGCGCCTACCACTGACCGGGCGGCCGCTCAGTAGAACACTTTTGAAACCAAAACTTCTGAGGAAATGGGCGGGCGCTCATAGGACCACCAGGCGGGCGCCTGGTACAATTTTCAGCAAATACCAAATTTCTTTCCAGACTTAGAATTCTCCGTCCCAAGCGTAGGAGTATAAACCCACTAACCCTTTCTAATATTCAAGAGTGCATTTTAACATGCTCAGAACACTTCTATAGGGACACTTTATTAATTTATCACCGTCCCACAAATAATAGAATAATTCTCTTTTATTCCATTTAAATATTTCACCGTCCCAAAAGTATAAGTATAATTTTCTAATATACTAATATAATCATTTAGGGATACTTCCATTCATTTTCCCGTACCACAAATAATGGTACAATTTTTCTAATAATATTTAAATCAAGTTAATATTTTACCGTCTCACGAGTAGGAGTATAATTTTTACTATCATTTTAACAATACCCAGGGACTCAAACATGTTCAATTAACATATTTTCATTCAACCCAAGGTTTATTTCCAGTATACGTATACTCCCTTTGTCCCAAAATTACAAGTATCACAAAAATTGCTCAAAACACAATTTTAACAAGAACAAGTAGCGGGAATAACATATATGCATGTTATTATAAGTAAGGGGGAGTCAATAGCTTACCTACTCCGAAATCAAATTCACCAAAACTAATTTCTGTTCGGCAGGAAACGCTCTATTCAGCACCACGAATATTTATCCGGGATCAGAATCACGAACAGAGGGATAATTAATCGCGAGGAGTCGAGAATAGAAAGAATTCTAACCCAAGCTTTTGGAACAGAAGGAGTGTACGAAATGTTTGTTTGGGGATAATGATCCCAGACAAACAAGATATACTTGCAAGTTTCCAAGAATTGTAACTAGACCCCTCAAGTTCTAACTTTGACAAAAAGGCTCCTAAACTTTCAACTTTGACATTTAACCACCTTAACTTTCTAAAGTAGTTAAATAAATAATTAACTCAAATAAAATAGCATATAAATATGCTAGTCAAGAATTTAACAAGCAAGTCAAGAATTTAACAAGAATTAGGACGGGCGTTACAAAATAGACCCCATAGGAAAATCTATCTAAAATGAAAAATTGAAAGCCTAATTTTTTATTGGGACATTTTCTTAAAAACCCTTCATTCTAACTTTTATTTCTAAAGAAGACACAATATTTTTCTAATTGCTCAAAAACCCAAGGGACAAAAATAGCCAAGAATACCCCTAACTACCCCTTATAAGGGTGCTCCCTCTTTCCAGGCCATATTTTCAAGTCATATTTTCATCTCGCTCCGAGATTCATGTCTCAGACTCTTAGAAACACTGAGAATCATGTCTCAAACTTATAAAAACACTAAAAAGTCATATCATAAAAGTATAAAAACACTGAGAGACATGTCGTATGCCTATAAAAACATTGAAAGTCATGTCACATACCTATAAAAACACTTAGAATCATATCACATACATATAAAAACACTTAGAACCATGTCACACACCAATAAAAACACTTAGAACCATATCACATACTTATAAAAACACTTGGAACCATGTCACATGCCAATTAAAACACTTAGAACCACGTCACATACCTATAAAAACACTGAGAGACATGTCACATACACATAAAAACACTTAGAAACATATCGCATACCTCTAAAAACATTGAAAGCATGTCACAAACGTATAGAAACACTGAGAGTCATGCCGCAGACCTATAAAAACTCTGAGATACATGTCACGAACCTATAAAAACATTGAGAGTCATGTCTACGACTTGTAAAAATACTAAGATACATGTCACATACATATAAAAACACTGAGAGCTATGCCACAGACCTATAAAAATACTGAGACAAGTGTCTCAGACCTATAAAAACACTGAGAGGCATATCTCAAACCTATAAAAACATTGAGAGACGTGTCTCAGACCTATAAAAACACTGAGAGACGTATCTCAGACCTATAAAAACACTGAGAGACATATATCAGACCTATAGAAACACTGAGAGACATGTCGCAGACCTATAAAAACACTGAGAGGCATGTCACATACGTATAAAAACACTTAGAACTATGCCGCAAACCTTTAAAACACTGAGAAACGTGTCGCAGACCTATAAAAATACTGACAGACATGTCACATACTTATAAAAACACTGAGAGACATGTCGCAGACTTATTAAAACACTAAAAGACAAGTCACATACCTATAAAAAACACTGAGATCCATGTCGCATATCTATAAAAACACTAAGAGATATGTCGCAGACCTATAAAAACACTGAGAAACATGTCCCATATATATAAAAACACTGAGAGCCGTGTCTTAGACCAATAAAAACACTGAAATACATGTCACAGACATATAAAAACACCGAGAGTCATGTCTCAAACCTATAAAAACCCTGAGAGACGTGTCATATACCTATAAAAACACTGAGAGCTATATCACAAACCTATAAAAACACTGAGACAAGTGTCTCAGACCTATAAAAACACTGAGAGACGTATCTCAGATCTATAGAAACACTTAGAACCACGTCATATACATATAAAAATACTGAGAGACATGTCACATATCCATAAAAACACTTAGAAACATATCACATACCTATAAAAACATTTAAAGCCATGTCAGAGACCTATAAAACACTAAGAGCCATGTCTTAGACCCATAAAACACTGAGTGCCATGTCTCAAACCTACAAAAATACTGAGAGTCATGTCACATACCTACAAAAACACTGACATACATGTCGCATACCTATCAAAACACTAAGAGATATGTCACATACTTATAAAAACAATGAGAGCCATATCACAGACCTATAAAAACACTGAGAGTCATGTCACATACCTATCAAAACATTGAGACCCATGTCAGAGACCTATAAAAATACTGAGAGTCATATCACAGACCTATAAAAACACTGAGAGCCATGTCACAGACCTATAAAAACACTATGAGTCATGTCTTAGACCTATAATAACACTGAGAGACATGTCACATACATATAAATACATTGAGAGCCATGTCACATACCTATAAAAACACTGAGACCTATGTCAGAGACCTATAAAAACACTGAGAGCCATATCAGAGACCTATAAAAACATTGAGAGCCATATCAAAGACCTATAAAAACACTGAGAGCCTTATCACAGACCTATAAAAACAATGAGAGCCTTGTCACAGACGTATAAAAACTCTAAGAGCCATATCACAAACCTATAAAAACTGAGAGCCATGTCACAAACCTATAAAAATATTGAGAGCCATATCACAGACCTACAAAACACTGAGAGGCATATCACAGACCTATGAAAACACTGAGAGTCATGTCTCAAACCTACAATAACACTGAGAGACATGTCATATACCTATAAAAACACTGAGAGCCATGTCACATACCTATAAAAACACCGAGACCCATGTTAGAGTCCTATAAAAATAATGAGAGCCATATCAGAGACCTATAAAAACACTGAGAGCCATATCAAAGACCTATAAAAACACTGAGAGCCTTGTCACAGACCTATAAAAACACTGAGAGCCATATCACAAACCTATAAAAACACTGTGAGCCATGTCACAAACTTATAAAAACACTCATTCCGTCTCAAAATACTTGTATATTTAATACTTTACACATAAATTAAGAAAAGCAATTAATACGTATCAAATAGTCTAAATTACCGTTTGAATAGTTCAAGTATCTAGACAATTAAATGATTGTACAGTGACAACTGCCTATCATAAATAAGGGCAATTTAATCAAAGTGTGCTAATTTTATATGGAAAACTGTATAACTGCAAATATTTTGGGACAAAAAATCTATCCTAAACCGTTATTTTGAGATGGAATGAGTGAAAAAATAAAAAGTGGTCAATAATTTCTCCAAGACTTCTAGCTAATAGTATTTCGGTTTTCCATTAATAGAAAGTATTGCTCGTATTATCTAACCACATAACTCGATATTTTTATTACAAAAAAATTAAGTCTCATTGTAAGTGTACGACGATAACCGTTTAATAATGCTGAAAGTTTTTTTAAAAAGTTGAAAATAAACATTTCCAATCAAAAGAGCGACTTAAGATGAAAATATATAGAAAAAAGTATATAGTTGAGAATGTCAATGCATGGTTGGTTGCTCGTGAAGGAATTTGAGGGCCGATCAAACAGCTTGCCTAAAGCCCCAAATTTCATAGGACCAGCCCTGTCCCTCTGATTCTAAAACTTTTGATCGTGTAAGCATTACTATTTATGTTTATTTTAATGGGAGAAGCAATAACATACTCCTTCCGTTTTAAAATATACTCCCTCCGTCTCACCCGACTTAAGATTCTTGGTCAAACAATTTATACTTTGACCAAATATTTGAAGAAATATAATGATGCTAATAAAAATTTAAAACTTGTTATTGTACCATGATTAATAATAAACTAAAAAACTATTTTTAGATTTTCATTAAGATAATTATTTTTCTTCAAATTGTTGGTCAAAGTATAAATTGTTTGACCAAGAATCCTAAGTCGGGCGGAACAGAGGGAGTATAACGTTTAGAAGTTACACATAGCCCCCTCAATTTTATGTGTTGAGATGAATAAGAAGAAAAGTTTTAAGGCCCAAAAATCACAGCGTTAACATGGGCAGTCCAAAAATAAGTCCAAAATATTACTCCCTCCGTCCCAAAATACATGTAGTTTAAGGGGTTGAAATTTATCCCAAATTGTTTGTAGTTTTGCTTTTATGACATCTTTGACATTGTTTATCAAATATACCCTTAATTATGATGGTAGCTGTCATTGTAAAAGCATTTAATTGTCTTGATACTTGAAATATTTCAAGGGTAATTTAGTCCATTAGACATGTATTGATTACTTTCTTAATTTGTGTGAAATCTTACAACTACAAGTATTTTGGGACGGAGGGAGTAACTAATAACCAGGGTAAATAAGCCTAAAAATGAGCCCAGACCATTAGCAAACATAAGCCCAGACCATTAGCAAACACAGAACACATTCAAATTTCCTTCTTCTCCGTAGACGGCAGTTGTTTATTGGCGGAACAGACGGAGGGCGAAAAACGATCAGTTTTGAAAATTAAAAATATGGGTTTGTTTGGTTTTTCGCGGAGATTATGAACCCATAAGCAATTTGATGGTTTGAAAACAAATCAATTTCAAATTTTTCCAGAACTAACAGGAAACACATACGATCGGTTTTGATAATGGACCCGCAACACTCTCCTTAAAAAGATTAACCCACATAGCCTGAAAATCCGACTATCTTTGTAAATCCAGCTACCTATGTAAATGTAAATACGCCTCATTATGTCTTCATCTTGATTTTCTCCATGAACATATCTCTCCCCCTTTTTGTTTGAAACTCAACGCCACAATTGCAGGGGAGATGATGTGGGCAACAAAGATCTGCTTCTGGCAAGGAGATTCTCGACATCGATGGAGAGCTTGAGACGGAGGTAAGAGCACTGGTGGTCGAGGGATATGGGGAGAGAGAGGCGACGGCCTGTGGGGTTGAGGATGCTGGTGATGGTGGGGGATGGGATGCCGGAGAGGGTGCGCCTGGGACGCCGGCGAGGGAGGGGCTGGGAGCCGGAGAAGGTGGGGGCTAGGCACCGGGAGAGAGATGAGAGAAGCGAATGGGATCTTTTTTAGAGAGAGAACGGGAAAAATGCAAATGAGAGAGGGGAGGGTTTACCCGTTTTAGGGTTGGATGGGAGGGGTATTTTCGGGAATACAGTATTTCATTTAAAAAATCAAGGACCTAATGGAAATAAATGTTCCATTTAATGGACCTAGACAAAATAAACGAAAATGTCTGTCCTGTTTTATAAAATTGTTTTGTTTAAAGGACTTTTGAGAATTTTTTCCTTTTTTATTTATTTTTAAATTTGAAATTCAAATCTAGACAACTTAATAATTATCTCTTCTTTCCATGCTTTTTTCACATCTTCCATAAAAAAATTACAATCTCCCATTTATGGAATTATTACTCAACCAAATCCTTAACATTTTTACTTTTATTATTTAATTTCATACTATATTTAGATTTATTTATTTGGACAAAAAATTAAAGGTTTGTGTTTTTTGTGTTCTTGATCAATATTTGCCTTCCTTTTAGTTTTAGCACAAAAAAAATATGAGTGGTTAATTTTAATTTTTGTATTAGATAATAATTGATTATAAAACATTGGTTAAATAATTGAATTATTGTTTCAAAAGAATAATAATAATTGAATTATGGCCTTGTAGTCTTGACAATGATTTTAGTCAAAAGAAAAAAAGGGGAAATTAGAGAAAGGTTTAAACAATTTAAGCTAGTGATTTTAGTGGGTCCATATTTAAGCTCCCATTAACTCACAATCCACCAAAACCACCATCCATAACCACCATCCATAACCACCACCATTCACCACCATCACCACCGTCCACTAAGGAAAACCAAGAAAACCAAAAAAACAAGAGAAATTGAGAGGGAGAAAAGGAGACAAATCTTTTGTTTTTAAGAAACAAACTATTATTTTCAGTAGTATTACTGGTCATTTAATATAAAAATAATACTTATATTCAAAAAAATATTGAGCAATAATAATAAAAATAATGAAATATCTCATATTAAAAATTATAATTATTAATAATAATAATTAAATAATTATTATAAAACAATAATGATTGGAAGACTTATAAAAAAAATCTATAATACTCATTAATAATTAATAATGATAATAATTAAATAATTAAAATATGGGAGGGGCTATTACCACTACCACATTTGCTAATCCACTACATCCATTGTGATTTTAGTAAATTAATCAATTTATTTGACACAATTGCCCCTCATAAAGAGACTACATATATTTCAAAATTTGCTTATCCAATGCAACTATTAATACTCTTTTAAATAAAATGCTGCCATATTGAATTTTTTTTCACTCTAATTTTTTATATGCAAATTAAATATCTTTATTCACCTAGTCTTACTTCTATATCTCCAACAAGTATTACTTTTCTATTTGTTGTGATCTCAATTAACGATAAATAAAATGAGAGAAAGGGGACATGACGTAGTGATGAGAAATTAATAAATTTTAAATAACGAATTTTTCAAATGAAGCATAAAACATGAGTAGGGAATAAAATTAAATATTTTTACCTTATATTAAAAAAAAATGCTGCCATATTGATTTCTTCCCAATATTTATTAGTTATAATGCTTCTTAGGTTTGAAACTAAGTGATGAAGTTTCTACCAAAATTTTCCTTAGTAGTATAATTAACATATTAAATAATATGTTGGTGAAGACAAATATCTATAAGTAATATACGTCCACTAAATTAATAAAATCATTTTTATTAAAAAAATATGGGACGAAAAAAATGCATTGTATTTGTTTTTAACAGTTTAATATGGAATAAAAAAATATATAAATAAAATTTGGTTAAAAGGGAAATTTAAGAGATTAGTTAACACAAATTATCCCTCTTAAAATTCCCTCCTTAGGTATTTAAGAATCTGCCACATGTCATGCTTACATTTGTGGTGTATAGAAAGATTCTGTACACTGAGTGTAAGTGTATCAACTTCCGTGTTTTTGACAATTATATCCTCAATCCACTTGCAGACTCAAAGACGGATATGCTATAGACTATATACGAGATAATATTGTAATAACCCGAATTTTCTCTATATATTTATTTATTTATTTTAAAACTCTTTAATTATTATTTGGGCCGAGCCTTTAATAAAAAGATTAGTTTAGTTATTGGGTCTAAAGTGGAAAGCCCAATTCATTAATTAAGAGGAATAAGAGTCCTTTTTAAATTAGGGATTTGGGGAACCCTTTTAAAATAGATACTCTCTTAAAGCCCTAGAATTCTTTTATTCTACCGTAAAGAGAAAGAAAGAACGGGAGACAGAGAGGGCGGCGCTAGGAAGAACCGCAGAGAGAAAGAGAGAGATCCGAAGAAGGAGAAGAAAAGAGAGAAGGGAACGTGTTCATAAAGGTAATTCTAGAACCCTAAAACCTTTCTCATCATATTTGTAATTCAAATCGTTGGATTAAGAAACCCTAACCCTAAAAGATGAACTAGGGTTTAGTAGTATGGAATTAAGAGGGAAGATGATGGTTTGTGGAGGCATATAAGTGTGCGTGTGTGTGATTTACAATGTGTGTGTGTTGCGTGTGTGTGTGTGCTGGTGTGCGTGTGTGCGCTGGTGTGTGTACTGTTGTGTGTTTGTGTGTGCGTGTGTGGTGCAGGAAGTGTGTGTGTGCTGTGCAGCGTGCGTTTGTACCTTGCGCAGAGTGTGTTGTGAGTGCGTGTACAGTAGGGGGTGTGTGTGTGTACAGAAGGTGTAAACAGTGTGTGTGCTTGTGATGGTGTGTGCGGTGAATAGTGATCATAAGGGCTGTGAATAGTATTTTAAGTGTGAGAAATCAAATACTAAAACATGATGAATTAGAATAGAACTATAAAACCCTAAGGGTATGTTGGTAAACCTTAAAGGGCATTTTGGGTATAAGTTTAATGAGTAGTATAAAATCTAAAATGGATATCCATCTTAGTAAGGAGTTTAAGAGTACAACTCGTAGGTTAATAAAAGGAGAAGTAAAGTCTTTTGGGGACGGAAGTAGAAAGTATTACTTTCGTCTAAGATAGTTATTTCGCGTGATTGTAGATACGTACGCGTGGGGTTGCAGGAAGAATTATCGCAAGCCAAGGTAAGGAATTACGTTCTTAGTAGTTATTGGGCTTTAATCAGTGTTTAGGATTCCCAATCTCTGTTTTTGTTAAAAGTAATCTACCTAGGTGGCTAGGTAGTGTTTTAAATAACTATTCTGTTTCGCGAATGTTACCGTTCCTTGTTATCCGCCCTATTGATTTCATTGTTGTTCAATTGAGCTATCATGTGTATGATAGGTATTGTGGTTTTGGTGTCTAATGTGAAATGTACACCTTCTTTTAAAAAAATGATCAAGTAAAGTTTTGTAAAACTCTTTAAAGTGAAGTTTTGTAATAAGTAAAGTGACTTACAGTTATCCATAATCCTGAAACGTATAAGTGGACCCCTTATAGTTATCCATAGTTCTAAGATGAACATGTGGACCCCTTTGTGTTACTTGATGAAGTAGCGTAGGTTATCATGATACACCGATATTTGGTGCGGTCAGTAGAAGCCCGAGCCCTGGGTACAACATGTGCTTAATCCCTAAATTAAGTAAAGTGAAGTGAAGTGAAGTGAAGTAAAGTAAAGTAAAGTAAAGTAAAGTAAAGTAAAGTGAAGTAAAGTGTTTTGTAAAAAGTTATGTTTTGGAAACTGTCTTCTGTAGCCACATGTTTTCAAAGTAATAAGTTGTTTTGAATATTGGTAAATGTTTCTTTTCAAACTGAGTACCTGTTTGATCCTTGAGTTATATCCCTTCATTGTTAATTCATTGTTACCGTTCGTTTCGGTCATCTCCTCTTAGTACCCGAGGGGATCCCGTATGAACTTACTGGGCATTGTTCGCTCATTCCTTCCATTCTTATTTCTCTCCAGGTTATAAATAAGCTGATCGAGGGTCGCAAGGTTGGCGGCATAGAAGTTATATTTTGAATAAAGTTAGTTAGTAACTATGATTTCCGTTATGTTAAGTTTTAGACTTTATTTAAGTTAGTTACTTTCTGAGCTAGTGATTTGTACTAGCCGTTTGGGTTTGAATGTTAGTTAAAGTTTGAATTGTGGTTAATTGTAGCCGTTGGGGCATTCTGAATTTGGGATTTATTCAAATAAGTTATTATTTATTAGTAGTGAAAAGTTGGGGTGTTACAAATATTTTTTTTACTATGATGTAGATGGCTACAGCCTACATTGTAAAAACTATCTTTAGAATGTAATGCCTATCATATTAATTAAGAGCATCCACGATTGTAATTCATAGTGTTCTTAGAACCCAAATGCTTGCCCAGAAATTATAAGAAGAGAATTCATATATTTTGTTCCTTTGCATTAAGAGAAAATTTTGGGTGAAACTAGTTTCTCCATAAGTTATAAAAAGTACTGTTTTTGTTTTTATAGGGTTTAAGGTTTAGGGTTTTAGGGTTAAAAACAAAACTTTTTATAACTTATGGAAGAACTAGTTTCCTCCAAAACACACTCTTGCGTAAGAATAATACTAGGGGCACAAAAAATTCACAAAATCTTGCTCACAAAATCTTAGGTGTAATGATTTTATTGGTGTTTTTAAGTAGAGTGTGACGGGTCCATTATCGATGCAACCAATAAAATATCACCACCTCATTTTGTGAGCAAGACTATAGCTTCTTTTTATCATTCTTAACTGGATTAGGCCTAACTACTCTTCAGTATTTATCCTGGTCCATATTATTAGCACTTTAGCAGTAAAATGGTTACATTCTGAAATTATAAATTTTGCTCTCTTAAATTATAAAACATAATATTATGAGACTAAAGAATATACTCTTCCTCTGTCTCAGAAAGTTTTCTCATTTGACTTTTTTTATGTGTCAACTCACGTTAACTTTGACTATTCTAACAATCACACAATGAAATTCTCAAAATCGTTATTGATAAATCATTTAATGATTTATCAGCTATAATTTTTAAAATTTGACTAGTATGATTAAATTGACATCAATGTTTGGTCAAATTTCATTTCTATTGACTACAAAAAGTCAAACTAAACATATATTTTGGGACGTAGGAGTACATATATGTGTATCATGTTCTGTTGATCAACATTGTTAATGGAATATCCCTATTTTGGTCTTAGATGAAGAGAGAATTAGGGAATGTGCAAGAAAAGGAAGTACAAATGTTACATCAACCATGGCTAAATTTTCTTAAAATGCTGAAATTCCTAGTAATTGGTGGCTAGTCACTTTCAATTTTAACGACTTTGTGACAAAAAATTCTAGTAATATTTAATGGGGTGACTGCAAACCAACTTTTTCGTCATTTTGGCTACAATAATAATAATTTGGAGTAGGTCAACTTACTCTTGTTTGGCTTTAAAAACTGAGAATTTAACTCATTTGATGAAGAATATTGTGGGCATACTACAATTCTATTAAGACCCATTTCTTGATTTAATGGGTTAAGCACATTGAAACTCGCTTTTAGAGATAGTGACAATTGTTTTATGAAAAGTAACAAACGTATATTTCCTCAGTTCTGGAATGATGTTCTCATTTTTCTATTACTTTCTTTGAATAAGTTTTTAGGAATAATTCTAAATTAATGTAATTATCTGATAAAATTTAGAAATTTGTTATTGAGTAACTAATTGCGCGTAGATCAATTGATTAATACATTGTTCTCGTTTGAGGGTTTTCAGTGTTAGGCCGTGTCTAAGTGTAACTTAGAGATGCGTTTGTTCGTCACAAGTAATTGTTCGTAAGAGCTTTGCTTTGCTTGGAGATTTGGTTTAGGATTAGACATTTCTAATCAAGATGTATTACACTTTTTTATTGTGACAGACAAATTGTTGGCGATTATTCGTCTTTGTAAACCTATACTCCATCCGTTCCAAGTAAGTTGAAACATTCATCTTGAAGTTGAGAAATTAAGGATATAATATTATATTAAGAATTAAAGGTGGTGAGAAAGAGAGAGAATTAGTGGGGAATGAAAGAGAAGGAGTAGAGAATAATGAGTGGTTGGGAGGAAGAGAGAGAATGAGTGAATGATTATAAAAGTAATAAAAAACTTTCATTTTTAGATTGTTGCAACTTAAGTGAAATGCCTTAAATGGCAAAATGTTTCAACTTACCTGGAATGAAGGGGGGTATATGTTTGGGATGAGTCTCCGATTGTTGTGGATCACCGTCTTCTTGAATTTTATTAATGAAACTAATGTTTTGTTTGCTTACAAAAGAATAAAACCCTTCAAATTTACAATCCAACCCCTCTATTATTTAAAAATTGCAGGGAGTAATAGTAAACTTTTTCTCGCCAAATTGATTTATCACTGACAATATTGTCTTCAAATAAATTTTTCACAATTATATTGTGTCATTCTTATTTAACTCATCTAAATTTATTCAAATTAAGTATAAGTGACAACCCGTGCATCTAGTAACACTAGTTAAAAAAAAAAAAAGAACTCGTCCATGGCGAGTCTAGATCTCCTGTACCATTTTGTGTGCCACTCTCTGTACCACAATTAATCTAATGGTTCACAATTATTAAGGGTGATGTTATAATAATGTTATCTATAAATGTAATGTAAACCATTAAATTACTTGTGGCATAGAGAATGGCACACAAAGTGACATAGGAGATCTGGACTCGTCCATGGCCTAATCTAATCTGAGCCGTTAGAAATTTTGTTAGGACCACATTAGCGTGACGTTTGGAACTCTATTATTGACAATCCTTACATGCACCTGTCACGTGCCCTTCCCTCACTGCTTGTCCCTACTTTTAACTGTACTATTCTTTTCAAAGCCTGGCCCCTCTTTGCTTTCCCAGTCTCTATCGCTTCACTCTCCAATGGCTGATCTGATCATTTAAGTTTATCTTCTTCTTGGATCCCTTTTCTCAACTCTCCTGAATGAAAGATCTTCAATTTGAATTAAACCCATTAAAAATCCCCCAAATTTGTACTTTTTTATTGTTGATTTGTTACTTTATTGATCGATCTCCCCATCGCCTACCAACTGTTTGACCAAATGTCTGACCACCTCCCCCTCCTTTTTCTTGCACCATACTAGGTACTTTTCTCTCTCCCCAGTTGAAAAGTTGTTGTGGTAGTGAAAAGATGAAACACCCTTTTGAGATCATGTGAGTATTATGGTACAATTTGGATGTTCCCCTTTTTTTGTTTCATGATTTGGTTTATCATTTAGGATTTCCGTTATGGGTTTTGGAAAAGACGTAATTTTTTTTTTAAATGGCTGTAAGAAAGTTGAGTGTGATTGTCAGTAGCACAGTTGAAAAACCACTGCACATGTACATTTTCTTTTTTTTTAGTTTTCTTTTTGTCTTCATTGTGATCTAGATTGTTCGTGGTTGGTTTTTTTTAAGTACTTCAGTGTGGTTTAATTGTCTTGATTAATTGCACATGTTTTGTTAGGTAATGCTTTCTGCATTTTGTAGAAGTTTGTTCTCACTCTGTGAGATTTAATGGGTGAATCTGTTGTGGATGCCTCAATTGCTGAATATAAGGTACACCCTTTTCCATTTCATATATTATATCTTGCCTTAATACTTGACCAGTTGAATTGATCTTGTTTGGTGTAGACTGTAGGTTGATTTCCTAGTATATCTGTTTTC
This sequence comes from Campanula takesimana, assembly GCA_026119855.1. Lineage (NCBI taxonomy): Eukaryota > Viridiplantae > Streptophyta > Magnoliopsida > Asterales > Campanulaceae > Campanula > Campanula takesimana. Next base: position 405,701 of record JAOWBW010000755.1, on the reverse strand, counting down.
ATTTTACTGATCTGTATATATTCAGGTTTTCCTTTACATAAAATTACGATCTTGGTTGCACCACACATATGTCCTTTAACCAATTAGAGCTGGCTCAGTATATGTAGTTGCTACTTTAAGTTATAACTTGACCGTTTGAGGCTATTTGATGATAATTGTTTCATACTTTAAGGTTCTAATAGTTGAGTTAGTGTCCTTATTTTGGGATATGTGTTGAATAAACAGATGGGAGAATCAGTTGCCTCTCGTCCAGCCCTTGGAGTATCGATTTCTTTTGGTAAGTATGAGAATGATTCACTTTCTTGGGAGAAATGGTCTACTTTCTCGCCAAACAAGTACTTGGAGGAAGTTGGAAAGTGCTCTACCCCGGGATCTGTAGCTCAGAAGAAGGCTTATTTCGAAGCCCATTACAAGAAAATTGCAGCTCAAAAGGCTGAACTTGTTGATCAGGAAAAACCTATTGAAACTCAACCTTCTTCAAGTTCAGATGATCATACTTGCTCAGATCAATCACGTCCCTCTTCTGAAGAAGTTGAGCAGGACACTGATTCAAAAAGTATGGCTTGTAGTACCAACTTTAGTGTGCCAAAATCTGACTCGGAGTGTCAGAGCTTGGTGGTGGATGAACATAAAAAAGAGTTGAATGGAAAACTAGATAGTCTTGTTTCATATTCCCAAGAAGAAGCTGTTTCACTTCAACAAGATGAGAATTTTGTAAATGGATCTAAGGACATGCTAGAGCAGACTTTGCAATTAGACGTTCCCTCGGATTGTCAAAACTCCTTAGTGACTGAATCTAGTGAAGAATCAAATGCTCAAACAAATACTCATGAATTTAATCCCCTAGATGAAGCTCTTCTGGTTAATAATGAGGATGCGGCTATGATGAAACAGCCGTTGCAAGTGGATGTTCAAAGAGGAAGTATCCGGAAAAGTGAAGCCAAGAATCCAAAACCAGATGCCAGAAAATTGTCGCAAAAGGTAAGTTTCAAAGTTCTTTATATTTGATTCAAGGTACCCTTAGATAACTGGGCATACATATGTTTGGATTACTTTTCTGAGTTCAATTCTGTTTCTTAATTATGTATAGGTGAATCCTATCAAAAAGGAGCGCGATTTGACAGGAACGAAGAAGAAGACAACGATATCTCCTTCGCCCAAAACACCACAAATTATTTCCAGTCCTAAATCAGCAAAGCCGAAGTCAGCTTCTGCCGTTATTTCCGCACCTAAGTCCTCTGTAAAGAGGACCAGTGCTTCGTCATTGCCAAGAAGCAAGAGTCATTTTGGAGGAGAAAGCAAGCGAGCAGGGCCCACATCCCTGCATTTATCTCTTAGTCTTGGTTCTGCAAATCCTAGTTCAGCTTCAACTTCAGCTCCTCTTACAACAAATAGGAAGTCTCTATTCATGGAACAGATGGGGGACAAGGACATTGTTAAACGGGCATTTAAGGCATTTCAAAACAACTTTAACCAATTAAGATCTTCTAATGATGATAAACCTCATGGTCTGAAGCAGGTTAGGCGCCATAACTTTTGTTGATTTAACTACCTGATAAAAGATCTCTTTACATTAATCTCTATCAGTTATTAAACTTCTAGTTGGTTTCTCAAAGTTGCTGTGCATTGGTTTCCTTTTCTTTTACCAGGTGTCAAACAAGGGATTAGAACAAAAAACCTCCACCTCTGTTATGTCTCAGAAAGAAAATGAACGGTAATTACTATAACTTGTTTGATATGTTTGAGATATATGCCTCCATCTAAGTTTTGAGGTTGAATTTGTAGTGCGAGGAAGACATCGGAGAAGATAAATGCTCAAAGTTATCAATCAGGAAGAAGGCTGAGTTCTATTTCAACAGGGTAAGATTAGCTGTGTGCTTATGTGATTATATTTTGGTTAACTGAATCAATCTTTGAACATAGTTTTATGAATATATAGATATCTCTATGAAATTCCAAAAGTTGTTACGTTACCATTATAATTACTATCAATTTTTTTTATTTTTTTTTAGAATTGGATAGATATACTTTAGATATTCATAAATTATGGTCAAAGATCGACTTAGTTGAACAAAAAAGTCAAACTGTGCACATTGTTATGGGCAGAGGGCGTATATTTATTTATATAATATGTTGATTGTAAGCTAAACAAAACTAAACAAAGGAGTTGCCTATCTAATGCTTTGTTGAAGAATATATCAAGCTCAATGCCCAAAATTGTTTCATAATTTTAAATGAAGGAAATGTCTTTTGTTTAGCTCCTTAAAGTGGGCCATTGCTATCTAACATAAGATGGATTTTACAGGTCTCTTAATGAAGGGAGTCTCACTGAAAGATTCGTAAAGGCGGCCTCATCTTCTTTGGGTTTGAGAAATGACAATAGAGATGAAAGACGGAAAGAGGTGTCCATTCACCCTATTCCCACTAATATTTCCTCTCTCCTATTCTTCTTTACGTCAAATTTTCCTTTTGCTAAAGAAGTGATGTTATTTTGTAGCAGTTTTTCAAGAGGTCAGAGGTAAAGTCTAATTCTAACGAAGCAGATAAAAGGCATCTTAATTCGAAATTAAAGGTAGATTTTTTAACATGGGGTTATATTGATGCTTCATACTAGTTATCTCTCTTTTATCCGTATTTGATGTTCTATCTGAATCTTTGTTTCTTGCCTTAGGATGATAAAGAAGCTGAGATGAGAAAACTAAGGCAGAGTCTTACCTTCAAAGCAAAACCTATGCCAGACTTCTATAGAGTCCAAGGGATGTCAAAAAATCCTTCAGAAAAGGTACGCGTTCATTTCTAATTGTTACTTTTCACGAAAAAGTGATCATATTTGACAATGAAGAACCAGTAGGGAGGGGAGGCCAACTAAACTGTCTGTGACGTGTTTTTTAATTAGATCCAACAGAAACATTTCAGTTTCACGTACCATGACTAGCAGTGGCGGATCTGAGAATTAGGGGTGAGCACGGATCGGTTTGGATCGGTTTTAGGGTAAAACCGACACCAAACCAATAGTTATCGGTTTTATGTAAATTGAAACCATTAAATTTCGGTGTCTTAATGGTTCGGTGTATCCGGTTTCGGTGTGGTTTCGGTTTGGTTCGGTTTCTTAATGGACTGTTGGGCTTTTTTAATGGGCTTTGTTGGGCAGTGTTGGGCCAAGGCGTGAACCATCCATATGTAAGGCCATTCATCCAATGAATTGAAAAGGCTTTGTTGGGCACAAGAATTGACATTCAGCAACACAAAAAAACAAAAAAACCCATTTTACAATCTCGACTTACTCTAGAGGGTAATCTCCACTCAATCTGGAATCAACACACTCTTTCACCTTGAATTTAAGTTATGCCCGAGTCAATAAGAACAAGATCAGACAGATAAAAATAAGAACATGTTTAAGGCCTGTCAAGAGTTCAAGAAATATGTATAACACCTCAATAGAAAAAAAAAATGATTTAAAAGATAAGGAAACTTGGTTTAGGTAATGAAATTGTACTGAGGCATCATACCTTGAGAGCCAACTCTTGAAAATTTCACCCTTTTAAAGTATCATATAAAATCTGTTCTGGAAAGTGGAAAATAAAATCAAAATCCAAACTAGGTTATATGAAACAAAATCAAAATCAAAATCAAAATCCAAAGAGTTAAAACCTTGATAAAAAGAAACTGAGAAAGAGGGAGATATTTACCGGAAGGTTAGCCGACGACGTAACGAAAATGGTGACGATGGGTGTCGGCGGCTCGGCTCAGACGAGAGATCTAGGGTTGTGGATTTAGGCGTGGACTGGATTGAAAGTGACGAGTGAACTGAGCAGGATCGCCGGCGGTGGAACCACAATCGAATCAATGTTGATGTAGCGCCGTCGTCGACTTAGCTAGGGCATCGCATTCCAGTAATGAGTCGTGGTGTGTGAATGTGTGGAAAACTGAAAATAAAAGGAAGAGAAATAATATATATAGTATAGATAAAACGACGTAGTTTAGCACTATCGGTTCGGTTCGGTGTCTTACCGGTTTCTGTAATCTAAAAACCTAAACCGGACCGAAATTTTCGGTTTTTAAATTTCTGCGAACCGGACCGGCCCAAAAGGCTCGGTTTCGGTTTTTTCGGATTCGGTTTTTCGGTTTTAATGGTGTTATCGGGTTTTTTCGGTTTTTTTTGCTCACCCCTACTGAGAATGTTGATCACCAGGTGCACAATTACACTACCACTACACAACTTAAAAAAAAAAAAAAAAAACGTAGCGCAATTACAATACATTACATAACTTCAACTTCAATTGTCTTACAAAAGGAAAACAATACATTTATCTAAATCAAATTTGTCCCGCACGTGTTTTCATACCATAATAACGATTAATAACATCTTCTTCCTTAACATCTAGAAGCAAATCTTTTTCAATGAAACATAAAAGACAATCATTCATAAATTGATCACAAATTTTGTTTCGTAACTCGCTCTTGATATGTTTCATCCCAGAGAACAATCTTTCCACGCTTGCAGTCGCTACCGGCAAAATCAATGCTAACTTCAACAATCGAAACACCAATGGGTACGACAAGTATTTTCTAGTTGTTACTAGAAGTGAGCACAAATCCGCAAGTCCCTTCAATTGACCAAATCTCTCATCTGATCGCATTTGCATAATATATGTCTCTAGTTCAAATGGAAGAACTCTATAATCATTATTACTAAAGTCATCCGGATAAAACTGAGCCAACCTTATCAACTTTGATGAATCAAAATCAATAAATCCATCACTCGGATTCAAACTAGCAACACAAACAAGCAACTCAGTATTTATCTCATTGAACCGATCATTAATCTCAGAAATCTGTCTATCCAAAATGGCATTAAAGCACTCCACATGATAATGATAATCATTTGTAACATTTGTCCTATAGCGAGGACGGTGACGATTAACATATTCAGCCTCCATATCCACCCAATCAATTTTATTCTTCTTGCAAAAGTCAACTACCTTCGTCAGAAGAGAATCCCACCCATCACTTCTTGTCATTTGCAATCTATCCTTAGTCAAATTAACAAACGACATAGCATTCAAAATATCATTGTCTTTCCTTTGCAAAGCTTGTGACAAATCATTTGTAAATGAAAGTATAGTCAACATCAGTTGCAAATTAAAGACAAAATCAAATGACTGCAAATATCCAAGTAGACCACTTGCTTGATTTCTTTTTGATGACTCAGTAGCATCACGAGAAACAGCTTCAAGAACATCAACAACTGAAGAAAAAATGGCAGATAAGTTCAACAATGTTTTAAAATGAGACCCCCAACGCGTATCAGCAGCCCTCGCAAGACCCAACTCTTGATTTAATCCTGTTCCGGTCTCAATTAAACCACAATCTATTTCTTCAGTCACTTTCGCAGCTTGTCTTAATCGCAACATATCTTTACGTTTACAAGATGCTCCAACAACATTTGTTATGATGGAAATCATGCTAAAAAAATCCTCAATATCATCGTAATTTTTAGCCAAAGCAACAAGAGCTAATTGTAATTGATGAGCGAAACAGTGAACATAATATGCAGATGGATTTTCTCTCATAATCAAAGTTTTCAAACCATTAAATTCACCTCTCATATTACTAGCCCCATCGTAACCCTGGCCCCGAACTTTCTTCAAACTCAAATTGAAGTTAGCTAACACACCATCAATAGCAGATTTCAAAAACAAAGAAGAAGTCTCCAACACATGAACAACACGAATGAACCTCTCTTTTACATTGCCATTAGAGTCCACAAATCGCAAAACAACCGCCATTTGTTCTTTTTTAGACACATCACTCGACTCATCAACCAACAATGCAAAATAATCGTCATTAATCTCCTTAATGATTTTTTGTTCTATCTCTTCTGCAAAACAACGAACAATATCTTTTTGAATCGTAGGAGACTTCATTTGACAATTTTTTTTCAAGACCACATTTTGAGTAGACTCATTTTGAAGAGATAGAGCCTTTAATATTTCAATGAAATTCCCTTTGTTCAAAGATTTTTCAGACTCATCATGCCCACGAAAAGCAATCCCTTGGTTCAACAATACTCTACAAGTAGCAATTGAAGCACATAGTCGAATCCGATTATCATTTTTCTCTTTGTCATCTTGTCTATGAAAAGCAACTTGAATAGATTGATTTTGTTTCATTAGATCATAACACTTCTTTTGACAAATAAAATGTCTACTATTGACTCCACCAATATGATCAACAAGACTTTGCTTTTTATGCCAACTAGAAAAACCAACACTTGTAAATGCACACGCACCAAATCTTTGATCAGACGATTCATCTCTAAACAAGTAACAACACAAACAATATGCTTTGTCTTCCGCAATGCTATACTCTAACCAAGACACATATTTATCATCATCGAACCATTCCGGATTGAAGCGACGCATTTTACTTCCAATCAATTTTTGGGGAAAACTATGAGATTTTGGTTGACAAGGACCTTTTTGTATATAATATCTTCTAACATCATCTACTTGATTTGGATGATATTCATAAATCTTTTTTCTAAATGAAGGGTCCGAAGGAAGAGTACTCATATCAACAAATGGTTTACTACCGGAAGCCTTCGAGGAGATAGATTCACTTGGTGCACTAGGACTACTACTAGAATTACCAACCCCAAGATTAGCATCACCAACCTCAATTCTTTTTCTTTTGATGACAAATTTATCCATATTCAACAATCAACAAAACACAACAAAGGCACCAATCCTACAAAAAATCCAAGAAATAACCATTCAAAGACATATACATTTAAAATCAAACATTTAATAAACACATAAATTGAAATCACCCATGAAATTAGAAGAACAATGTCAAAGCCCCAAATTGTAGTTCAAACCCTAAATTTCTGTTAAATCCAATTTGAAGAGAAATAATGAGATTTGAGAGATGAAAACTTACAAAAAGGGAAGAAGATGTGTAAGATGTCGCTGTTGGACCGCCGCCGCTCCGAGCCTCCGTCCGACCCTGGTTGCCGCACGCACGCCACGCCGACCGACGACGCCGTTCCTGGTTTTCTTTTTTCTTCCTCTCTGTTATTCTCTCTCAATTTAAATTATGTCTGATGCCTCAATAGGCTTTTAAGTTAAAAAGGAGTGGGTAGATTTTATTTCTTATAAGTTCACACACTCACCAAGAATATAATAGCTTACTTTTATTATTTTGGCGGTGCACTTAGTAAAAAAAAAAAAAAAAAATTTTTTTTTTTTTAAATTTTTTTGGTTGACCAGGTGCAAGTGCACCTCCTAGCATGTACAGAAATCCGCCACTGCACGAGGATTAAGGGAAAAAAGTGAAAAAGGTGATGTGTTGTGAGTGTTGATAGTTGAGTGGGAGAGAGAAAGTGGGGTAGAAAATAGTTAGTGGGTTAATGGATGTGAGTGTGCAAGTGGGTTAAAACTTGTCATTTTTGGATTTTGCAATTTTAGTTGGGACGCCCTTTTTGGCAAGTTTTGCAATTTGAAATGGGACGGATGGAGTATACACTAGTAAAGTTACACTAAAACTAATTGCTCAAGAACATACTTATACACGTCAATTTTTATTTTTATTTTACAACCTAATTACGTACCCCTCTTTGTCTCAGAATGATAGTCCCCCTATTTTCATGGGTTTTACGAATGAACTATGAGTAATAATTAAGGCTACTTTTAATTATTCTAATGAAATTTTTGAAATTGTTTTTGATACACCATTATAAATACTATTAATATCAATTTTTAGATTCACATTAACATAATTATAAGTAGCATTTATAATTGCTTAAAGTTTCCTCGTATTAACAATGAAAAAATGTGGACTATCTTTCTGTGACGGAGGGAGTATCATTCATTCATTCAATCAAGGCAATTGTCATCGTATTACAAATAAGTCTATTATTGAGATCTACTGCTTAGTCTAGTACAAATTCCTAGCGGAGTTTCACCACGTTTAAGGGAGGCCCTTACACACCCGCCCGGATACCAATAGGCCAGAAGGCCATTAGTACACGTCAAATTTCTGAATACACACTTTTTATACTTAAAAGGTGTACTGTACTGTACAACATTTTAAAGCATGAATATGGGTGTGCTTAGAAAATTTACATGAGTAATTAGAAGCACTCTTTGCTTATTCAGAAATGCGAGTTCGTGTTGATGTTTTAATTTTTTTGAGAGATGTACTTGTTTGTACATTGCTTGTATTATAGTAAAGCGCCGCACACATTATGGGTCGCATGGAGTATTTAATTTTTGTTAGTACGATGATGTTGCGACTCAACTAAGTTTTAGGGACAATGATTTCAAATTCCCAGCTTTATGGAGCATGAAATTGATTTTAGGTTGATGTAATTTATTGCAGGAACCTTAAATTGGAGTACTTAGATTTATATCTGATACATTGGCCAATTAGCTTAACACCAGGGACTTACCATCCAACGAAAGAAAGCTTGCTTCCGTTAGATATAAAGGGTGTCTGGGCAGGCATGGAAGAATGCGTTAAACTTGGCCTAACCAAATCAATTGGAGTTAGTAATTTCTCTTGTAAGAAGCTCGGCGACCTTCTTTCCTTCGCAAAGATCCCTCCATCCGTTAATCAAGTGAGTCCGTCCTCTCTTTATGTAGACATTTCTCCCCTCTTGTGAAAATAATGTTTATTTACTAATTACATTGTTTCCCCTATGAATTACTCAGTTCCATGTAAAAAGTCCAAATGCGACTTTTGGTCTAATTATGACCAAAGTTTTATTCAAATTTGTTCAACAAAATTAACAAACTTGATTTTGGTATGATTATTGGTGTTTAATTAAAGGTGGAGATGAATCCGGTATGGCAACAAAAGAAGCTGCATGAGTTTAGCAAGGCTAATGGAGTGTTGCTTGAGGTTTATTCGCCTTTAGGAGGAATAGGAAACCATTGGGGAACAAACAGGGTAATGGAGAACGACGTCCTCAAAGAAATTGCAAAGGCCAAGGGGAAAACCGTAGCTCAGGTAAGACCTTCTACTATAGTACTCCATCTGTCCTAGTTTGGTTTCCATTTTAAGATTTTGTAGATTAAAGTAGGACATTTAAAATGGCTCTTTTTGTAAATTAAAGTGAGACTGAGGTAGTATGCCATTGAGAAATATATACACATACAGTCATACACACACACACACACAAAAAAAACAAAAAAACATTTTTATGGTAGAAAGGGAAAGGTTTTTGTGTGTAATTTGTGTACCCGCACTAATTGAACTCTAGGTACGCCACTGACGCACACAAAAAAAAGAGCATTTTTATGTTAAAAAGGGAAAGGGTTCTTTTATTTGGCCATTTTGAGGATCAAGAAAAAGGTAATAAAATCTGTTGGAATTAATGCAGATTAGTTTGAGATGGGCATACGAGAGAGGGGTGGTGGTGGTGTTTAAGAGCTACAACAAGGAGAGATTGAGGCAGAATCTCGACATATTTGGGTGGGAACTGAGCGAGGAAGAAACTCAAAAGATTAGCGAGATCCCACAGAGCAGACTGGTAGTTGGCGAGGGATTCTACTCTGAAGATGGACCGATCAAGTCTGCAGAAGAGCTCTGGGACGGAGAACTTTGATCTGAATCATGTATACTACACATTATGTCTTCATAGTTCATCCATATGTGTTTGTTTTTTTATCTGTAACACGTTTTGAAAGAAAGGTTTATGTAACAAAACTGTAATGCATTTTCTGGAAAAAGATTATCCGAGCAATTTATTTTTTATTTTTTTCTTTAGAATTTTCTACCCCGCCTATTCCAGAAAACTAACGGTCTCTTGTTAGCTAAGCCCTTGTCTCAATTAGCTGAATTTAGCTGATTGAATTTGAAGTGTGACGTTCTGTAGTTTTGTAGGTATTAGTACATGATTGTTGATAAAGATAAAAATATTTTTGCTTAAAAAATAATACAGCCATTTCCTTAAATCTTGAGAAAAAAAAATATATATATTAATGCTTAAAATGGGACGGAGGGAGTTTCCGTTTTTAACACTAGAATGAAATTTTTTACAAAAATGACTTTCAAACAAAGTTAATAAATATACAGACACAAGTACCCTTCATGATAATCTACAATGGATAATCCGGTAATTTCTTAAACTGAAAATTGTATATTATGAGACAATGGGGAGGGGCGGTTGAATTTCGCAAATATTTTATTCATGTGGCGTAAACTAAAGCAGAAAACTGGTCCAAGATGATAGAGATGGATATAAATTCTGTCATCAGAATTATATAGCAACCACAAGTCCACAATTTCAAAACAAATTGAACAAGTCACAAGCAATCTCTGATATGGCTCAGTTTTCCATCCCACTTGTTCACCTGAGCTCCGGCAGCAGCTGCCGGAAAATACCCATTTTGGGGCTCGGTACCGCCGCCTTTCCAAAAGTGGAATCTGAAATAGTGGTAAAAGCTGTGCTTGAAGCTATCAGACTTGGTATGAGGCACTTTGACACGGCTGCTGTTTATTTATCAGAGGGTGCTGTTGGTGAAGGAGTTCCTGAAGCAATTAAACTCGGCTTGATTAAATCTCGAGACGAGGTTTTCATCACCACTAAGCTTTGGATTACCGATGCTCATGCCGGACTAGTCATCCCTGCCCTTGAAAAATCTCTAAGGTGATATGCCCTTGACTGTCTATATTTTAGTGAAGTTACTAAACTCACACTGGTATGTTAGTCCAAAACTGTGATGCTCGGAATATTTGGTTTACCCTGCTATACCTTTATCGGACACTCATATTTTAGTCTTGTTCAGAAGAGTCCAGCGGGGCCATACCTGTGTTGGACACTCATATTTTAGTCTTGTTCAGAAGGGTCCGGCGGGGTAAAGCAAAGAGTCCTAGCATCATAAGTTATAGGGGCTAGTCTCCTGTACACCGGATGCACGGTGCGGCAAGGGGTGGTCCGCTCCGCTGCTTCGCGGCCCTGCCTCTTCCGCTACAGCCGACGGCCAGATCTACCCCTCCTTCCAGATCTCTGCCACGTGTCAATTTAAAAAAAAAAAAAAAAAAAAAACCCAATAACTTTAAAATGCTATATCTTGAGATGTATAACTCAGAAAAAAAAATAAAAATACCGTTTTGTTCGTCTCGACGAGACGAATAAAACTACATAGGTCATGATATGATTTGATTTTTTAAAAAAAAACATTTTTTTACACACAAAAAGTTTTAGTTGCTTGTCAGCTGAGATGTAACACTCTGTTCTGATAAAAGTAACACTTTCATCTTCAAAAAGTAACACTTTTTACAGTCAAATGTAACAGCATTTTTACAAAAATAAAAAATTGGGTTTGCATTTCAATTGTTACTTTCTCAATAAAAAATTGTTACATTTCATATATAATGTTACATTTAGGAATATAAACTGTTACAAATTGAGAAAAAAATGTTACATTCATTTTTTATAAAATGTAACATTAGTTTAGTTTGTCAATCCTATGTTAATTTTGGGAGAAAAAAAAGTGTTACATTTGAAAAAATAAGTGTTACATTCCTTTTTAAAAAGTGTTACATTAGTTTAGTTGCCAATCTTTATGTTATCTTTAATATATTGCAGCAAAATTGTGGTACATTTTTTATAGAAAAAGTGTTACATTTGAAAGAAAAAGTGTTACATTTCGTTATAACAAGTGTTACTTTTGTTGGGAGGAAAAAAAGTTTTGATTGGCCCAAAAAAAAAAAAATCGCAAAAAAAAAAAAAAAAAACGAAAAAAAAAAAGAAAAAAAAAAAGGGGCCGCCGCACGAAAACAAGGTGGCGCATATAAGAATTTGTCTAAGAGGATAACCTCCCACATAATACGGATTCACCGAATCACCACCACTTACTGCGTTAGAGTAATAAAAAAAATTGACTTTTATTAGGTCACATAGAAAAACATGATCTATAACTTGACAAATTCTTATATGCGGCACCTTGTTTTCGTGCGGCGGCCTTTTTTTTTTTTTTTTTTTTTTTGTCAACCAAAACTTTTTTTCCTCCCAACAAAAGTAACACTTGTTATAACGAAATGTAACACTTTTTTCTCTCAAATGTAACACTTTTTCTATAAAAAATGTACCACAATTTTGCTGCAATATATTAAAGATAACATAAAGATTGGCAACTAAACTAATGTAACACTTTTTAAAAAGGAATGTAACACTTATTTTTTCAAATGTAACACTTTTTTTTCTCCCAAAATTAACATAGGATTGACAAACTAAACTAATGTTACATTTTATAAAAAATGAATGTAACATTTTTTTCTCAATTTGTAACAGTTTATATTCCTAAATGTAACATTATATATGAAATGTAACAATTTTTTATTGAGAAAGTAACAATTGAAATGCAAACCCAATTTTTTTTTTGTAAAAATGCTGTTACATTTGACTGTAAAAAGTGTTACTTTTTGAAGATGAAAGTGTTACTTTTATCAGAACAGAGTGTTACATCTCAGCTGACAAGCAACTAAAACTTTTTGTGTGTAAAAAAATATGTTTTTAAAAAAAAAAAAAAAAATCAGACCATATCATGACCTATGTAGTTTTATTCGTCACGTCGAGACGAACAAAACGGTATTTTTTTTTCCTGAGTTATACATCTCAAGATATAGCATTTTAAAATTATTGTGTTTTTTTTAAATTGACACGTGGCAGAGATCTGGAAGGAGGAGGGGTAGATCTGGCCGTCGGCTGTAGCGGAAGAGGCAGGCCCGCGAAGCAGCGGAGCGGACCACCCCTTGCCGCACCGTGCATCCGGTGTACAGGAGACTAGCCCATCCTCTTAATATTGAGAATTGTCAATATCTTAAATTTTAATAAGTGCACTAAAAACAACATTTTTATCAACCAATGTTGACCTATTAATGAATAATTCTGGCTTCGCCATTGATCAGTTCGAGAAGCGCGGTTCCAATCCATGGAAATTTTTAAACGAAATAACGATTTTTTTTTTTCAGGAATCTTAAAATGGAGTATGTAGATTTGTATCTTATACACTGGCCAGTGAGCTCGACACCTGGGACTTACATGCCTACGAAAGAAGACTTGCTTCCATTAGATACAAAAGCTGTCTGGGCAGACATGGAAGAGTGCCAGAAACTTGGCCTAACAAAAGCCATTGGAGTTTGCAATTTATCTTGCAAGAAGCTCGGTGAACTTCTTGCCTTTGCGAAAATCCCACCGTCCATCAATCAAGTGAGCAATCCAAACACACACACACACATTCGCACGTGAACTGTTCATGAGCCTAATTGTACTTGTGAAGGTGGAGATGAACCCGTTATGGCAACAAAAGAAGCTGATCGAGTTTTGTAGAGCTAATGGTGTTTTGGTCGAGATTTACTCACCATTAGGAGCAATAGGAAATTCGTATGGAACGAACAGGGTAATGGAGAACGAAGTACTAAAGGAAATAGCAGCCGCGAAGGGAAAATCAGTAGCTCAGGTACGGTTTGATGGTAATTTCTATGGGGTTTTTTTTTTTTTTTTAATCGTATTTTTTTCTTCTCCCTCAATATGTACTTCCTAGTTCCTGTGAAAACAAAGTACTAATATTTGGTTATGATGCAGATTTGTTTGAGATGGGCGTACGAGCAAGGCGTGGTGGTGTTGTTTAAGAGCTACAACAAAGAGAGGTTGAAACAGAATCTCGAGATTTTTGACTGGGAACTGAGCGACGAAGAAACTAGAAAGATCAGTGAGATTCCGCAGAGTAGACTTATTCGAGCTGAGGAATATGTCTCAGAAAATAATGGACCGTACAAATCACTTGAAGTACTTTGGGATGGAGAACTTTGATCTGCTTCATGTAAAACCTTTCTTCAAGCTTAAATTCTTCAAAATTATGATATGCTTCTTTATTTGTAGCTTAAATTAACAGGAGACTATTTAGTCAACAAATAAGAACAAGTGAACCGTGTTTATGTGAATTTCCTCCTACTCATTTCGCATGATTTTTAAACTTTTAAGGCACATCGACATTTTGAACCATCGTGTTTTGCTCAAACTCCAGTTTTGAAAATCCAGGTTTTTTTTAGAAGTATTAACCATCATTCTCAAAAAAACCTTCACTACACCCAAACAACATCCAAACACGTTATCACAAAAGTTTAACGGATGGTTAAAAAAGTTGCTGAAAGTTAACAGTAGAGTGACGGATGAGAGAGGGGGGGTGGTGGAGGCAATAACGGATGACAGCTGTTTCGTGAACTTTTTATACTTCCATAAACTTTCGTTAACTTGGCCAAAGTAAATGCATTTCGAGTATTGCGAGTCAAAACTGCTAAAAAAAAATTGGACAGTTACCAGAGTGTGGGCAAATACAATAGTTCAGAATGTCGATATGCCTGCCCAAAGTGTGTTTCAATGAATCTAATAAATTCTTGATGCTTGATGTACCAAGTACCAATAAAGAAGATAACACAAAATAAAAGCCAAATCTATTTATTGCCACAATTATCCATCTTTATAATTTGTTGTCCAAATAAGTCAACAAAAAGTCAACACGTGATATGAAACAATATACATTCATACTTTTACGACAGCAAATAGGTCTCCCCAACACATACCTAGCGTAATAGTGTAACACGGCTTCATAAAGAAGCTCATACAACATTGGCCATACATCCAGCTAAAGTGGGGATTTAGCAGTGCGTAGGCCTTTCGTATGTTGGAGGGAGAGAAGGGCAATTCTCATTCATTTGAGCGTATGGCTCTAAAGTGTTATATTGTGGCAATTCCATACGAAACTCACCTAGAATCTGGCAGAATGGGAGCTTATCATCTCCGTTGTTGCACCAATGAGGCAAGCGAGTTTGGTTATCCTCGTAAATCTTGAGCATATATGCGTCCCGAATCTACAAAAAAAAAAGTTATACAAATGTCATAAATCATGGTGTGTATTTAGTCCTCAGCTCTTTCCCATTCAAATATTTCAGGTAAAAGTGAAACATTCTACTCCCTCGGTCCGTAAATGAATGTCTAAATTTCATTTAGGAGACATTCTAAATTTTATTTTATTTTATACAATTTAATGGCGAAATGCAAAAATATTCATCTTATACACTTTCTATACATATAGTTTTGCAAGTATATTATGAAAAATGAAATTTTGGTAAAAATAAATTACAAAAGACACTCATTTTGGGACAAATTTTTGTTGACAAAGGACATCCATTTACGGATGGAGGGAGTAAGTTTTTTTTTTTTTTTCTTTTCATGCCCTTAGTTCAAGTGTTTAAATAGTTTTTCAGATTCTGATCATACCTATTCTGGAAACTGATAAAAAGCTACTGCCTCCTACCCTTAATGATTGTCCATTTTTACGAATTTTTGTCCCCAAATGTTCTTTTACCAATTTTTTTTCACTAGTCACTTTATGCTTGAAAAATTAAATGTTTGGCAAATGGATAACAAGAATATTTATACATCTTTGCCATTAGATTGTATATAAAATTAAACACTTTCAGAATGCCCCCTAAATGAAATTCGAACATTCATTTTGGGACGGATGGAGTAGAATATTTTGTCTTTAAAGTAGGATTTCCCAATACAGAAAGTAGAATTTGCTTGAGCAAGCATAACAGGTAATTTGAAAGTAAAATCTTGAAAGAAATAGCAACAATATATTGGCCTAGGTACTTACAGTGAACTCGGTTACTTGAATAGAGTTGGAAACCGGACCAAAGACTCCGGCGGCTTTATACATAGCTAGAATGAAGGCTACACATGTTGTGGATTTACCATCACTATACACCCATTCATCTTGCTCCGGAATAGTTAGTAACTGATCAAAAGTCAACCCCCGCTTCTCTGTTTCTTCAAGAATTCCATACAAGTCCAAACCCTACAAGAAAGTTTGAAGGGAATTTTACATCATTGGCATCTGCAGTAAGCACTGAAATACACAGCAGTGATATGCCATGATTGAACCTATCAACAAGTGGCCTAAGAATCACAAAAATGGAGACTGAAGGTGTATATCATGCTATCCATCAACTGGGCAAACTTTTAGAATATTTAGATCAAGTCATGTTTCACTTCAAAGATAAATAATACTGCCTCCGTCCCACTTGAAGAGGTGTGGTTTGACTAAACACGTAAATTCAAGAAAGTGGTTGACAATTGATTAATTCTCTAAATTGCCCCTTAAAACATTTAAATTCGAACAAGGAGACAACTTTTGAATTTAAACTAGTCAGGGAAGGAAGGTTAGTATAGTCATTTCATTGAAAAGGAAGGTCCAAAAAGGAAAGTTACTCTTCTTATGGGACGGCCCAACTGGCACAGAAATCAAAAGTTGCAAATTGTGGATCAGAAGGCAACAGAAAATGTTATTGAGTAGTAGTAGGAGTTTTCTTTGCTCACCTTTCTAAGAGAAAATTATCTGTTAAATAACTACTACTTCAGGAACGAAAAATATCTAAGTAGGATAAGTTTGGATAAATTGAAACACGAGAATGGGCATCCTAAAAAAAGGATAAAAAAGAACATGATAATAGCGGAAGAAAGTCCAACTCTAAGAGTTAGGATCATGAACAATTACCTCTGTTCCAAGTCGCTTATTTAGAGCTTCGTTCCACATATTTGCAGCATATGCTGGCTGCATTCTAGTCCACATAGACATGAGAGAAATGACCTGCAAATGAAATTCATTAGAATCGACTAAAGTTCTGTGCTTCCTAAAACAAATTAAAAAGTCCTAAATCAAAATTCACTAGTAAAAATGACGAGGTAGATTCCAATTTTTTTCTTCCTCCTGGAACGGAAAGGGTTCAAGTTGACTACCAGGTAGGTAAATAAGCTGAGCTTCTTGTTTTCCTTTATTTTATTTTTCTATTTTTTTTTTTTATTTTTTTTTTTTTTTTGGGGGGGGGGGGGGGTGGGTCGCCAAGTATATGAAACTAGATAATGTCTTGAAGATGCATTAAATCTAACTAATGACAAAATCAAAATGCCTGTCCAATTAACAATATTCTTGCAACAACATTATTTTTGTCCAAACCAATTCTTATAAGTTACTGCACTTGACAAACAATTTGTAGACCTTCAATCACGTACACATTTAGAAAAAAAAAATAAAATATATATATATATATATATATAGGGTCGTGATCCTATGAGAACCTAAATATCGTGAGAACCGTGAGAACTTGGATACATTAGGTAAAAAACTAATGTATCCAATGGTTCACTTGGATACATTAGGTAAAAACTAATGTATCCAATGTGCACTTGGATACATTATTGGATACATTAAGTTCTCACGGTTCTCACGATATTAAGGTTCTCATTTGAGCACCTACCTATATATATATATATATATATATACTCCCTCCGCCCCATCCGAAATAGGATTCTTGGTCCCGACACGGGGATTAAGAAATACTAATATTTTATTGTATAAAGTGGTTTGAAAAGTAAGTGTTGTGAGTATGAAGGAGAGAAAGTGGGTAGGGAATAATAAATGAAAAGTTGTTGTGAGTATGACAAGTGGGTCTCATTAATAAAGAAGTAATAAAAAAATTCTATTTTGGGATGTCCTATTTCGAGTGGGACACCCAAAATGGCAAAACGTCCTATTTAGAGTGGGACGGAGGGAGTATATCATAAGGTCATACATAAAGGTATTACAAGTAAAACTATTTAATACTAACACAAAATCCAAACAAGTAGCAGAAGAAACATGCCCAAAGAGGAGAATATGTTTTAGAAATGCACAGATATTTTGAAACCATGAGAACTTATCAAGACCAGGCTCGAACTTTCACAGGTAATGTACTATTGTTGTATATAATCCAAAAATTATGAACATGAAGTGCATACCAAGCTAGCATCAAGAGGTGGTGGATAGTTGTCACCGACAGTATCGATCCAACTAAATATCATGTTGTGATAACCGTACGGCTTGCCCGACATATTCCGAGCATATTCCCAGGCTGCTTTAGAATTAAATCTTGCACGAACTTCAGGATGAAGTGGTAGCAAAGCTATCTGTGGATTTGAATCATCCTTCAGTGCCAGGTCCCACCATTCATCCCACTGTATGACAACAATAATTTCTTCACCCTGCAAAGCACAACATGAATGGATATCCATGCAAAATACACAAATGAGTTCAACCTTCACATAAATACCCCCTCCGTCCCAAAATGATAGTCCCGTTTGACATTTCAAACATTTTAAGGTTGCATTATATGTTTTGGAAATTCAGTGATTTTGAAGCCTTAATTTTGGAAATGGGACTAACGTTCTGGGACAAACATAATGGAGAAATGGGACTATCATTTTGGGACGGGGGGAGTAAAAATCTAGGATAATACTCCCCCTCCATCTAGCCCATTTAAAATATTTCTGGACATACTTAATGAGGAATGACGTTATGTTTAATTCCAATGACGTTTCTTGTTGTATTTCCTTCCGAAACTAACATAACTAGTAACTAGTAATACTTGTCCAAAGTTTACCTTTTTAAGTCAGCGAAAGGTTAACTTTGCAAAAGTAAATGAATTTGATTTCAATGCTACGCTTATATTTAAGGGATTTTACTAAAAATATACCTTTTCATTCTCATGTCCTGATTCCCCAACCCAAAGGTTTCCCAAGTCATCCTTCAAACAAACAGCTGTGTGACCAGCAAATGCACCAGTCACCCATTTCTCCAATGTTTCAAAGCCACCCCATCGCCCACGAATCTTTGACACGGCTAAAAAATCACCAGAATGGACATCGTTTGGATTAATAGTTGCACGCCAAGGTTGAGAGCGTTTCTCAAAGGAAGCACCCATGTGTTTCTTCAGAAAAGCAAGGTTAGCGCTTTGGCCCCAACCAGTGTTGGAAAAGAGGGGCAAGACATCTACCAAGGAAAGCAAGGTCCCCAACATTCCCGATGGCATGAGGAATACGGAGATTCCGTGCTGTTTTACCTGATCATGGCAACTATGAAAGTAAGTTTCGACTGATGAAATTATACTGCTACCTCTGTCGCAAAATGAATGTCCAAAAAAAATCAAATTTGCTCTTGATCAAGAGCTAAGTTGGAAAAAAAATGGACATTGATTTTGGGACGGATGGAGTAAAAGATAATACTCCCTGTGTTCCAAAAAGGCAGCCCCATTTGACTTTTGATGGTTAAAACAAGTGAACTTTGATTAAACAATAATGTCAATCTAATCCCAATGAAACTCTAAATATAACAATTTTTAGGATTTCACTAGGAAGACTAGAATGACATTACTTATTCGTCAAAGTTCAATTGTGATGACCATCAAAGTCAAATAAGAATATCTTTACAGGACGGAGGGAGTATCAGATAACTGTAATAAGAAGTATCATACATATTCTAGCTCTGCAGGTTCCTCCCAAGACTCGAAACTTAAAGTATGATCACGAGCTGAGAAGTAGTAGTCCCACGTAATCCTGTAGGGTGTTGCAAACACATACAGATCCATACAAGTCCAGCTGTGAGCTGCAGAAGTCTGCACGAGAGAGAGAGAGAAGGCAAAAGAATGTCATAATATAAACTTTAAAGACAAAAACTTGTGTGAGACGGTCTCACGTATGAGACGGGTTTCGTTGAGAGAGTAAATGGTTTGCCCCTCTATGGACGGGGCGGGGCAAGCCCATTTCCTCTCTCAACTTTAAAACACCTACTAACCTAATGCTCTAATATTATTCTCTATTCTACAACCTTTCATATCCGTTTTGCAAGCATTTGTATATGTATTTCGTAAGCAAAAACGGAGATATTATAAAATGGAAAAAGCAACGTGTTCGATCCAGATCTTCATGCTATCGACTCCAATATCCGACTATTTGCAACCCTAAAGTTGCACTTCCGGTCTTGCATAAGATAAGATATTCAGCTTTAATACCAAGAAAGTGGCACTAAAATGTCTGTGGTATACAATCTCGAATACTAAAAATACATTCTTCCTCTCTTTCCAATAAATGATCTACGCCAATAACGAAAACTTTACCTTTTATGGTTTTTCAGATGCACAACAGCAAAACCACAATAATGACCCGAATATATTGCTTAAATGGACCGGACATTATTTGAAGCAACAAAGTAAACATGGTCTATTGTAGCTACACCCTGACGGAGGAGCTCATGGATAGATTTATACTGCGGCGAACAGGCATTGCCTATATCATAAAGGGAGGGAAACCATTTTAAGAAAATAATCTTTGTATAATCATCTTTTCAAAGTGTTCTTACCTTAAATGAACTCTAAGACATCTCCACAATTTTTTTTTAGGAGAGTGAAGAAACTGCATATATAGGCACTACAACATTCAAGTCCAAAACTGTGACATTCTCAAACAACAATTCAATGAACTTAAACTTAACAATTCCATTAGTAAAGTCATGTTCAGTAATTGTACAATCAAATAATAACCTTAAACACAGTCAAATTAAAAGTTGAAAAAGTCAAAATCAGAATAAATGGTAGAACCTTGAGATGGATAACACCGCCGCCCAAACCGCGATCATCGCCACCGGTGAAGTCCATTCGAGCTTCATTACCATAAAAGCAAGCCCCTTTCCACTCAATTGAACCATTACTCGGAGCAATCGTGCCGACGAACGACGGCAACAAGTCAACGGCACTGTGAAAATTGTTCAAAACAGACCAAGAGATTTCGCGAGGCAGAACAGGAAGAACATCTTTAGCCCTAAAAGGTACTTTGAATGCATCCCCAAAATCCAAACCAAAGCCGAATCCTAACCCCATGAAGCATATTACTGTTAGTAATTTGTTCAACCGCCGCATGATTTAGAGAATCAAGGATTCGATGGGGTTTGAGGGAATCGAATTTAGGGATTTTGTTCTTACTCTTTTTTTTTTTTTTTGAAGTAGTGAAAGTTAGGGGATTTGATCCATTGAAGAAGATGATGATGATGGAATCTAAAGGGAATTTATTTCGGATGGGTCGAATTTGGTAACGGAGAAGGCCACGTTAAAGGATTACCGTTGATCAGATGAAGATGATGATGGGACAGGGTGACTTTTTGTTGCTCAGTTCGAGGTGAACATAGAGTTAATTTTTTAATTTTTTTTTTTCTTGAAGGAAACATAAACTTGATTTAATTCATGGATATTGATTGAGAAAATTACCACATAATCCCCAGATCTGACCATATCTGACCAGATCCAAATATCTCCCTTCACATTGAACAACTCCGGTGACCCCACTCCACCGCCGGCGACCTTTTTCTTCCACCTGCGGCGACTCACTCCCCTCCGACCTCCGGCGAAGCCTTCTCCCTCTTTTCTATAGATCAGGTTGTTCTCAATGGCCAGCCAGCAGGTATATTGATCCCAACTCCGGCGACCCCATCCCTCCCCTAACCCCGGCGATCCTGCAGCTCCTTCTCCATCACCGGCCACCCCTACACCATCTCCGTTCACCCCTCCCCCACCTCCGGCAGTTACAGATCTAGCCCTCACCTCTCTCTCTCTCTCTCTCTCTCTCTCTCTCTCTCTCTCTCTCTCTCTTTCAATGGCGACCCTGCAGCTCCTTCTCCATCGTCACGGGGGTTGAGACTGTCTGTTAATTGGGATTGGTTCATTAATCTCTCTGCTGCTGATTACCCACTTGTAACACAAGATGGTAATTATCTTCACTAACAGTTAAATTACTTTCTAGTTAAGTTTATTTTGTTTGTTGTTAGTGATGCTTACTAGTAATTGGGTTCGAATTCCATCATCGAATTCTTGACAATCAGTAATTTTGTTTGGTGGATTGTATGTGTAGTTATCTTTGTTGCTAATGGTTCTTAATGATCTAATATGGATGTTTTTTGAAATTTCTGAGTTATTTAGGTTATCTGATGTTGTCGGTATTATGTATTTTATCTTTCCTGCTTGTGATTTTTAATGGTTGGACTTGAAATTTTGAGGGAATTTCTTGAATGTGTTTTTACATAGTTTTGTGGGGTTTTGTTTGTTTGCAGATCTTCTTCACATTTTATCATATTTGCCAAAAGATTTGAACTTTGTGAATCATACGAGCCACATTGGCCAGAGAGAGTATGATACAAGAAGTTAAGTGCAAAAGATAGTGTTCTAATTCCATTTATAAATAACACGATCATTTTTGTAGCAAAGATTCATTGTTGGTATTGTAATTATTTGGTTTGCAAAGTTCACAGTTTTTTCTTTGAATAACTGTGAATTTCTTAGGAACTTGTTTTGGACCAACTGTGAACTTGTTCAAGGAACAACTGCGAACTTGATCTTGGAACAAAATTGTGAACTTGTTCTTTAAAAAAAGACAGTGAACTTGTTATGGAAACAATTGTGAACTTGTTTTTGAAATAACTGTGAACTTGTTATTTTAAAAAACTGTATTTTTTTTTCGAAAAATGTGAATTGTTCTTAGGAACTTGTTTTTGGAACAACTGTAAACTTGTTCTTGGACCAACTATGAACTTGTTCAAGGAACAACTGCGAACTTACAATTGCGAACTTACAATTGCGATCTTACAATTGTGAACTTACACTTGTGAACTTACAATTGCGAACTTACAATTGTGAACTTCTTCTTAAAAAAATAGTTTTTTTTTTTTTTTTGAAAAATGTGAATTTGTTTTTGGAATAACTGTAAACTTATTCTAGAACAACTGTGAACTTCTTGAAATAAAAATATATATATATATATTTTTTAATGTGAATTTGTTCTTGGAATAACTGTAAACTTGTTTTAGAATAACTGTGAACTTGTTCTTGAACAACTGTGAACTTACTGATTAGTTCACAGTTGTTTGGTCGCCGGATTCGATCGTGTTGTTAGTTGTTTTGATTGACAATTGTGAACTTACTAATTAGTTCACAGTTGTTTGGTCGCCGTAGTTTTGTCGCCGGAGTTGTTTAGATGACAACTGAGAACTTACTGATAAGTTCTCAGTTATTTGATCACTGGAGATGGTGGTAGCGAGAAAAATAGTCGCCGTGTGTGGTCGCTGGAAAATGGTGGCCGGAAAGGTCGACAGAGGTGGTCGCCGGATTATGGGACAATTGCGAACTTACAATTGCGAACTTGTTTTTGAACAAGTGCGAACTTGTTATTGGAACAATTGCGACCTTACAATTGTGAACTTACAATTGAAAACTTGTTTTTGGAACAAGTGCGAACTTGTTATTGGAACAATTGCGAACTTACAATTGCGAACTTACAATTGTGAACTTACAATTGCGAACTTACAATTGTGAACTTACAATTGCGAATTTACAATTGCGATCTTACAATTGCGAACTTACAACTGTGAACTTGTTCTTGAAAAAATAGTAGTATTTTTTTTTCATTTTGAAAAATGTGAATTTGTTATTGGAATAACTGTAAACTTGTTCTGGAACAACTGTGAACTTGTTCTTGAAAAAAACTGTATTTTTTTTTTTTTTTGAAAAATGTGAATTTGTTCTTGGAATAACTATAAACTTGTTTTGGAACAACTGTGAACTTGTTCTTGAACAACTGTGAATTTGTTCTTGAATTTTTTTTAATTTTTTTTTGAAAATGTGAATTTGTTGTTAAGAGGTGTTAATTTGTTCTTGCAGAAAATGTGAAGTTGTTTTTTATATAAAGAATGATTATTTTTTTCAAAAAAAATAAAATGGACACAGGAAAATGGTCGTCGGAGGTGGTCGCCGGAAAATAGTTGCCGGAGGTGGCGCCGGAAAATGTGGTCGCCGGAAAACGGTCGCCGGAGGCTGCCGCCGGAAAATGGTCGCCGGAGGTGGTCGCCGAAAAATGGTCGCCGGAAAATGTGGTCGCTGGAGGTGGTCGGGATGGGTGGTCAAAAGTAGTCATGGTGGTTGGGGAGTGAAAGTGAAATGATGGAGGGAGTGGCATTAATGTAATTTTTCATTATTTATTAAGAGCATGAGTGTCCTTTTATTATCCCTTGGACTAGGTGGTAATATTACATATTCCTTGTCCTATGTGATAATTTTGATTAGGATGAGGGACTAAATGATAGTTGCCCCATATTGATTTTGATTTAAAAAAAAAAAAAGAACTGCCAAATCATGGATAAAACATAAAAGGAAGTCGAATACTACTCTCCCTAAATAAATAAATGTATAAATTTTAATTTAAAAAATATCTAAAAATTTATATGTTTCATACAATTTAATGACAAAGATTCATACTACTATAATACATTTCAACTACCATAGTTACTCTCGCGCCGGAAGCTCATACCCGAGACTCCCGACTAGCTCATTCCCATGACTAGCTTATTCTCATGTGCCCTAGGAAGGAGGTATGGGCATTCACTATTCACCATAAAGCTAGACTACACCAAAAAGTGGAGGGTCATTTTCTCCAGTGTATGCGTATATATGTGTTTGTATACATATATATACACATATACATATACATATACATGTAGGTGTTCAAATAAGAACCTAAATATCATGAAAACCGTGAGAACTTAATGTATCCAATGATATATCCAAGTGCACATTGGATACATTAGTTTTTACCTAATATATCCAAGTAATGTATCTAATAATGTATCCAAGTCAAGTAATGTATCCAATGATGTATCCAAGTGAACCATTGGATACATTAGTTTTTTTACCTAATGTATCCAAGTTCTCACGATTCTCACGATATTTAGGTTCTCACAGGAGCACGACCCTACATATATATATATATATATATATATATATATATATATATATATATATATATGTAACGACCCGAATTTTCATAAACTTAATATTCAATAAATCCAAAATAGTACATCTCAAAATCGCTAAAACAATGTACAAAATATCATTAATCACCCTGAATTCTCAATAAACTGATCCGTCCCAATTCTTTGATCTCAAACCTCGATCAACGGTCAACTGCAAAACTGAAACTGGAGGGGGGTGAGCTGGGGGGCCCAGTAAGAAAGGGGATACACAGTATCACAGAAGTCAAAGGAACACAATTATCAAATAACACAGTCCATGAAATTATAAATATGGACGTACCAAAAAGACTCAAATTTCATAAATCGAATGCCAATCAATCATACTTCACAGTCTGATGCAATAATTATGTTCGGGTCTAGTGGTCTAACAATCAAAACAAACTCAATCTCAATCGTTGGCGCCCACACTCGGAGCCGAACCAATGCAATCACAATAATCAAATCCACTTCGACCGTCACATAATTAGCCACACCAAACTATTCCATATAACAAATCTCACTTCTTGAGGATCAAAAACAAGTAGCATGCTTTCAAAATAATCAATACTTTACGCACCAAAAATCAATATCAAATCAATTATCAAACTGAACCGAACAATCAATATACGTATCAATAAAACGGAATACAACGATAGGACGGATACGAAAAGAATAATCACGTGATTAAACTGACACGGAATCGATACTGAATAGTCTCTCTTACCTCAAATCTGTCAAAAGACAAACATCAAATAATCCTCCAAATGAATCCAACACACACCGTTGAATTAGGTAAAATAGTCATATCATTTTCTCCACCTCTACTTCTCTGTTTCAGATCCTTGAAATAATTAATTATATTAATACTAGCATGATCATTATACTTATACTAGCATAAAAAAAAAAGAGATGATAATTGAGCAATCTACAAAATCATTAGAAACCTACGCACTTACTTAGGCCACGCCGCCGCCGTCATCTCTTCCCGTTTTCTTTTTCTTTTTCTTTTCCCAAGTCTTTCATCTGTTTATGATTCTTTAGGGATAATGTGACCTTATTTATAACAAGGTAAATTCTCCAAATCCTCTAAACCGAATTAGCCCAAATAATCCATTTACTTTTCAATTGGCCCAAACTAAAAAATATCAATCACAGCCCAATCAAAAATAATATATATGTAACCACTATTAATATTCT
This sequence comes from Campanula takesimana, assembly GCA_026119855.1. NCBI lineage: Eukaryota > Viridiplantae > Streptophyta > Magnoliopsida > Asterales > Campanulaceae > Campanula > Campanula takesimana. Next base: position 379,791 of record JAOWBW010000755.1, on the reverse strand, counting down.
AAAAAAAATATAATTAAAATCCAAAAATAACAATAGTAAATATTTAGGGTTATTACAATATATATATATATATATATATATATATATATATATGTATATGTCCAGAAACCTCGTGTTTCTAGTATGACACTTGGGGTTTGAAGTCACCAAAAACAATAGCCAAGAGAAAAAACACTTCATGGCTTGTATGTGTGTGTTTGAAGCGCTATCACGACCTTGACTAAAAAAAATATATTGAATCAAATGGTTATCTATGTAATTTAATTAATCTTGTTTTATACAATATCATCCAACCTTAAGATGTCTCTGTTTGTCTGAAAAGATGGATAAAGATTAACTACCTGTTTGGTAAATAAGGAAAGAACTATAGCTTTTGCTATCTTTATCATTGTGAGAAACAATGTGGGAAAAAAGATACCCAAATGGCCAAATCAAATCCTTTTTTTTTTTTTTTTTTTGAAAAAGTAGATGCCAAATCTTAACAAAGATTAAATATGGTTCCTAACAAATCTCAATCACTCTACCTTTTGATATAGTTGCTCTCTCGTCTTAAAATAAACTTAAATTTTAAATCAAATCTATATATCTATATAATATATAAAAGCAGTAACATTTTCAGGCCTCACAGCGCGCCACGTCATAATACCACGTCATAAAGCCACGTGGCGCCATTCGATTGGTCAGCACATTTTTGGAAGGTAAGGAATAAATAATACTTCAGTAAGAAAAAAATAAATTGTTTTGGAAATTGTTATTCATATAAGTACGGATTACCACCCAAGCATTCATTGGCCGAGTGGTATGGGCTTGGGATTTCCTTCGGGAGGTCCCAAGTTCGATTCCCTTTCCCCCTCATTCCCCAATAATTAAGTGGCCTCCACTTTGTAGGAGGTCCCAGGTTCGCCTCCCTACGGGGAGTTTGTGGAGAACTTGTGTTTCTGCTCAGCCCAGAAAGGGTACCCCTTATGGAGTTTGTGCCAACTGGTGATCATTCAGATAGGTGCGAGGACGTCTATGGCAAGGAGGCTACATCAAGCAAACTACCAGAAGGCGCAGGAACGTCTACGAGAAGATTTCTAGAGCGGTAAGTATCATTATGATAGATTCCAATATAGGAATTTGTAATAGATAGGGCAATAGATCTGTAATAGACTTGATAGGAGTTTGTAACACGATGTCAATTGCCTTAAATGATATGATACAAACTTTCAAAAAAAATAAGTACTGATTACCAAAAATACCAATTACCAAATCAAATTTGTTCCATGCTTTCGGGAAGAAAAAAATCATTTTTGGCTAAATTTTGATTTAATTTTTTCAAGAGAATAAAATATTATAAATTTTTATTTTTATTTAATTTTTTCTACGAATATGATTCAAAAATAATAATTTTTGGCTAAGTTTTGATTAACAAAAAAAATATTATTTTCATTATCTTTGACTAATTCAATTAAAATTCCTCAGCACCAAATTTAATTATAGTGATGGCTTAATTAATTCGTGATTAAATTTTTAAAATGTTGAAATTCGACAAGTATGCTCATTTAAAATTTCCTAAGAATAAGTTATTGATTAAAGTTTGTTTTTCTTTTTCATTTTAGACAAAATTTTGTAATATTAATAGATGAGGAGGTGGTCTCTTGTGAGAACACCTAGATCTAGATCTGTCTCATATAAAGATGGGTCGACCCACGACCCGTGTACAAGATTCTCCGCGAAGCGTAGGATCACAACTCATGCTCCACTCAAAATCTTCCACGTGGCAGCGACCCATTGGCAAAAAAAAAATCCAAAAAAAAAAACTGTTCCCCCCCCCCCGTTTTTTTAGTTTTTATATTTTTTTTGACTGTTTTTTTCGTTTGCCAAAAGTTATACTTAGTATAACTGAATGTAACAACTGTGTTACTTATAAAGTAACATTGTTTATAAGTAAACGTAACACCAGTTTTACAAAAAAAAAAAAAAAAAAAAAGATGTTCATTTTACTCATCTTTCAACTATAATACTAACTATAAATACGTGTAACACTAACTAAATGTAATTATCGTTATACTGAAATGTAATACTCCCTCCGTCCCAGTTTAAGGTTCTAACTTTACTTTTTGGTCTGTCCCAGTTTAAAGTTCTTAGTTGTTTTATTCCATAAATGGCAAAATATGAATAGTGCCTAGGATAATCTTGCCCTCAAAAGGTTCATTTAATTACAAAAAAAACATTACTTACCCAACTTACTATTCTCTCATTTGCTTTATGAATAGTGTTTGGACAATTATATCCTCACCTCCCTACTTTTGTTGACCAATTTTTCTTTGTTTTACACTTGATTTCTTAATAAGCGTGCAAAGTCAAACTAAGAACCTTAAACCGGGACGGAGGGAGTAGTTATTTTCCACAATATTTTTTGTTTTGAGTATTTTGATTTTAATTTTTGAAAGAAAGTTTCATTTGAAAAATAACAACTTACATACATGAATGTATCTATATAATATATAAAAACAGGAACATTTTCATGCCTCACAGGGCGCCACGTCATAAAGCAACGTGGCGCCATTCGATTGGTTAAACAGAGCATGACAATGGTAATAATCAAAGCCAACCAAGTTCTTACAATAGAATAGATGATGTCACTTTCATAAATTGACTTGCATATGATAGAGAGAGCATAGACTATTGAATGGACAATTATATCCTCCACACACTACGATTATTGACCCAAATTTATCTTGGTTCCTTAATAAGCCTGTGAAGTCAAACTAAGAACCTTAAACCGGGACTTTGAGAGTACTACATTAGAAAAGGTAATATTTTTTCAAGCATTAATATAACAACAGGTTGCATTGAGTATAATGTGGCTAAGATGAAGAATGTATTTATGAATACATATGATGAGAATATAACACACAGTGGAAAGGGCATATGCATGTTTTTTTTTTCACAAAAAGGGCAATATCTCTTTGATTTTATACTACAAGAAAGATGAAATATTAGAGGAAAGGAAACATGAAAAAATAGGTTCAAGTTTTTTTAAACAACTTTGAAATCCCTATGTTTTTTATTAACGGGGATAATTGCAGAAGTAAAGAGGTTGTATAAAAAAATCTCAACTTGCAGCAAGATTAAGTTTGGTTCTGGTGTGTGTGGTTTTCTAAAGAAAACATAGCTCATAATTTGGGATGAGGCTCCAATGCTTCGAGGTGCTTGACAAGAGCTTGAGGGACATTATACATACTTATGGTCGATGCTCTGATAAACCATTCGGTGGATTAGTTATTTTGTTTGAAGGAGATTTCAGGCAAATATTGTATGTTGTGTCTAAAGCAAGCCGACTGATATTGTACATGCTACCGTTAGTCCATTCGATTTGACAAAATTCTCTTTCAAATTCCATCGTAGGCCGTTCCCATTGGTCGTTTGTTTCACTATGAATATAAATAAGAGTCAGGGACAGTCGCTTTCTCATGTAAGGCTTTACCTTCCTTAACCTGTATTCAGTCACAGGCAGTTGTATGCGGCAATCTCGAGAATTACAAGTAAAAAGGGGCTCATAGTTTTGATTTGTGAAAAGGATGGCCAAATGAGCGATATGACCACTAATGTGGTCTATAAAGAAGTTTTTCACAAATTATAAAGTAATCCTAAATTTATAAATATCCGTACTTGCAATAATTCATTTAGGGTGTTGTGAATTGGTTGAGTACTCCAACTTAGTGTATCTTCAGTCTAAGATTTTTGCTTCACGTAGTCTTTGGTTGTTCATGTAATCTAATTTTTGTAGGTTAAGATTAACTGTTTAATGTTGGCTTTGTTGCGCATATTTTGAATTATCCACGTTATCTCATGAATGTTGGCTTTGTTGCGCATACATGCAGGTGATTAGTTGTTATTGGTGTGGATCTTGCTGTGTTAGGGTGAAACCCAAAGTCCCACATTGGCAATTGAGCAAACAATTGCAAGGTATATAAGAGGACTCACCCAATTCATTAGTATGAGGCCTTTTGGAGGATGCCCAAAAACAAATCCGTGCGGCCTGGGCCCAAAGCGGACAATATCATACTAATATGGAGAGTGGTGGTGGTGGTGGTCGCGGTCCCTACAAGTGGTCTCAGATCTATGGTTCGGATGGGCCCTACCGGGTAGACTGTGTGTGTGCTTTATAGGGTGGGGTTCCCCTTGTACGAGATTGCGAATGGAGTCTTCCAATCGAGGGCGATGGTGTTCCGCAGGCGGTTGGTACAAGCTTTCGCTGATATGGGCCAGAGCAAACACCGCAGGCCACAGTGGTGTGGTTGACACGCCCCCAGGTTCCGGGATCCCCTAATAGAACCTCGAACCTGGATGGGAGTGCCTAACGAGAAACAAGAAACTTAACAAGAAACTACATGACATTTGTTTAACAAACTGACATGATATATATATACTCTAGAGTAAGGAGCTATACTAGCTCATAACACGAGTTCTAGACAAGAAAATTTAAAACCAAACTTAATACATACACAGCGGAAACATGCCTAGCACATAAGCTGGCATCAAGAGTACTATACAAGATGTCTAGTGACAACAAGAACTGAACAAGACTGTCTACCCCAAAATAAAGAGTTACAAAACCCATAATACATCGTCCTCACCAAGTGTAAAAGGACACAAGCCCCAAAATAATCACGACCTGCGAAGTAAGCTCCCAACTATGTCGAGCCTCACTGCGCACTATCCTTCCTTTCCTGGGGGGAAACAAATAAAGGGTGAGATAAATCTCAGTAAGCTATTAGATGCAACTACATGACATGTTATCATGCAATTCAAGTAGATACTCAAGTAATCATTTATCAAGTATCATCAAGTAACAGTATATGAGAGGATAATCCACTCGTCAAGTAACACATAAAGCTAAACAAGCAAGTTATAAGGATATTGCTTCCTTCCTTATTCCTCCCAAGAATACCATTGTTGTCGTAGCTTGTATTACTTTGACAATCACGATCAATAACAGGAAACTGATTATTCAGTATGTATCAGAATACCCGGTAACCAGTGTCATTCCCAATATCAGTACTCATGATTATTCACGAGGTGTTCAAGACAGGAGTTTAGCATTCACTTAAGTCAGGCTTATTGCTCCAACTAAGGAAGCTATGCCCTTACTATGGCCGGTAGTAAGGGGTCAGGCGGAAATACATAGGGACCCGATTGTCACTTAAACCCCAGCTCTCGCGACAAGCGTGAACCTATACATTTTCGAACAAGCAAGGAGAACCAGCTGGACTCACACAAGAAGGTACAAGTAGATATTTACTTGAACTACGGGAGAAGAACTAATCCAAAAGTAGTGGACTAGCTCAACAAGGAACATGCTTCAAGTAATCAAGAAGTCACCTTGTATCAAGCAAATGTATGCAATGTTTGCATATACACAACAAGAACATGTCTCATACACGTTAGTGCTTGTTCATAGCACTTTCAAGTTCACTACCATACATATGTATTGGTGTCAAGCCATGTACAAGATTTTATTATCTTATATTCAAGTCTTAATCCATTTCTATGGATGTTCAAGCAAGTATAAGAGTTATACATTTACTCTTACAAAATCCAAATCCTATTCTTAGGATGTTCAAGTCTAAGACCTTATGCTAATGCCTCTAAGGTGTACAACAAGTATAACACATTAGTACTTGTTCATAGCACTTTCAAGACATAAGGAAGAGCTACTACTCTTATACTTAAGTTCAATGTCCTAAAACACCTATCTAGGTGCTCTAGACAATCACCTTAAAACCTCATTAATTTAGTCTTTGAATAGCCCTCTGAGTCTAGATTATTTAGCTTCTTTCGGATCTTGATTCCGACTTTCCTATAGAAAGTTATGGAGGAAACAATTCGAGAAGGAAAATCAGAATTCCCACTTGGCACGACCGCGCGTGCAAAAATGGCACGACCGTGCCATCAAGGTCGAGAGTTCTCACACAAAACTAATTTTCGGCACGACCGTGCCAATAAAAGGCACACGACCGTGCTAACACTGTCGAGGAAATTTGCCTAAAGGCGATATTTGGCACGACCGTGCCAAATAAAGGCGCACGACCGTGCTCGGTACAATTTGGTAGTTTTCCCCTGAGTTCAAACTTAACAATTCTCCGTCCCAAGCGTAGGAGTAACTTTTCATTAACCATTATACATACCCAGGGGTACCTAACAAGCTTAAATCACTATTTTAGGTTCTTTCATTATTTTTACTCAGTAGGGTTTTTACTCCCTTTGTCCCAGATTTACAAGTACCACAAAAATTATCACAAACACGAAATTAACATTCACAAGTATCGAGAATAACATTTATGCATGTTATTACAAGCAAGGGGGAGCTAATAACTTACCTAGTCAAAATTCAAGTTGACCCAAACTTATTTCTGTTCGGCCTGGAACGCTCTATTCAACGCCACAAATATTAATCCGGGATCAGAATCAAGAACGGATGGATAATTAAACTCGAGGAGTCGAGAATAGGATAAACTTTTAACCCTAGCTTTTGCAAACAGAGAGAGCGTAATGATTTTGGGTAAAAATGAAGATCCCAGAGAAGGCAACACATGTTTATACTTGGAAGTTTCAAAAATGACACTTAGGCCCCTCAAGTTTCACTCTTAACAAAAAGACCCCTAAAGTCCAATTTTCACAAATGACCCCAAAGGCAAAACTAGACATTTAACCACCTTAACTATTTAAAGTAGTTAAAAATTTAACCCAAGTAAAACTAACACATAATATGCAAGTTCAAGTATTTAACAAGAAATTCGATGGGTGTTACATCCTCCCCACCTTAAAGAAAATTCGCCCACGAATTTTACTTACCAAAGTTTTCAAATAGGCTCGGGTATTTATCTCGCATCTGTTTCTCGGTTTCCCAAGTAGCCTCTTCAATTTCATGATTTCTCCAAAGGACCTTCACAATAGGAATCCTTTTGTTACGCAATACTTGCTCTTTCCAGTCAAGAATTTCAACAGGCTGTTCCTCATAAGACAAATCAGGCTGAAATGGAATAGCCTCATACTCAAGAACATGTGATTCATTTGCCATATACTTGCGAAGCATAGATACATGGAATACATCATGAATACCCGATAAAGAAGGAGGTAAAGCCACTCTATAAGCCAACTTCCCAACTCTTTCAAGAATCTCAAATGGACCGATATAACGAGGAGATAACTTTCCTTTCTTCCCCAAATATCTTTATACCTCTACGAGGAGAGACCTTCAAGAATACAAAGTCACCTACCTGAAATTCAAGATCCCTTCTACGATGATCTGCATAACTCTTTTGTCTACTCTGAGCTGTGCGCAATCTATCTCGAATGAGTTTCACACTCTCAACTGATTGTTGAACCATTTCAGGACCCAAGAGTCTAGCTTCTCCCACTTCATCCCAGCATATAGGAGATCGACATTTTCTGCCATAAAGAGCCTCATATGGAGCCATTTCAATGCTAGACTGATAACTGTTGTTATAAGCAAACTCAGCCAAAGGAAGATGAGTATCCCAACTGCCTTTGAAATCCACAACACAAGCACGTAACATATCCTCGAGAATCTGTATAAGTCTCTCAGATTGCCCATCAGATTGAGGATGAAAAGTTGTACTGAAATTCAATTTAGTACCCATAGCACCTTGCAGAGCCTGCCAGAATCGAGAAGTAAAACGAGGATCTCTGTTAGATACAATACTCACAGGAACCCCATGCAGTCGGACTATCTCCTGAACATACAAAGATGCCAACTGAGACAATGAATATCCCATGGAAACGGACAAGAAGTGAGCTGATTTAGTCAATCTGTCCACAATAACCCAAACAGCATCATGGCCTCGTCTGGTACGTGGCAAACCAGTCACAAAATCCATCGTGATATGCTCCCATTTCCACTCTGGAATTTCTAATGGTTGCAACAAACCTGCTGGACGTTGATGTTCCACCTTTACTTGTTGACAAGTCAAACATTTAGAAACATACTCAGCAATCTCTCTTTTCATATTGTTCCACCAGAAATGTTTCTTCAAGTCTTGGTACATTTTAGTGCTTCCAGGATGAATAGTATACTTGGCTTTGTGAGCCTCTTCAAGAACTTTCTTCTTTATCTCAGGATCAACTGGAATACAAACTCGACCTCGGAAGGTAAGAATTCCATCACTATTAAAAGAAAAATCTGGTTGCTTTCCTTCATTCATTCCACTAATAATTTTCTGCAATTCAGAATCAATTACCTGAGCTTCTTTGATCTGTTGGAGTAAATCTGAAGTAGCCTTTATATTAGCAAAGATAACTCCATGATTTGATTCACAAGGACTCCAATCACACAAGTCTTCAAACATCTTCCATTCACGAATCATCAGGCAAGAAATATAAGTCTTTCTGCTCAGTGCATCTGCCACAACATTGGCCTTTCCTGGATGATAAAGGATAGTACAATCATGATCCTTCAATTTCTCCATCCATCTACGTTGTCTCATATTAAGCTCTTTTTGAGAAAACAAGTACTTCAAGCTTTTATGATCAGTGAAAACCTCAAATTTGGTTCCATACAAGTAATGCCTCCATTTATGCAAAGCAAAAATAATCGCAGCCAACTCTAAATCATGAGTAGGATAATTCTTTTCATAAGGAGATAATTTTCGAGAAGCATAAGCTATTACCTTGCCATCTTGCATCAGAACACAACCCAATCCTTCTTTAGAAGCATCAGTATAAACCATGAAATGCTCAGAACCATTAAGCAAAGCCAAGACTGGAGCTGTAGTCAAACGCCTTTTCAACTCCTGAAAACTTGCTTCACATTTGTCATTCCACTCAAAAGAAATAGCTTTTCGAATCATATTAGTCAATGGAGTAGCAATCTTGGAGAATCCCTCAATGAACCTCCGATAATAACTAGCCAAGCCCAAGAAACTACGGATTTCAGTCACTGTAGTTGGCCTCTTCCAGTTTACAACTGCTTTAACTTTGGAAGGATCTACTGCAATACCAGTAGCAGACACAACATGCCCCAAGAATGAAACCTCTTCTAACCAGAAAGCACATTTGCTGAATTTTGCAAATAATTGTTTCTCACGAAGAACTTGTAATACTACTCTGAGATGTTGTTCATGCTCAGCCCGTGATTTAGAATACACAAGAATGTCATCAATGAATACCACCACAAAACAATCAAGATATGGCTTGAAGATACGGTTCATCAAATCCATAAATACAGCTGGAGCATTTGTCAAACCGAATGGCATAACAATAAACTCATAATGCCCATACCTGGTACGGAAAGCTGTCTTTGGTATATCCTCAGATCTGATTTTCAACTGATGATAACCACTTCTCAAGTCAAGCTTCGAATACACTACTGAACCCTGAAGCTGATCAAACAAGTCATCAATATGAGGTAACGGATATTTGTTCTTGATAGTTACCTGATTAAGATCTCTGTAATCAATACACAATCGCAGAGTCCCATCTTTCTTTCTGACAAATAACACTGGTGCACCCCACGGTGATACACTAGGCCTGATAAAGCCCCTTTCAAGCAATTCCTCAAGCTGTGTTTTCAACTCTCTTAACTCAGCTGTAACCATTCTATAAGGTGCTTTAGAGATTGGTGCTGTACCTGGTAATAACTCAATACAGAACTCAAGCTCTCGATCAGGTGGCATGCTATACTCAGAAGAGAACACATCTGAAAATTCAGACACAACAGGAATATCCTCCATCTTGGGAACAGATAAACTCTGATCAAGCACACATGCGAGATACCCGGCACAACCACGAGATAAAAGTTTTCTAGCTTTTAAAGCAGAAATAACATGTATAGCACATAAAGGCCTATCACCTTCAAAGGTAAAATCAGGCAAACCAGGAATAGAAAAAGTTACTACTTTTCTATAACAATCAACAGATGCATGATGCACATATAGCCAATCCATGCCAAGAATCACGTCAAAATCCCTTATAGGTAACACGACTAGGTCAGCAAGAAGGGCATGATCACCCACAAGAACCTCACATTTCTTGTAAACCTCAGAAGTAAACATGCAATCTCCCATAGGGGAAGATACTTCTAGCACATAAGGCATAGAATCAGGAAGAACATGCAAATGCGACACAAAATGAGATGCCACATAAGAATGAGATGAGCCTGGATCTATCAAGACTCGCGCTCTCGTACTAGAAAGTAATATAATACCTCCTATGACCGCAGAAGACTCAGCTACACCCTGCTGATCTAGAGCAAACACTCGACCCTGAACTTTTGGTCGACCCCCACCATCTCTCTTGGAACCTGAAGCCTGCTGACTTGTAACCCCAGCTTGATTTCCTCTATTTTTAGGACAATTTCTAGCAAAATGCCCCACTTCACCACACAATAAACACTTTCCTTGCTTTAGCCAACACTTGTCTTCAGAATGGCCTTCTTTCGAACAAAAGCCACATACTCTCCTGGGACCTTGGACTGTTGTCCTCGAACCAGTTGATACACTACCTTTACTTTCAGTTGGCTGTCGGAATCGACGATCTTGGCGGCCAGATTTACCACCTCTAGAACCAGATCCCTGAGTTTTCTCTGATACACGACCAGTCATGGTTGTTCCCAACTTCACCTTGTGTTCTTCGATATCATTTTCAATAGTATAAGCCTTCTCCACTGCTTGATGATAGCTAGCGAGCTGTAGAGAAAGAAGTTGCTTCCTATACTCAGTCCTCAACCCTTTAACAAACCTCTGTGCCTTCTTGGCTTCGTTTGGAACTAAGTGATCACAATACCTCGCCAATTCTGTGAACTTGGTTGAGTATTGCCCCACGGTCAGACTTCCCTGCTCCAGATTAAGAAATTCCATCTCCTTTCTATCTTGGACCACTGTTGGAATAAAATGTGACTTAAAAGCTTTAAGAAAATTCTCCCATGTCTGTGGTACACCTTCCAGTTCCCAGCTTTTACTCAACACTTGCCACCAATGTTCAGTGGCTTTCTCAAGTTTAAAGGTTGCAAAGGTTACCTTATCACCACCTGCACATCTCAAGGCTGTAAAGATCTTCTCAATACTTTCAATCCACTCCTCTGCCTTCTTGGCATCAAATTCCCCGTCAAAACTACGAGGTTTCAGCTTCAAGAACCTTGTAAGGCGATTAGGATAATCCCAGTCAACATTATCAACCATTTCTTCTTGAGGAGTTATAGATCTCAGCTGATTACTACCACTTGTACCTTCAGAACTCATTGTACCTGTAGGTAAACACTCAGCGTTATTAATAACACCCCAAGACTCACCCATACCTAGGCCATAGACCCTATCCAGACTGGGAGCAAACCAAGGTAGCTAAACAGGGTAGCTAAACCAGGGTTGCTCTGATACCAACCTGACACGCCCCCAGGTTCTGGGATCCTCTAATAGAACCTCGAACCTGGATGGGGGTGCCTAACGAGAAACAAGAAACTTAACAAGAAACTACATGACATTTGTTTAACAAACTGACATGATATATATATACTCTAGAGTAAGGAGCTATACTAGGTCATAACACGAGTTCTAGACAAGAAAATTTAAAACCAAACTTAATACATACACAGCGGAAACATGCCTAGCACATAAGCTGGCATCAAGAGTACTATACAAGATGTCTAGTGACAACAAGAACTGAACAAGACTGTCTACCCCAAAATAAAGAGTTACAAAGCTCATAATACATCGTCCTCACCAAGTGTAAAAGGACAAAGCCCCAAAATAATCACGACCTGCGAAGTAAACTCCCAACTATGTCGAGCCTCACTGCGCACTATCCTTTCTTTCCTGGGGGGGGAAACAAATAAAGGGTGAGATAAATCTCAGTAAGCTATTAGATTCAACTACATGACATGTTATCATGCAATTCAAGTAGATACTCAAGTAATCATTTATCAAGTATCATCAAGTAACAGTATATGAGAGGATAATCCACTCATCAAGTAACACATAAAGCTAAACAAGCAAGTTAAAAGGATATTGCTTCCTTCCTTATTCCTCCCAAGAATACCATTGTTGTCGTAGCTTGTATTACTTTGACAATCACGATCAATAACAGGAAACTGATTATTCAGTATGTATCAGAAGACCCGGTAACCAGTGTCATTCCCAATATCAGTACTCATGATTATTCACGAGGTGTTCAAGACAGGAGTTTAGCATTCACTTAAGTCAGGCTTATTGCTCCAACTAAGGAAGCTATTCCCTTACTATGGCCGGTAGTAAGGGGTCAGGCGGAAATACATAGGGACCCGATTGTCACTTAAACCCCAGCTCTCGCGACAAGCGTGAACCTATACATTTTCGAACAAGCAAGGAGAACCAGCTGGACTCACACAAGAAGGTACAAGTAGATATTTACTTGAACTACGGGAGAAGAACTAATCCAAAAGTAGTGGACTAGCTCAACAAGGAACATGCTTCAAGTAATCAAGAAGTCACCTTGTATCAAGCAAATGTATGCAATGTTTGCGTATACACAACAAGAACATGTCTCATACACGTTAGTGCTTGTTCATAGCACTTTCAAGTTCACTACCATACATATGTATTGGTGTCAAGCCATGTACAAGATTTTATTATCTTATATTCAAGTCTTAATCCATTTCTATGGATGTTCAAGCAAGTATAAGAGTTATTCATTTACTCTTACAAAATCCAAATCCTATTCTTAGGATGTTTAAGTCTAAGACCTTATGCTAATGCCTCTAAGGTGTACAACAAGTATAACACATTAGTGCTTGTTCATAGCACTTTCAAGACATAAGGAAGAGCTACTACTCTTATACTTAAGTTCAATGTCCTAAAACACCTATCTAGGTGCTCTAGACAATCACCTTAAAACCTCATTAATTTAGTCTTTGAATAGCCCTCTGAGTCTAGGTTATTCAGCTTCTTTCGGATCTTGATTCCGACTTTCCTATAGAAAGTTATGGAGGAAACAATTCGAGAAGGAAAATCAGAATTCCCACTTGGCACGTCCGCGCGTGCAAAAATGGCACGACCGTGCCATCAAGGTCGAGAGTTCTCACACAAAACTAATTTTCGGCACGACTGTGCCAATAAAAGGCACACGACCGTGCTAACACTGTCGAGGAAATTTGCCTAAAGGCGATATTTGGCACGACCGTGCCAAATAAAGGCGCACGACCGTGCTCGGTACAATTTGGTAGTTTTCCCCTGAGTTAAAACTTAACAATTCCCCGTCCCAAGCGTAGGAGTAACTTTTCATTAACCATTATACATACCCAGTGGTACCTAACAAGCTTAAACCACTATTTTAGGTTCTTTCATTATTTTTACTCAGTAGGGTTTTTACTCCCTTTGTCCCAGATTTACAAGTACCACAAAAATCATCCCAAACACGAAATTAACATTCACAAGTATCGAGAATAACATTTATGCATGTTATTACAAGCAAGGGGGAGCTAATAACTTACCTAGTCAAAATTCAAGTTGACCCAAACTTATTTCTGTTCGGCCTGGAACGCTCTATTCAACGCCACGAATATTAATCCGGGATCAGAATCAAGAACGGAGGGATAATTAAACTCGAGGAGTCGAGAATAGGATAAACTTTTAACCCTAGCTTTTGCAAACAGAGAGAGCGTAATGATTTTGGGTAAAAATGAAGATCCCAGAGAAGGCAACACATGTTTATACTTGGAAGTTTCAAAAATGACACTTAGGCCCCTCAAGTTTCACTCTTAACAAAAAGACCCTAAAGTCCAATTTTCACAAATGACCCAAAAGGCAAAACTAGACATTTAACCACCTTAACTATTTAAAGTAGTTAAAAATTTAACCCAAGTAAAACTAACACATAATATGCAAATTCAAGTATTTAACAAGAAATTCGATGGGTGTTACAGTTGACACGCCCCAAGTCCCGGGATTCCCTAATAGAACCTCGAACCTGGTGCGCGTAACTAACAAGAAACTAACGGGAAACAAGAACAATACCTGTTAAAAACAAAAATGACATGATATATATACTCAAGAGTAGGGAGCTAAGATAGCTCACACCAGTTCTAGACCAAGAAAATTAAAACCAAAATGGTTACATACAGCGGAAGACATGCCGAGCAAATAAGCTAGAAACAAGAACTGTCTAGGGACAACAAATACTACCCAATACAAGCCCAGAGTTTACTAACTCATACAAGATCGTCCTTACCAAAATATAAAAGGACACTACTTCGAACAACAATATCCTGCTGAGTAAGTTCCCAGCTAATTCGAGCCTCACTGCGTACTATCCCCTGCTTTCCTGGGGGGGGGGGAAACAATTAAACAAATAAAGGGTGAGATAAATCTCAGTAAGCTATTAACATGCAACTATATGTCATGTTATCATGCAATACAAGTAGATACTCAACTAAACATATATCAAGTATCATTAAGTAACAAGTATAGGAGAGGCTAAGCCAACTCAACAAGTAATCAAGCTCAAGATATGATCAGGTAACAAGTAGTCAAGTAGTGTGAGAGGCTAGACCAGCTCACAAGATGCACATAGGCCTATCACGCATTGTACCTGAATCCTTCCTTATTTCTCCCAAGAATACCATTTGTTGTCGATGCTTTTCTAGCTGAGGACAACCAAGAACAGGAACAGGAACCGCTATGCAGTATATAAGGAGACCTGGTAACCAGTGCCATCCACAATAACAAGATCCACGTGGTGAACAGGACAGGAGAACAGTATATAAGAAGACCTGGTATCCAGTGTCATCCTCAAGAACAAGATCCACGTGGTGTTCAGTACAGTCGCATTCACTTAGGTCAGGCTTATTGCTCTAACCAGTGAAGCTATGCCCTTACTATGGCCGGTAGTAAGGGGTCGGGCGGAAATACATAGGGACCCGATTGTCACTTAAACCCCAGCTCTCGCGACAAGCGTGAACCTATATATTTTCGAACAAGCAAGGAGAACCAGCTGGACTCACCAAGAATGCACAAGTAGATGTTTACTTGAACTACAGAACAGAACTCAGTCCCTTATTAGTGGACTACTCTTTATGCACCATGTAATCATGTATCATGTGCTCACGAGAATATGCACCATGTAATTATGTATCATGTGCTCATGAGAATATGCACCATGTAATTATGTATCATGTGCTCACAAGAATATAAGTACACGTACTCAATTATTGCGAATACCAATCAAGTTTAACTATGGCACATAAGTGTCCATGTAACACGATCAATCCAAGTAAGAGCCCATTTATAACAGACTTCAGTCAAGTAGTAGGGTATATCATTTAGTCACATGCCAAGTTTGCACGTACATATTCATATCACGTTTAACACATTAAAGTGTCTATCACTATACCCTTACTATCAAATAGAGCCCAATACCTTAGACTCTAAACACGTAGTAGAATAGGTCACATTGTACCTAGACACAGTCATATCTCACGTATATGTATCGTTAATAATCGAATATATTTTCTAACACATATTGTGTTCTATAATTATTCTTTATGCTTTATATACTTCATTGAGTATATACACGATTAAAACCAATCACTAGTACTTTAGTGTTTGTTCATAACACTTACAATACACACGTATCAAGTTCAAGTATGTAGTAGAGTTAATCATTCTCTAACTAGTTTCATAACCCAATTCTTTGGTTATTCAAGCCATGTACCAAGTAATCAAGAAGTAACATTTTATCAAGTAAATATATGCAAGATTTGCATATACACATCAAGAATATTTCAAGTTATTACCATATTCATGTAATGGTTTCAAGACATTCAAGACTTTCAAGACAATCAAGACAGTCAAGACTCTTTCAAGATTTTATCATCTTGTATCCAAGTTCTCAATCCATTTTCTTGGATGGTTAAACATGTACAAGAGTTAATTAACTCATACTTAAGTTATCAATCCAACTCTTTGGTTATTTAAGACAAGTACATGATTTACTCATCTTATATTCACGTTTTAATTAAGAAGATGAGCTATACATCTCCCAATCGAGTTCACGATCCTATTCCTAGGATATTCAAGTTCAAGACATTAGTTGGTGTCCTTTAGGTACACAAACTTTAGCTACGAGAGGGGAGACTAATCCAAGATTCGTGGACTAGCTCAACGGGAAACAAGCTTCAAGTAATCAAGAAGTCACATTGTTATCAAGCAACTATGTGCGATGATTGCACATACAAGTCAAGAATATTTCTTATTCACGTTAAGGCTTGTTCTGAGCACTTTCGAGTTTACACCTTACCCATATATTGGTGTCAAGGCATATACAAGATTTATTAATCTTATATTCAAATATTAATCCAATTATTTGGATATTCAAGTCATGTACAAGATTTTATTATCTTATATTCAAGTAATAATGTCAATCTTTGGACATTCAATCATGTATAAGAGTTATACACTTTACTCTTACCAATTCTCAATCCTATTCTTAGGATGTTCACGTTCAAAACATTGTTTTATACCCCTAAGGTACACAAACTTTGATTCCAAGACACAATAAAGAGTTCTTATTCTTGTACTTAATCAATTCAATGTCTCAAAACACCTATCTAGGTGCCCTAGACAAACACCCAAAATCTCATTAGGTAGTTAAAGTGTGCTTTGAATAGTTCTCTATGTCTAGCTTATTCAGCTTCTTTCGGATCTTGATTCCGACTCTCCTATAGAAAGTTATGGAGGAAACAATTCAAGAAAACAGATCAGAATTTTCACTTGGCACGACCGTGCTCTAGAAATTGGCACGACCGTGCTAACACTGCCGAGGGATTTTCACACAAAATTCATTTTCGGCACGACCGTGCCCAATAAAGGCACATGACCGTGCTCAGCCCTGGCACGACCGTGCTCTACAATTTGGCACGACCGTGCTATCACTGCCGAGGGAATTTGCCTAAAGGTAACATTTTGGCACGATCGGGCCAAATAAAGGCGCACGACCGTGCGGTACAAATTTTGGCCCTTTTCCCCTGAATTCAAGTTTCATTAATTCTCCGTCCCACATGTAGGAGTAACATTTAACTAACACTCCTAACATTCTCAAGAGTATACTAACAAGTTTAGAACTCCTATTTCAAGCCCAATTCATTTATTTTACCGTCCCATAAATAATAGGACAATTTCCTTTTATTCCAATTTAATATTTCTCCGTCCCCAAAAGTATAAGTACAATTTTATAATATACTACTATAAACATTTAGGGATACTTCCATTCATTTCCCCGTACCACAAATAATGATACAATTTTTCTAATAATATTTAAATCAAGTTACTATTTTACCGTCTCACGAA
Source organism: Campanula takesimana (assembly GCA_026119855.1). Classification (NCBI taxonomy): domain Eukaryota; kingdom Viridiplantae; phylum Streptophyta; class Magnoliopsida; order Asterales; family Campanulaceae; genus Campanula; species Campanula takesimana. The sequence goes on along the minus strand of JAOWBW010000755.1, from coordinate 362,470 downwards.
TAGGAGTATAATTTTTCAATACTTTTTCAAGTTTCTTTTCCCAGGTGCAAGCTATTCCTTCATATTTATCATACGAATACTCCCTTCGTCCCAAATTTACAAGTACCACAAAAATTGCTCAAAACACAATTTTAACCAGAACAAATATCGGGAATAACATATATGCATGTTATTACAAGTAAGGGGGAGCTAATAACTTACCTAGTCCGAAATCAAGTTGACCCATATTAATTTCTGTTCGGCAGGAAACACTCTATTCAACGCCACGAATATTTATCCGGGACCAGAATCACGAACAGAAGGATAATTAAGCTCGAGGAGTCGAGAATAGGAAGAATCCTAAACCTCCTTTTGGAACAGAGGAAGCAACGAGAATGTTTTTCAAAGAAAAGTGAGTCAGAGAAGGAGAAGGCAACAAGTTTATCTTTCAACTTTCCAAGAATTGCGACTAGGCCCCTCAAGTTCTAACTTTGACAAAAAGGCCCCTAAACTTTCAACTTTGACATTTAACCACCTTAACTTTCTAACGCAGTTAAATAATTAACTCAAATAAAATAGCATATAAATATGCTAGCCAAGAATTTAACAAGCAAGTCAAAATTTTAACAAATAAGTCAAATATTTAACGAAATTAAGGATGGGTGTTACAACAGTGGTCCTTGGTTTCAGGGGAGAAATGGGGGTGTGGTCCCACATCGGCAATTATAAAAGCACCCACACACTTCATTAGTATGAGGCCTTTTGGGGGATGCCCCCAAAAAAATCCGTACGGGCTGGGCCCAAAGCAGACAATATCATACTAATGTGGAGATTGGTGGTGGTCGCGGTCCTTACATGCTGTTGTGGGCATCTCCGTACGGGCTGGACCCAAAGCGGACAATATCATACTAATGTGGAGAGTGGTGGTGGTGGTGGTCGCGGTCCTTACATGCTGTTGCGGGCATCGGACCTACAATTGCAATTCCATCTGCAATCTACTTAGGCAGATGTTCATAAAGGTAATGCATATGAACTCAAACATATTATTAAAACTTAAATGTGATACGCTTTTTTTAAATGTGTTTTTGGCGTTTGTTCAGTTAAATCATTAGATTTTGATTGGGTTTTGTTGCTTAATTGATATCTTCCTTGGACGATTGAAGTAGTTTTCAAAACTTTACTAATCTCGGGCTATTAATTGTACAGATATCCTGTCAATTTTTGTGTCTTCCACAAGCTCGTATCTTTTTATTTGTGTGTGTGTTGTGTTTTTTTTTTTGTGAGTCTAAAAAAATAGAGGTAGCCTCAAAAAGCAATGTCACATGAACAGAATCAGAGCATCTGATTATTTTGTTTCAAAAAAAAATGTTTTATAAAATGTATGTCGATTTCTTAAATTTCACATTCATCTTTTATAAGATTTTTAAGCAAGCAGCTTGCGATCATTCACATACATAAAGGTACACGAACGCGTTGCAATGGGCTAATATTTGGGTGTGGCTATGACTTGATCTAACTATATTGGTGGTAGTCACTACAATTTGTCTGGTTTTGTATTTGTAGATAATGCGTTGTAAACTATTACATGTTTTCTTTTTATAAGCAATACGAGGATGCACTGTCTAATCAACTGAAAACCAGTGTGAATTTCGACCCGCTTCCAATTATTAAATTTACAACATAACAGAAATCATTGCTCATTACTTTGAGATTCAAGGAGGACTTAATCTGACTTACAAAAAAAAAAGTGCAAATGAGTTGTATGTCTCATAGATGATTTCTGAGAATCAGTTGAGGGTAGGAAGGAGTCAAAGGTTCTAGAAACGGAAGTTGTTAAAGAGTGACTACGGTTTCAAGTGGCTGAAGTGGATGGATTTTTGTGTGATTGGTTTCAAGTGGCTGAAGTGGATGGCATTTGTGTGATTGACTATGTGTAGTTGTGTCTCCTGCTACTAATGGTGCATCTACTATTGTTGAATATTATTTGAGATTGGATTAGTATGGTATATTTGCATATCACTTAATTGGATTTCGTACCACTAAATCAATATGAAAATATCTTGCATTAGTTTTTCTTAATTAATTAGTCTTATTATTCCCGTCGAATTTCGATGGGTTACTCACTAGTTATTGCTAACATCACGCTGTTTTGTTTGATTATTCAAATATTTAAATATTAGTAGCTTATTTTTATCACTACTCTTTTGAGGTTTAATTATTACGCAATTATATACTCTTTTCCTTTAGTTGACTATCATCCTGCTCCGTTTAACTCTTATTTTTTTTGTGTGGACAATTTCAGAAGATCAGCTGTTTTAACTAATAATTTTTAAAATAGAACTGCTACATCCGTCTCAAAATAAATATCTAAATAAACTTAAATTGAGCCATGATTAAAAGTAAATATAAATTCTTTAAACAATTATTTTAGGATGATCATTTTTAAGATAGACAAAAATGATAAATTGGAACTTTTTCAGGGATTGAGGGAGTATAACATAAAATTCTCTCAGTTGCAAAAGTGTTGTAATTAAAACTTTTCTTTAATCAAGAAGATCAAATTTTCTAATTAATTCAATGCTCTAGCTCCTGCACTAATTAAAGGTGTCCTGTATATTCTTATTAAAAACAATGAACTTTTAATTTTGTTTTGCATATAATGTGCAAGAATAACTAAAATCCCTACATGCATGAATATGATCCCTCTCCACTTCTCTTAAAAAAACTTGCTCCCTTTATCTCATAATAATTTTATTTTAAAAACTAAAAATTGTAATAAATTGAATGACTTTTGTCTCTAAAAACTTTATCTTTAACTAATTATTTACTATTTTTTTACTGGCCATATATTCTTGCAAAACTAGAAGTTTATATAGTGGATAGCAAAATTTTACATAATACCATTGCTACTAAAATTAATAATAAATTAAATTTTGAATATTTTTAAAATTAAAAAATTGTCATTCTTTTTAAAACGAACAGTATATCAACAACAATTTGTGTGAGACCATTATGAGACGAGTTTTATTGACAAACGTAAATTATTTGCCCCTACGAATGAAGGGGCCAGAGTATTTAAACCCGTCAAACTAAATTACATTAAATTAGTGCGGGTCTTGTTGATGAATTAGGTTCTGATTCTGTTTTGACTAAAATTTCATTAGGTACTAAATTTGTATTTTTATTGAACGTGCCCTTAGTTAGTTGAAGTTAGCTTTAACTTTGCTTCTTTTACAAAGTCAACTATTTTTTATAATATTTTAATCATCTTGTACGAGTTGGTTTTGGGGGAAACTAGTTCCTCCATAAGTTATAAAAAGTCTTGTTTTTTAACCCTTTTTAAACCCTAAAAGGCCTAAACTCTAAACCTTAAACCCTAAGTCCTAAACTTTAACCCCTATAAAAACAGGACTTTTTATAACTTATGGAGAAACTAGTTTTCCCCAAAATTTTCTCATCTTGTACTAGTTCTTCTATTTAGTTGGGGAGTTGACTCATAATCCTAGATTAATATAACCCTAACAACTGTGCATCTGTTTGTGCACCTACTACTTTTAGCATTCGTTTTTGTTTTTGTTATTGTTAGGGTTAGTTTTTGCTTATAGGAAAATACTCTCCCTGTTCCAGAAAAATAGTCTTATTTTGACTTTTTATAGTCAATAAAAATAAACTTTGACCAAATATTAGTGTCAATTTAATGATCACAATGAACTTATAAAAATTGTTATTAATAAATCACTTAATAATTTATCAGTTACAAATTTTAGAATTTCACTAAAATGATTAGATTGTCATCAATGGTTGGTCAAAGTTCATTTTTGTTGACCATAAAAAATCAAAATGAGACTATCTTTCCGGGACAGAGGGAGAGGGAGTATTAAACTAAGTTTTGAACTTTAATTCATGGTTTATCCAAGACAATTATTACTCTATGATCCTTTTTTTTAGAAAGTTAGTTTTAGTTAAGAAAATTGTCATCATATTATCATATTATAAACTCTTTGATTAATTTATTAGAGGTCTATTTTTTATCTATTACAAACTCTATGGTAGAAGTGTAAATAGTTCGGTTTATTTCATTTTTGCTAATTTACATACCGAACTACTAGTAATCAGTTTGGAGAAGTATCAAACTGAACCGCCAAAACAATTGAACCAAACCAAACCATCACGGGTTAGATTGGTTTGGTCTGAAACAGCAAAAACAAAAACAATTTACTTTATTGGCCGGGTCAAGTTGGATAGCTCGTTTGCCGATCATCAACCTTCTTTATTAAACTCTTGAACTTTAATAGAGAAGGTTGAGATCAGCAAACGGGCTATCCAGCCTAACATATGTACTATGTAGAAGCTTTACAAACACTCGTATACAATTTTGACAAGAGGCCTTAGCTTACTCTTATGTTTTTAAAACTATTACTACCGCTGTCCCTAAATGAGTGTCCAAATTTCATTTTAAGGGACATAACTTTTTGTACAATTTGGTGGCAAAATTCATATATAATCTTGTAATTCTCTTTACAAACATTTAGTTTTTGCAAGTATAAAGAGACCGGTGAAAAAATTTTCGAAAAAAAACATTTAGAGACAAAGCTATGATTAAAATGGACACTCATTTTGGGACAAAAATTTCCTGAAAATGGACACTCATTTAGAGAAAGAGGGAGTACATAAAAACAAGTAAAGCACACATAATATCCGAAAGTAATCTTATTTAAGTGTACAATTTTTTATTCGTGGCAGAGGAAGTACTTTAATGGCTCATGCTCTCTCTATCTTAGTTATATTGGTTGTCTTTATTTTAGGAAATATTATATTAATTTATTAATTTTAATTATTTTCTTAATTAGTTGCATCTTCAGTCAAATTGTTTCTAATCCAATTAACTTGTCAAAAAAACATAAATATTGTGATCAATTTATTAGCACATTATTCATACTATAGTACAATTACACTAAAATATTTACATACTCCCTCCGGTCACAAATATAAGCAAAAGTAATTAAAATCACACTTATTAAGAAAGTAGTTAAATTTAGTTAAGTGTCTTTATTTTATGATAAAAATATATTAAAATTACTAATATATCCTCATATTAAATGTGTAATAAATGTACACTTGTATTTAAAAATGAGTAATTAATTAGGGGTATTTTTGGTAAAAGAATATTAAATACAATTACATTTAATGTGTTTTGTATTGAAATTCAACTTTTTTGCTTATATTTGTGTCCGGAGGGGGTATTAAAATGCTAAAATTATTTGAGACGAACCAAAAAAAAATTGACACTTGTTAAATTATAAAAATGCTACTATGTTCCTCTACCTCGGGTATCAAGTGTAATTAAATGTTCTCAAAAGAATGACTTATTAGTAAAGTCAAACCTCACAATCAGTCGAGTTTAAAAGTTTAAAGTTTGACTTTTCTCCTTGTCACTTGAACTGAACATGGTAAAAAAAAAAAAGTATAAGCAAAGTGAATCATAAAAGAGCTTAATCATTTATAATAAAAATAAATCATTATCTATTAACTTTCGGTCTCCAAGACATGATCAAAGAAAACGATAAGGTGGTGATCATTTAAGGATCCATTTATTTACTCCCTCCAATCCATAATAATTGTCTTTTTTGTCATTTATACAATTCTTAAGGAAAGCAATTAATATCACGATTTAGTGATAAAAGTGTCAATTTTACCCATATTAAGTGTGCATCATTATTACAGTAATATCACACAACTTAGACAATTAATAAAACAAAACAAGTTTCAATGCAAGGACAAGAAGGACATTTAGCTTAAAAGTGACAGTTATTTTGGACCAAAATTTTAGCTCAAAAGTGACAGTTATTTTGGACCGGATGTAGTACTACATTTTAGAGTAAGATTGTAATACTTCATCACACATCAATAAACGTGAAAGTTTAGTGAATTACTTAAGTCACCACATGTTATAAGTTAACGCTGAGCATCAACATTATTTATCAACTTTGAGTGAGATATATGTTAGTTCAGTCCAAATTTTGAGTAAGTTTTGGGGGAAATTACTTTCCTCTTAAATTATAGAAAGTCTAATTTTTTATACTTGTAAGCATTTGACGAATATTTAAGAACAGTTTAAAAAAACAAGACTTTTTAGAAATTATGGAGAAATTAGTTTCCCCCAAAATCTTGGGTGAGTGGTCACGAAAAGAATCTGAGTAGGGATGTTTGTAATATCCCATCTTGTATCAGGGGAAAAAATCGGAATATTTTGGTTGAGCCGAGGGTGAGGAATACGCATGTGGGAATGGGTATGTGATATCGGGGAATCTAAAACCTAGGAATGATGGGAATTGAACATTCCCATATCTATGTTTGGCTTTGTTTATACTTAAATTAAGGAATGAGCATTTAATTACCATTCTCATGTTTGGTTCACATTTTAATTGCCGGCATAATGTACTGTATGTTTTATTCCTTTTTTACTTTTTTATAATATTTTGTTTTAGTTACATATTTTAATTGTTATTATTTTTATTTATTTTTTCACCAACTTTAGTTGCTTCAAATATAATTAAAAAATAATCAATAAGATGACAAAGAATTATATTTGGTAGCTAATAGTACATGTTCATCAATAATTACACTAATTTTAATTTCAGTAATCAACCTACAATTTTTTGCCTAAAAATACAAATACGCAATTAATTATGATAATTCATTTAGTTATGAAATAAATATAGTGGAATTTAGATGATACTAAAATAATTTTGAAACATATTAAAAATTTATTTTCAGAAAAAAGAAAAAGAAAAAAGGGGAAACGACACTAGGGCAATGCTAGGTATATAAATGTATTTGAGACGTTCGGGACATGTAAAAGATTATTTTTAAAGTGTGATTTGTTAAAAGATAATTAAAATTAAAAGAGATATTATGTGTTGTGGAGTCTTTGTGGTGAATTTGAATTGTAACTACTTTAGCACAATTTTAGCTGTCATCCCAATATACTTTCTTTGGAAATCTCTCTCTCTCTCTCTCTCTCTATATATATATATATATATATATATATATATATATATATATATATATATATATATTAAAGTTGGTGAGGAGTGTTGTGCATTTGACATGTGGACATATTTTAGTAAAAATTTGATTTTAGAGAAGCCACATCAACATTATCTTAAAATCTAAATGACTTTTGATATTCTCATTCTTAGCTAATACTATTAGTTAATTATATTAGTAATTATATGAGTTGACTATTACTATTAATAGTATAAGTTAACTATTACTATTAATAGTATAAGTTAACCATTACTATTAATAGTATTAGTTAACAATATTAGTTACAATACAAGTTAAATATTACTATTAATAGTATTAGTTAACTATAATAGTTACTATATTAGTTAACTATTACTATTAATAGTATTATTTAACTATTACTATTAATAGTATTAGTTAAATATAATAGTTACTATATACTCCCTCCGTTTCATGAGAACTGAGACTTATTTCCCTTTTTGTCCGTTTCACCTCAATTGAGACTGCCCAAAATGGCAAACTTTTTAATATTTTATATTCACCAAACCCCACCACTCATTCTCTCTCTTCATTCTCCACCACTCATTTTATTCAACCAACACTACTATTTACCCCACTAATTCTCTCTCTTCATTTTCTATCACACAATTTCTTTATTTTATTAGTATTCCTTAGTTCTTGTGTCATTTCCTTTAGTCTCACTTCTCATGAAACGGAGGGAGTATAAGTTAATTATTACTATTAATAGTATTAGTTAACCATAATAGTTGCTTTATAAGTTATTTTTTTTACTATTAATAGTATTGGTTAACTATAATAAGCTACATACATTAACTATTACTATTAATAGTATTAGTTAATTATAATTGTTATTATATAAGTTAGATTATTAATTTTTAATATTAATTAATCATAATAGTTACTATATCAATTAACTATGACTATTAATAATATTATTTTATTATAATAATTATATTAACTATTACTATCAATAGTATTAATTAATTATAATAGTTATTATAATAATAGTAATCATATAGATTAATTTTTATTATTGATAGTATTAGTTAAAATGATGATTACTATATTAGTTAACTATAATGAAAATATTTTTTAAGACATAGTATTGGTTTCCCGTGCAAAGCACGGGTTACCCTGGGCATAAAAAACCCACCATTTATTTTAGGAATCAGATGACATCAAATAATGGATATATGATATCCATGGGAATCAGATACCTTATACCATATCGCCTTTAAAAAATAACCAAACAAAGTTAGTTGTTTCCTTGAAATCAAATACCCATTCCCACCCATAGATACCCTCCTACCAAACATGGCCTTAGGACAATGCTAGGGGCACAAAAGGATTTTACAAAATGAAGGATACAAAATGAGGTGACGATATTTTATTTGTTGCATCGATAGTTGACCTGACATACTCCAATTAAAAATACCAACAAATTATGACGCATCATTTTGTAAGCCATATATTTTGTGGTACTTTTTTGTGATTTTATATTTACCGAAGCTCTTAATATAATAATATTAGGATAAGGAGAAGAATTGATAAATAATTTTATATAATAATGAGAAGAAATTGTGAAAGAATTAATTTTATTATTGATCAGTTGCTTGGTTTTCTATGCATGAGTTCGTACTTTATATACAACCGAGTTTATACTTTATATAGTAGTACAACCTAAAATTGTGGAAGAATTAATTTTATTATTGATCATTGTAAGTTTAAAAAAGAATTATACTCCCTCAGTCTTATTTACATAGACTACTAAATAACTCTTTTTGTTTAATAAAATGGTTAATGACAGATTAGGGCCTGAACTCCAGGGGGTGCGTCTAAAAGGGGCCTGGGTTTTTTTTTTCGGTAGATCAGGGCTTCAAATGTGAAATTTTCGGCAGTTAAGGGCTTTTTGACGGAAATCGTTAGAAAAGTCAGTTAAATCGCATGTGCCTCGCACGTGATCATAAAAATGGATGGATTTGTAATGAAAATTACTTAGTAAGGGTTTAGTGAAATTTTTGAAACTCAAATGGTTTAAAAATGAATAAATATTTTTTTCTAAAAAAATAATCCTTTTTCTAAATAATCAAGTACTCCCTCCGTCCCTATTTAAAGTTCCTAGTTTGACTTTACACTGAGATTAAAAAAAATGTGATGAGTATGAAAAGTAAAATGAGAGAGAGAAAGTGGGTAGGGAGTTTTTGTTGTGAGAATCACAAGTGGGTCTCACTTTCCATTTTAGGTAATAAAACAAAGTAAAAACTTTAAAGCGGGACAGAGTGAGTATATAATAAAATAAGTAACTATCATATATAAATTAATTATCACTATTTACAAAAAAAAATACTCCCTCCGTCACACCCGAATGAGGATTTTCTCTCCCGACACGGGATTAAGGAATAAGAGTATTATATTGTAAAAAGTGATAATGAAATTGAATTAAGAGATTTAACATTTATGATTAAGCACTAATCATTTACCTAAAAATTATCCAAATATAAAATCTTATTACAGTCAAATTTGTTAATGAAATTCAAAAATTCAAATTTTACATTTCAACCAAATTATCATCACCATTCTCTCCACCAGCCCACCTTCATCACTACCACCGGACCACCACACCAACACTGCACCTCCACCACTAGACCGCAACCACCGCACCGCCACCACCGCACCGCCATGCCAAACACCGCCACTGCCCACCACTATCATCCCTGCTACTACTACCAACAACAATAATTATAAAATCAGTACAACACACACAAATACAACACAAAAATCAAATCAAAAATCAAAAATCAAAAATCAAAACTTCAAAGATCAAAAATCAAAAATCAAAAATCAAAAATCAAAAATCAAAAATCAAAAATCAAAAATCAAAAATCAAAAATCAAAATTAAAAATCAAAACTTCAAAAATCAAAAAAGGGAGTTGCTGGGTAGAATGGATTACACACACAAATCAACACACAAGCAAATTAGAAAGGGGAAGGGTGGAGCAGCCGCCGGCTTCGAAGGCCACGGTCGAATCTTTGCCGACGATTGAGATTTCCGCCGGCGCAACCTCCATTAATCCCGGCGAGTTCAAGAACCGAACACCAACCAAATTCGCTCAAGTGCGTATTTATCGCTGCTTTTATCTCTTCGTCTTCATCGCCGCCTCTCTCCCTCCCATTTCTTCTCGATCTCCGACGATTGTTACGTCCGGCTCTAGATCTGAAGTTTTTTTAATCTCAAATCTGGAAGATTGGTCGGGAAGGGGGGAGAGGGATTTACTGTGTGTGTGTGTGTGTTTGTTGTGTGTGTGTTTTGTGTGAGAGAGAGAGAGATCTGGAATAATAAGTTACGGGAAGGGGGAGAGGGATTTAGGCATTTTCGGATTCAACCCTTCAAATTTTGAAATTCACAGTTTGACCCTTTTTGACAAATTTTCATTACAAATCCATCCATTTTTATGATCATGTGCGAGGCACATGCGATTTAACTGACTTTTCTAACGATTTCCGTCAAAAAGCCCTTAACTGCCGAAAATTTCACATTTGAAGCCCTGATCTACCGGGAAAAAAAACCCAGGCCCCTTTTAGACGCACCCCCTTGGAGTTCAGGCCCTAATCTGTCATTAACCCTTAATAAAAGGTAATGAAATGATTGATTTGTATAAATTTTGTATTTTTCACTTAAACCCTTCTTTAAGTGTAAAATTTACATCACATAATTTCTATTAAAAAAACAAATGAAAGAAAGAAAGGACAAAACTACCATTTGGGTCACTCATTTTCGAACAGTATTCACATGGGCTAATAATTTTTCAAAATATTCAATTTTGCCTCTCAACTATGAAACACTAGACACATAGGTCATCGAAGTCTAAAAATATTCAATCTGTTCATTCAACTAACAAAATGTACGCAAATCACTCCAAAATTTTGGATTTTCATTAACTTTTTCTGTTAATTGGCTTTAAAATTCCGTATATACCACTCTAAAGTACTCATGAAATACATTTCCTATTTCTATGAACATATTATAATTATATAAAAAATCTTAATATAAAATTTTAAACTACAACTTGAGCTTCAAAATTTAAAAGTACTATTTCAGGTTTCATTTTAAATTTTGAATAATGCCTTAATTTTATATTCTAAATTTTATGAACATAAACACGTCCGTAAAATCCAACAAGGAAACTAAGAAAAACAAAATTGAGGTGAAGATTTTGTTGACTTCTTATTGAACATGGAAAAAGTGTGTATTGAAAAGAAAAAAAACAGTAGAGTCAATTTCGCAATTGCAATTTTTAGTTTCTTCAATTTTTATTGACTTTGTATTGATTGTTCTTGTTCAAATTTAATAAATATGTTTAATTTATTGAGGGGTATAACTGAGACTTTTAGAGAAACTAACGACAAATGTTAACTTTAATCCATTTTTGTGATAATTTGCATATTCTTAATTAGTTGAGTGACAAGATTGAATACTTTTAAACTTTGCTGGCTTATACTATGATTAGTTTTACAAAATTGAGTGGCAAGTTGAATATTTTGAAAATTGAATGGCTTTTGTGAATAATATGTCAAAGTTGGGTGACCCAAAATCCCAAATGACAGGGTTTGTAGAACAGAAAAAGGTGGAACCGAAAATTCATTTTGATTATATTTCCGATGAAAAAACTAATGCTAGAGACATAAAATAAAATAGTAAAATTTTGATCACAAAATGAGTAAGCGATATTTTATTAATTGTATTGATATTAGACTCGTTATACTCTAATAAAAAATTAATAAAATATTACAATTAAAATTTTATTAACAGGAATTTGTAATTAGTTGGTGCCATAGTATTATTTTGATGAAAAGTATACTACTCCACTAAATTTCGTTGGTTTTTATGTCGAGCAAGTCTTGTATGAGACGGTTTCACACGTGAAACAGGATTCAATTGAGAAAGAAAATAGGCTTCTCCGCCCAGCCCATAAAAAAGCAAACAATTTACTCTTTTAACGAAACCCGTCTCACGTATGGAATGAGAATGTCTCATTTTTTTTTCCAATTTTTTCTGTGTGGAAAAATAACGCTTGGATGAAATGACGATGTTGACGACGAGAGTTGCGGGGGGAAATCAATGTTGGGAACGCGAAATAAGAAAAAAGGACGGGATGATGATGACGCGACGATCTCGCGCAAGATTCGATTAAGTTGTCGAAACCTTTATTGATGTGGCAAAAGTCCAACCTAAAATAAAGGAGATTTTGTTGTGTGGGCCCTTTTTCAAAGATTTCTTTCGTACCCTCGAATCTTACTCCCCTTTTTTTTTTTTCGGGTTTTTATTGTTCCTGGTGAAATTGGAGTCACCAATTGTAACATGCTTTTTCATTTTTACTGGAAAAATTGTTCAATGTCCTGTTACTTTCAGTTCAATACTCCTTCCGTCCCACCTCACCTGAAACTTATTTTCATTTTGGTCCATCTCATTTCACTTGAGACTTCCAAAAATGACATTTTTTTTATAATTTTTTATTCAATCTAACCCATCCACTCATTCTCTCTCTTTATTTTCCACCACACAATTCATTCAACCAACCTACTATTAACCCTACTCATTCTCACTCTTCATTTTCTACCACACATTTTTTTTATTTTATTTTTTTCTTAGTTATTGTGCCCACCTCTTAGGTCTCAAGTGAGGTGGGACGGAGGGAGTGCATAATGACTGAAGCCAATTTTTTAAAGGTTAATGACAATTTAGACCCTAAAGTGATAAACCACCCTCCCAAACGAACCCTGATGGTTTTTTTTTTTTGCCAGATCGGGCCTTGAAGTGTAAAAAACTCGCAAGTTAGGGTCTTTTTTACGGAATTCGTTAAAAATTCCGTTAAAAAGCATGTGCCATGCACATGTCTAACAAAATTGGTTAATTTGAAGTTGAAATTTCATTCAAGGGGCTTAATGAAAAATTCAAACTTAATAAGACTGAAAATCAAAATAATTATCAAAATATTAAATAAAAATTTATTTAAGTTATTTTCAAAATATTAAATAAAAAATCAAACAATTGAATTTTAAAACAAAATAAAGTAATTATCACTATTTACAAGAAAAACTAAATTTTAGATATGCTTTAAAAGTTTTTTTTTTTGAATGAAAATATGCTCAAAAAATTATTAAATTTTAGAATAATTTATATTTTTGAAGCAAGAAAAATTATGTTATACATCAATTAATTGTACAATGTCTTTATGATTAATTTAGTAAATAAAAACCTTTTAAACCAAATTTCACCCTTTTGCAAAAAAAAAAAAAAAAAAAAAAGACTTTAATTCTTTTCAGGCGTCTTCTTCAGAAATAACTATAATATCATAGACGGGACCTATGTCGCGCCCCGTACCCGTGGTCCTACATGGCCCCACGCTCGGGACGCGCACGGAAGACTTCATAAAACAATTTTAACAAAAACTTTTCGAATACCATCATAAAGATAAATAAAATTCACTTTTGAAGTTCAAAACCTCCACTTTACTTTCAAACAACTTTCACAACGAAAGTACTTGGCACGAAGGCCTACAACAACTATACAAAAGTACGAACACCAATATTATCCAAAAATATGTGTTACAAGATCAAGTCACGGATAGACTACCCTTTAAGGTTATACATTTACATAATGTAGCCTTCACAAACATACCCCAAAAGAATTACCACCTCGATGTCCTTCCTGGGGATAAGTGACCTATCCCGGATGCGCTCCCTTATCTAAAACAGTAAACAAATAAAGGGTGAGATAAAATCTCAGTAAGCTACTAATATGCAACTATATTTCATGCCAAAATGATAATCACAAAGGAACAATATCCATAGGCATTCATATTTGCATATAACACAAAAGATATAGTCCACTCATCACATAACACAATATGCGGAAATAAACACTCATAAGTGGATACTGAGCCAAGGTTCTATAAACGGAACACCATCCTTTGAGAAGAGTCCGTTGAGCAGCATCAAAGAGCTGAAGCAGGTTCCGGAACCAAGTAACACAACAACAACAAGTAGTGGGGGAAATAACACATAGTCATACCCCCAAGCGTGTAGCTAGAATACTCACCATAGGAGCTAGCTCATCCCAACCTCAATCTTGGGAAGGGGCATCCCACTCAAGGCCACTGAACATGTTATACTGGACTTGGCCCGTGCCATTATAATATACATCACTGCCCAAAACAAACACAACAAGACCAGCTGGACTCTATACAAGCACATAGTAATAATTACTCGCTTGAAACAACAACGGGGGCAATGATTCCAAAGTAGGGAACTAAGCCAAGCTCATCACAAAAGATGCAAATGGTTACTCACGAAGAGATCAACAATAACAACAAACACACGAAGTTACTCAAAAAGAGCCCAAATGGTTACACACATTCTTACATTTCAAATATGATCACCACGGACCAAACTCAACACTTCCAAACAATACTTGGTCAAATTTCATAACACATTTGTTCACGAAGGAACCATTTTCAAACACTTGAGTGATCCACAATGTCCACCTAAGTCAACGAGAATAGTACTCAAAACCTAGACCAATTCTAAACGTTTTTCGTGTTATAGAACACTTACCGAAAGCTCGACCTAATCTGAACCTGAAACTCAATTAAATAAACCAACTCATCTCGTATTACTCAAGGAGACCTTTAAAACGATTGTTTACACGCCTAAAACGGAGTCCGGATGAAGAAGTTATGACCTCCGGAAGATTGTACGCAAAACGGGCAAACTGCAAAAGAAGAGGAATCTGGGCTGATCACGAGTCGTGCTGGGTAGCACGAGTCGTGATCACGAGTCGTGCTGAGGAGCAAGAGTCGTGCCAGAAGGAAAAATTTCCTATCTGCACGTGTGCTAGACTCGTGCTCACTAGTGGATGAACAGCACGAGTCGTGCAGCACCGGAAAATGCCCAGATCTTGCCCAGAAACAAGGAAAACCCATGGGACAAAATTGCTTCCTTAAGAGAGTATTAATTTGGGACCCTTATACCATCGTGGTTAGGTTATGACTAGTACACCAATGTACCAAAACAACATATAAACCTATAAAAGACTTATATAACAACATATAATCAACCCAATCCAAGAATGACCCAAGTATCAAAAAAATCACAAAAAGATGAACAAAGATACAAATCAACATTTAAATTCACAACTAAGCATTAAATCATCATCCAATGTTCACACAAAACATAAATGACCAATTTTAAGCAAAAGGGGGCTTAGTAACTTACCTCAAATGGAAATCAAACTCAACCAAAATAACTTCTATTTAGCTCCAAACGATCCTAGTGACGATCTAAACGTTTTTATATAAATCGATTATTAAGAGAGGAAGCATACAAGATGATCAAAAGAAGAGAGAGGGGGATAGAGCTTACCTCAATAACAATGGAGGGAGAGAAAGGGAAATGAGTGTGAGTGTGTGGTGAGGAAGAGTGTAGGATGAGGAGGGAGGAGGGGGAAAGGTTGACTAGTTAATTTAGGAGTTACACTTAAACCCCTCAATTTTACTTCACCCAATTAAACCCTTAACAACTTACACCCAAGCCCTCCAATACCCCACACAATAATGATCATCTAACATAAAATCTAACACATAAATAAATCACAAATGATCAAGCAAATCATGCTGAGCATAGATTATTATGAGAGAATAAAATGCACACATAAATAATATTAAATTATTAAGATTATAAATAGGGGGTTTTTCGGGTCGTGACAATCACTCCTCCTTAAAGAAAATTCGACCCGAATTTTAACACTTACAAAGAGGCTCGAATAACCACGGATACTTCCGTTCCATCTCTTCCCGCAGTTCCCAAGTTGACTCCTCAACTTCGTGATTCCTCCATACCACTCTAACTAGGGAAATACTCTTGTTTCTCAACTCTTGCACTTTGGTATCAATCACTCGAATTGGTTTCTCCTCATAAGACATATTCGGTTCAATATCTTCCGGTACTTCCGACAACACATGGGATGGATCATACACGTACTTACGAAGCGTTGATACATGAAACACATTATGCAATCGGCCTAAAGAAGGCGGTAACGCAAGGCGATAAGCAAGATTCCCAACCTTATCTGATATCTCGAAAGGCCCAATAAACCTTGGAGCAAGCTTTCCCTTCTTACCAAACCTTCGGATTCCCACCTTCGGAGACACTTTTAAAAACACGAAGTCACCCGACTGAAACTCAAGATCTCGCCTCCGATTGTCGGCATAGTTCTTTTGTCGACTTTGAGCGGTGATTAGACGATTTCGAATAAGCTTTACCTTTTCAACCGAATCATTAACCAAGTCGACACCCCAAATCTTAGCTTCCCCGACTTCATCCCAACAAATAGGATACCGAAACTTCCTACCATATAAAGCTTCGTAAGGAGCCATCTCGATACTCGATTGAAAACTGTTGTTATAAGCAAACTCCACTAAAGGTAAATGAGTATCCCAAGAATCTGCAAAGTCAACCGAACAAGCCCGTAACATGTCTTCAAGAATCTGAATCGTTCTCTCCGATTGACCGTCGGTTTGTGGATGAAAAGCCGTGCTAAGCCTCAATTCTGAACCCAAAGCCTTCTGAAACGCCTGCCAAAACCGAGATGTAAATCTAGGATCCCGATCAGAAACAATACTAACTGGAACCCCATGCAATATCACGATCTCATTGATATACAAAGTCGCAAGGCTTTCTATTGAATAGCTAATCTCGATAGGTAGAAAATGAGAAGACTTTGTCAATCTGTCTACGACCACCCAAACTGCATCATGCCTTCTCCTCGTACGCGGTAATCCGGACACAAAATCCATTGTCACATGTTCCCATTTCCATTCCGGTATCTCAAGAGGTTGAAGCAACCCCGCGGGTCTTTGATGTTCCGCTTTAACCTGTTGGCAAGTCAAACACTTCGATACATAATCCGCTATTTCCCGCTTCATGCCACTCCACCAGAAATGCTGTTTCAAATCCCGATACATTTTGGTACTCCCGGGGTGAATAGTATACTTCGACTTGTGGCCCTCATCCAGAATTTGGCGCTTTACTCCTTCCACATTAGGAACACACAAACGACCTCTATAATTCAAAACCCCTTCAGAACTAAGAGAAAACCCTTCAAACTTTTTGTCCCCAATCTTACTCGAAATCTTCATCAACTCGGGATCATCCTTCTGAGCATCCTTAATTTGTTGAATTAAGGCAGGTAATACCTTAATGTTCGCAAAGATAGCCCCATGATTGGACTCATAAGGATCCCAATCTCGAACATCTTCCAACATTTTCCATTCACGCACCATCAATGAAGCTACATAAGACTTCCGACTAATGGCGTCAGCCACCACATTTGCTTTCCCCGGATGATAAGAAATGGTGCAATCATAATCCTTCAACAATTCCATCCATCTGCGCTGTCTATTATTTAACTCTTTCTGGGAGAATAGATATTTCAAACTCTGATGATCTGTAAAAATCTCAAACTTTGCTCCATATAGATAATGCTTCCATTTATGTAACGCAAATACAATCGCAGCAAGCTCCATGTCATGAGTCGGGTAATTCTGTTCACTAGGAGTTAACTTCCTCGAAGCATAGGCAATCACCTTCCCATTTTGCATTAACACACACCCCAAGCCTTCCTTTGAATCATCACTATAAATAACCAATTCATCATTCCCATTTGGTAACACAAGTACAGGAGCGGTGGTCAACCTCCTTTTCAATTCATCAAAACTCATTTGGCATTTTTCTTCCCACACAAACGGCACGTTCTTTCTGGTCAACTGAGTCAACGGAGTAGCAATTTTGGAAAATCCCTCAATAAATCTTCTATAGTACCCGGCTAAGCCCAAGAAACTCCGAATCTCCGTAACTGATTTCGGCCTCTTCCAATCCACAATAGCTTCAATTTTTGAAGGATCTACGGATATCCCTCCATTAGAAACCACGTGCCCCAGAAAAGAAACCTCCTCGAGCCAAAAGCACACTTACTGAATTTTGCAAACAATTGCTTCTCCCGAAGAGTAGATAAGACCATTCGCAAATGTTGTTCGTGCTCCTCCCGAGACTTAGAATAAACCAGAATGTCATCGATAAACACAACTACGAAGGTATCAAGGTACGGTTTAAAAACCCGATTCATCATATCCATAAATACAGCCGGAGCATTCGTTAACCCGAAAGGCATAACAAGAAATTCATAGTGCCCATACCTACTACGGAAAGCGGTCTTGGAAATGTCCTCAGAACGAATCTTTAACTGGTGATAACCACTCCTCAAATCAAGCTTTGAAAAGACAACCGACCCTTGAAGCTGATCAAACAAGTCATCAATATGGGGAAGAGGATATTTATTCTTTATGGTTACCTGATTCAGCTTCCTGTAATCGATACATAGTCTCAAGGACCCATCTTTCTTCTTGACAAACAATACAGGAGCTCCACACGGTGACACGCTAGGGCGGATAAACCCACGATCAAGTAACTCTTGTAACTGCTCCTTCAATTCTTTCAATTCGCCTGGAGCCATTCTATAAGGTGCCGCCGATATAGGAGTTGTACCTGGAAGCAAGTCTATACAAAATTCGATCTCTCTATCAGGAGGCATAGAGTACTCCGTAGAAAACACATCCGGAAACTCCCTAACAATATTTACCTCTTCCACACTAGAAACCTTTTTCGTAGTATCCAGCACACTGGCCAAAAACCCAACACAACCACGGCTCAACAACTTTCTAGCCTTTACATACGAAATAATATGAACTTTCTTACCCAAATGGACAGCCTCAAATGAAAATTCAGGAACATTAGGGGTAGAAAAAGTAACCACCTTTTTAAAACAATCAACAGTAGCATGGTATCGACTCAACCAATCCATACCCAAAATGACATCAAAATCTTGCAATGGCAATATAATTAAATCAGCAAGTAAAGCATGCTCACGTATATACACATCACAATCACGCAACACCCTATCAGTCACCAAACTCTTACCCATAGGGGTAGACACCTCTAACACATAAGGTAGAGACTCAGGCAACGAAGATAACTGGGATGCAAAATGCACAGACACATAAGAATGCGAAGAACCGGGGTCTATTAGTGCACGTGCCCTCCTATTAGACATAGAAATAATACCTCCAATCACGTTAGAAGCATCAGAAGCCTGTTGTTGGTTGATGGCGAAAACACGACCTTGTACCTTGGGCTTGCCCGAGGCATCTCTCTTCTGACCCGAAGAAGACCCGGTACCACTACCAACTGACTGATTCTTCGGTTTGGGACAATTAAACTGGAAGTGACCCAACTGGCCACAATTCAAACACTTACCCTGCTTTTTCCAACATTTCTCTTCGGAGTGCCCTCCCTTTTGACAATAGTTGCAAACCCGATTATTCTGACTCCCCGAAGTGTTACCTTGATTCCTGTTGCCCTGTTGTCCTTGAGAAGTTCCTCTGAAAAGTGAAAAGATATTCTGAGCTCCTCTAGTGTCACCATGATGAGGTTGTGGCTTCCCTTGTCCTCCTTGTTTCACTACACCCGTTAATTCAGTCTTCTTTTTATGCTATACAATGTCCTGCTCCATCTGGTAGGCACGATCTATGGCATCCTGAAGGTCTTGAAATTTATAGGAAGTGAGTTGTGTTCTGATTACCGTTTTCAACCCTTTGACAAACCTCGAGGTCTTCCTTTCTTCAGTCGAAACCATGTAATTGCAATAGCGAGCCAATTCCGTGAATTTGGCAACATACTCGGCCACCGTCAACAAGTTTTGTTCCAAGCTAAGAAACTCAGATTCCTTCCTATCTTGGTCTACCTTTGGGATGAAATGTTCCTTGAACTTCTTCTTGAATGTCTCCCAGACATGGGGTACACGTGCCTCTTCCCAACTAGCTTTCAACGATTTCCACCAATACGCCGCCCCTCCAACTAGTTTGTAGGTCGCAAATCTGACCCTATCCTCATCGGAGCTTTGCAAGACCTCAAAGATCTTTTCCATAGACTCAACCCACCTTTTTGCTTTAGCCACATCTGACCCTCCATCAAATTCTGTCGGTTTCATCCTCAGAAATTGTTCCAACCCAGTCCTTGGAGCCAATGGTGCCTCTCTACGATTGTTACTCACTCTATACTCAATTACCCTCCTAGGTCCCTTAGTCATTCTAGACTATCTATAACCTAGCTCTGATACCAACTGTCGCGCCCCGTACCCGTGGTCCTACATGGCCCCACGCGGACGCGCACGGAAGACGTCATAAAACACTTTTAACAAAACCTTTTCGAATGCCATCATAAAGATAAATAAAATTCACTTTTGAAGTTCAAAACCTCCACTTTACTTTCAAACAACTTTCACAACGAAAGTACTTGGCACGAAGGCCTACAACAACTATACAAAAGTACGAACACCAACATTATCCAAAAATAGGTGTTATAAGATCAAGTCACGGATACACTACCCTTTAAGGTTATACATTTACATAATGTAGCCTTCACAAACATACCCCAAAAGAATTACCACCTCGACGTCCTTCCTGGTGATAAGTGACCTATCCCGGATGCGCTCCCTTATCTAAAACAGTAAACAAATAAAGGGTGAGATAAAATCTCAGTAAGCTACTAATATGCAACTATATTTCATGCCAAAATGATAATCACAAAGGAACAATATCAATAGGCATTCATATTTGCATATAACACAAAAGATATAGTCCACTCATCACATAACACAATATGCGGAAATAAACACTCATAAGTGGATACTGAGCCAAGGTTCTATAAACGGAACACCATCCTTTGAGAAGAGTCCGTTGAGCAGCATCAAAGAGCTGAAGCAGGTTCCGGAACCAAGTAACACAACAACAACAAGTAGTGGGGGAAATAACACATAGTCATACCCCCAAGCGTGTAGCTAGAATACTCACCATAGGAGCTAGCTCATCCCAACCTCAATCTTGGGAAGGGGCATCCCACTCAAGGCCACTGAACATGGGAAAACTGGGTTACCAGTGAAGTACATTATACTGGACTTGGCCCGTGCCATTATAATATACATCACTGCCCAAAACAAACATAACAAGACCAGCTGGACTCTATACAAGCACATAGTAATAATTACTCGCTTGAAACAACAACGGGGGCAATGATTCCAAAGTAGGGAACCAAGCCAAGCTCATCACAAAAGATGCAAACGGTTACTCACGAAGAGATCAACAATAACAACAAACACACGAATTTACTCAAAAAGAGCCCAAATGGTTACACACATTCTTACATTTCAAATATGATCACCACGGACCAAACTCAACACTTCCAAACAATACTTGGTCAAATTTCATAACACATTTGTTCACGAAGGAACCATTTTCAAACACTTGAGTGATCCACAATGTCCACCTAAGTCAACGAGAATAGTACTCAAAACCTAGACCAATTCTAAACGTTTTTCGTGTTATAGAACACTTACCGAAAGCTCGACCTAATCTGAACCTGAAACTCAATTAAATAAACCCACTCATCTCGTAGTACTCAAGGATACCTTTAAAACGATAGTTTACACGCCTAAAACGGAGTCCAGATGAAAAAGTTATGACCTCCGGAAGATTGTACGCAAAACGGGCAAACTGCAAAAGAAGAGGAATCTGGGCTGATCACGAGTCGTGCTGGGTAGCACGAGTCGTGATCACGAGTCGTGCTGAAGAGCACGAGTCGTGCCAGAAGGAAAAATTGCCTATCTGCACGTGTGCTAGACTCGTGCTCACTAGTGGATGAACAGCACGAGTCGTGCCACACAGCACGAGTCGTGCAACACCGGAAAAATGCCCGGATCTTGCCCAGAAACAAGGAAAACCCATGGGACAAAATTGCTTCCTTAAGAGAGTATTAATTTGGGACCCTTATACCATCGGGGTTAGGTTATGACTAGTACACCAATGTACCAAAACAACATATAAACCTATAAAAGACTTATATAACAACATATAATCAACCCAATCCAAGAATGACCCAAGTATCAAAAAAATCACAAAAAGATGAACAAAGATACAAATCAACATTTAAATTCACAACTAAGCATTAAATCATCATCCAATGTTCACACAAAACATAAATGACCAATTTTAAGCAAAAGGGGGCTTAGTAACTTACCTCAAATGGAAATCAAACTCAACCAAAATAACTTCTATTTAGCTCCAAACGATCCTAGCGACGATCTAAACGTTTTATATAAATCGATTATTAAGAGAGGAAGCATACAAGATGATCAAAAGAAGAGAGAGGGATAGAGCTTACCTCAATAACAATGGAGGGAGAGAGAAAGGGAAATGAGTGTGAGTGTGTGGTGAGGAAGAGTGTAGGATGAGGAGGGAGGAGGGGGAAAGGTTGACTAGTTAATTTAGGAGTTACACTTAAACCCCTCAATTTCTACTTCACCCAATTAAACCCTTAACAACTTACACCCAAGCCCTCCAATACCCCACACAATAATGATCATCTAACATAAAATCTAACACATAAATAAATCACAAATGATCAAGCAAATCATGTTGAGCATAGATTATTATGAGAGAATAAAATGCACACATAAATAATATTAAATTATTAAGATTATAAATAGGGGGGTCGAGTCGTGACACTTAGGCGTTTCATGAACGTCTAGCGCCTAGGCGGGGCCTAGACGGGGGTCTTTTAGAACACTGCCAGCGCCCTTACCATCACCATTCCAACTCTTCTGTCAACTATCAACCATGGCCGCCCTCTCCATCCTCTCTGTTTCCACTCCCTCCACCACCGACCTAATCCTCACGTCCCCATCTACCCTCAATCTCCGCACAACCTCCCCCCCCCCAATTTTCATTCCTTCAAGGCGGCCGCAGATGAGCAGGTCTTCCGGTTCCGGCACGGTGAAGGAGAGCTTTGAGAACGTTATCATTCTGGCTGGATATCAACTGACGACTTGAGAATGACGGCTTCACGTCGCTAATTGTTACCACTGGAGCGGTTAGCGTGGTCAAGCCGGTCACGTCGACGGGATGGTTGGAGCGGTTAGGGTTATTAAAATTGGACCGAGTCCAATCTACAATGCGGCCTAACTTGTCGGAGCGGGAGAAGGGGGAAAACAGAACGTTGATAGGATGGTTGGGGAGGAGAGAGGATGATGATTCCGGCGGTCCCCAACCGTCGGATTGAACGGAACATCCCCAATTTCAAAACCTTGATTTTTTCCTCTCCTTTTTGTACAATTCACCAAATTGAATAAAGAATTGGTCTGTTTGTCTTTCTTTTTTTGTCTAGCCCTCGCCTCAGTTTTAAAATATGTCATTTAACCCCCTTAAAAGAAATTTCAACTTCAAACTAATAAATTTTGTTAGACATGTGCATGGCACATGCTTTTTAACGGAATTTTTAACGAATTCCGTCAAAAAGACCCTAACTGGTGAGTTTTTTACACTTCAAGGCCTGATCTGGCGAAAAAAAAACATCATGTTTCGTTTGGGAGGGTAGTATATCCCTTTAGGGTCTAAATTGTCATTAACCCATTTTTTAATTGGTGTTTAGAAATATAGGAGTCTTCTTTGAATTTGCTGGACTATTTTAGAAGTGTCACATAAATCGATTTTTTTTGGAATTGTGGGTGGACGTTTAGCCAATTTAAAATGTAAATGAGTAGTGAGACTTACGAACACAACAATCTGTTGGAAAAATATGTTGTGTGTGAAGAAAAACTGTGTATTTTCTTACATGAATCATTTGTCGTTTGGCAAAGATTAGTGTGGGTTCATGTTTCACTTTGTGTGAACATTGAAATGGTATATCTATATGTCCAATATAGTCCATAAGGAGTGGCTCAGTGGTAGAGCCAAACTTCACAATGTGTGAGGTCTCGGGTTCGATCCCTTCTCATGCCTCCTAGGACATCATTATAAGGGGGTAAGTGGGGAACCACTATCGATCCTCTAATATATATATATATATATATATATATATATATATATATATATATATATATATATATATATATATATCCAATATAAGATTGGACGAGAAAGATATGATATCTCAAAGTTGGTGGGTTGAAATTGTAACTTAAGAATTTAACCAAACGATTGATGTGCCATGACTCGTAGATTAATTGAAGGATTAATAGGTATCATTACTTTAGTATTTAGAGTTACAAATTGTGGATTTAAACTCTTTGAATACAAAGTAATGAATAACCTATTAATACATAGATTAATTGGGTATTCATGAATTATTAGTTGAGCTATAAGCATTGTTCTAAAAGATGCCCGTCTAGGCCGTCTAGGCGCTAGGCGTTCATGAAACGCCTAAGATATTATAATTATTTCTTAATTCTCGGCCCCGCCTAAGTCCTGTTTAGACCCCGCCTAGGCGCTAGGCCCTGCTGCGGCGCTTAGCGACCCCCTAGCGCTTTTTAGAACCTTGGCTATAAGAGAGAGAACTCACAACAAAGAAGACTAATTTTCCATCAATCTTCGTCCTCCCTCTTGAAATTTGTTCTTCTTCTTCTTACTTTGGCCTCCTTGAATAATTGGAATGGTGATTTTGTCCAAGCATAGTTCATTTCGCCGAAAGTCTCAAGTGCGGAGTGGTTCCGGTTCATCCGTTTGATCCTGGGAGACTAACGCCCGTTGAAACCTCAAGCACTCGTAAAGAGGGGGGACGAATTAGTCTTACAGAGAGTGTGTTATACACGACTTGCATACAAGAGATCAAATATAGTTTTGTCGTTTCTTTTTATGCTTTCATATTTATGTAATTGTTATTTCAATTATATTGTAATCGTTTTCCTTTTCTATTTGTAAGATTTTATCCAACACAATCTTTGGGTCGTTGACAAATTGTTTATAAAAAAAATGTGCATTTTTTTTTTTTTTTTACTTTAGTATGATATTCTTTCTTGCATTTCAAAATGATTGTTACACTTTTTATATTAGTCATTCATATAATTTTAACCAAATATTCCCAAAAACCGGATATTCACTTATTTTATTTTAAAACTTGTTAATAAATGTGCTATTACTCACGTTCAAAGGATCATTGGGTAAGTCAAGCTTGAACGATTCTTTTGTTCTTTGGACAAAAACGAAACGTCATTTTGGTTGCGACACTATTTCAGAGATTTGGACACATTCCAGCTTTTGTCGATGCAAATAGCTGTGCAGCTAGTGGCGAAGCCAGGATTTTTCGGGAAGGGAGTTAAGGATGTTAGTGGAATAAGTATTACAGTTGAGGCTACAAATTTAATATACAAGGGGTCAAAATAATAATTTAGTGCATTTTTTTTCTCAAAACTAAGGGGGTCAAAATGAGTAAATTCATCATTTTTAATAGTAAAATGTCAATTTTTAAAATTTTGAAGGTACTAAAATTGACACATTAGAAAATTCAAGAGGGTCGACCGACCCTCTTGGCTTAGCCTTAGCTTCGCCAGTGGCTACAGCTGCGGTCAAGATTTAATCACTTCATCTAATTATATAATTATATGTGCTTTGACGGATTATATATTGTTGACTTTGAAAAGACTCACAATTTATTAAATCGATTTCAACAAAAAAAAAAAAAACAAAAAACAAAAAAACGAGGATATCAGAATATCGCATGCTGCTTCTGATATGCAGCTCGCAGCCGCCTCGGTCCACCAGTTCATGGTCCATGCCGACAAATTGACTGGTGTTGGCCATGAAACTGACGAGGTCCAGTCGCTCCATTAAGCGCGTTTTAAAAAGAGGGGTCAAGCTGCATAAACGAAACTTGTCGGTTTAAACATACGTGTAGTAAATGTCATTGACCTCCGGTCAATACATGTTTTTACACTTTATTTTGATATTCAATTTAAAAGAGAAGAAAGGAATTAAGGAAGTTGTTATACTCACTCCGTCTCATACTTATCGATATTTATTTTCATTTTAGGGTTCCATAAGTATTGTTTTTACTCAAATGTTCCGTCTCATATATATCGCTACTTATTTTCATTTTAGGCATCCATAATTATTATTACTTACTCAAATGTTCACTTTTCTCTCTCCTATACACTCACAACAACTATCCACTAACTTATTTTCTCTCTCTTATCTGCTCACAATATTTACTTTCCTACATATTTTTTTAATCCTCGTACACTCTAATTTGATAGCAATAAGTATGGGACGGATGAAGTATATATATGATGTTTTTCAAAAGGGTGTATAAGACAAACTATTAGAGCTCATTTAATAACAAGACAAGTATAAGTATAATTATTTCTCCAATAATCAAAATTCTCTTATTATTATTTTATATGTATATTAATAATCATTTTTTCGTTATTTTATAGCATTAGGATCTTTAATTATGTCTTTATCTTAATAATATATTCGTATAAAAATAAATGCTCAACCTTTTTTGAAATATTTGAGTAGGTATTGTGGAAAACGTGTTGTACCTAAACCTTAAGGATAGGGGAAAAAAACGTGTTTTTTCAAAGACGCTGACGCTTGTTTTTAAAAACAAGCGGTGACATTTTCGTAATTACTGGCAAGCATTGTAAATGCTCAGTGTTAATATTTCAAAAACCCAGTAAATTCATACTGGCGTTTTATAACATGAAACTGACACTTTTCTTAAGTGTCAGTAGTAGTGTTAAAAATTGTCACACATTACATTGACACTTATCAACATTGCCACTAGCACTTATCAAAGGTGACAGTGCTTGTGTTAATAGGTAACAGTGTACATGGCTAGCAAATTTTAACACTAACACTGACACTTACGATAAACGTCAGTTATTTACAAAAATGTCACCGTATTTTTTTAAACAACTTTCCTTTTTTTACAAAAATGTCACCGCGCCATTTTAAAAACACGTTTTACGCAAACTTTAAGGAAAAACACGATTTTTCTCAGTTTCTCATTTTATTTATAACCAAAAGCATATAAATACTCCCTCTATCTCATACCAATGGGAACTTTTGGTCAAACTAACTTGAACTTTGACAAATATTTTATGCTAAATTATTAGTCTTTATAAAAATTTTAAAAAAGTTACTAAATTAGTAATAGAAACATTATCAATAACTATTTTTAAATTTTTATATAGATAAATTATTTAGCATAAAATGTTAGTAAAAGATCAAGTAGGTTTAAAAAGTGTCCATTGGTGTGGGACGGAGGGAGTATATTTTTTAACATTCATATAGAGATATAAAGGGATGTTGCCCTTAATATATATCATCATTCAACCAATTGATATAATCTAATCTTACTTTCTCTCTCTCTATATATATATATAAAAAAAAAAAAAAAAAAACCGCTGTGCTAATAATAAAACACCCTTCTCCAATCTCGGATATGATAGTCAAACATTTTGAAAATTCTTGATCAAAATGCGATGAAGTTGACAATTTTTTTTTTGGCTTTGAAGTTTAAGATGACACGGAGTACAATATAAAAGATTCCAAGATAACTGTAAAATATCAAATATTTTGGAACAAAATTTAACTCTCAAAACGACACAAATTTTGAAACGTAGCATTATCTTGACCGGCATCATATGACCTATTAGAGTATAGCGTACTCCCTCCGACCAGATACGTAGTACCATTTTAGATTTGAAGGTGAATTTGATTGACAATATGGCACTCCACATTGATCGGAGCCTCATCTAGTATAATGTTTGTGAATCGATAATACCTTGAATCAAATCTCCATCGAATGTTCTTTAGAATTATGACTTGAGGCGCACAAATGATTCTCCAAGTATAACTTGGACATTGCCTAACATTGTTTCACAACATCTCTACAAGAGTATAATTTGGCTTTGAGAACACGATAAATGGAAGCATTTGTGTTGACAATAAAAGTCAAACAATGTGTTTCAAGCATCACAATAAGAAGAAACACAAACAATAGATAAAGGCTCCCAACGCAATGGGGAGAATACAGGATACAAAGGCTCTCGACTATGGAGAGAAAATCCAATTCGCAGACTTATTGAATAAACATAAAACAAGTGAAATAAATTGAAAAAGAAAATGATGATAAGTTAAGATATACCGGTGAGAATAATCATCTTCCAACCAAATTTCAAAAAAGAGTCACATCAAAATATTGAGAGAAGGCTTAGATAGTCTACGAGTTTCACCCATGGATGACAAAAATCTTACAATTGAAACTAGAGTTCTCCACACCTCTCCCCAAAGGGAGTCGAACTCAAGGTCTCCCCTAAGGAAGACCATTTACACACTTACACGTACCACTAGGTAAAGAGGCTTTGGTGATACATAGTAATTAATAGGATCTTAAAAAATGAACTGAAAATACTTTTTAGTATTTAACTAGAATAATCAAATATTCATTTATTTATTTTTTGTCAAATTCAATAGAGTGATTGAGTGACCACCAAATTATTAGTTTTTGTTAAGGCTACCACCAAAGTAAGCTGAATTTATTTTGACAAAAACTTGTATGAGAACACCATGACCCGTCTCATAGTAGAGTCGGGTCATTTTGACCCATGACCTGCGGGTAATTTTTTTATATATATATATTTTTTCGGTTTGCCAAAAGTAATAGTTACTATAACTAAATGTAACAAACGTGTTACTTATATGTAACAATTTTTATACATAAAAGTAATACATATATACAGAAAAATAACAGTGTCTTTTTTTATGTTTTCTTCATTTGCCAAAAGTAATACTTATTATAACAATGTAGTGAACGTGTTATTTATATGTAACAGTGTTTATACATAATTGTGACACATATGTATAGAA
Organism: Campanula takesimana; assembly: GCA_026119855.1. Taxonomy (NCBI): domain Eukaryota; kingdom Viridiplantae; phylum Streptophyta; class Magnoliopsida; order Asterales; family Campanulaceae; genus Campanula; species Campanula takesimana. Next base: position 333,625 of record JAOWBW010000755.1, on the reverse strand, counting down.
AATTAATAATTCAACCATTTACACATTAGAAATAAAAACACATGTGTTAATGACATTGTAAAAATAAGAAAGTAACAATTTTTATAAACGAATGTTACATTTTAGTTGTATAATAACATTAAAAAACAGTTACGTTTACTTGTATAATAGTATATCATATGTTTTCAACTAATAAGTTACAATGGGTTCAATTTATCATGATACATGTAAAAGTATTATATTATCTATAGAAATCTGTTACAATTTCATATACTAAAGTGTTACATTTACTTGTACAAAAAATTACATTCATGTATATAAGTTGTTATTTTTCAAATGTTACTTTCGTTCAAAACAAAAAATTAAAATACTCAAAAAAAAAAATCTGTAAAAACACTATTACATTTCAGTATAACGATAATTACATTTAGTTATTGTTAGTGTTACACGTATTTATAGTTAGTATTACAGTTGAAAAATGAATAAAATGAGCTATTTTTTTTTTAAACTGGTGTAACGTTTACTTATAAACAATGTTACTTTATAAGTAACACAGTTGTTACATTTAGTAATACTAAGTACTACTTTTGGCAAACGAAAAAAAAAGTAAAAAAAATATATAAAAACTAAAAAAAAAAGGAATTTATTTTTCTGGAAAAAAAATAAAAAAATTGGGGCCAATGTGTCGCTTTTACGTGGCAGCTTTTGAGTGGAGCATGGGTTTGGATCCAACGCTTCGCGGAGAATGTTGTACACGAGTCATGAGTCGACGCGTCTCTTCTATGAGACGGATCGAGGTGTTCTCACAAGAGACCACCTCATTTATTTTTTTGAAGAGTGTGTTTTGGAGGAAACTGGTTTCTCCATAAGTTATAAAAATTCGTGTTGTTAATCCTTAAACCTCAAATCTAAAACCCTAAACCTAAAACCCTAAGGCAAATACTTATATGCGACGGTCGCACGTGTGCGGCGAGCCGTCTAATGAGTATTTGTTCCGCTGCTTCTCGCATACACCTGCTTCGCTACAGCCGATCGCCGGATCCAGCCCTCTCACTTCCCAGATCGCGACACGTGTCATCCTTAAAAAAAAAAACCCAATAACTTTAAAATGTTATATCTTGAGATTTTGAAGTCGAAAAAAAATTAAAAATACCAGTGTGTTCGTCTCGACGAGACGAATAAAACTAGATAGGTCATGATATGGTTTGATTTTTTAAAAATATTTTTTAACATACAAAACAATTGAACTGCCCGTCATAATAAAATGTAACACTTTCTTATGAAAAAAGTAAAAGTTTGGTCTTAAAAAAGTGACACTTTTATTGTAAGATGTAATCGTAGTTTCGCAAATAACTTTAAAAAAATTGTGATTAGAAAAAGTAATAATTGAAGTGTAACAGAGTGCATATATGATTGTAATATGCTATATAGATGAATGTAACAGTTTTATAGAGTAAATGTTTTTTTTTTCTTTTAAAAAAAAATCATGTATATAATCGGCTTTTTATTTCAATTGAATGTAAAACCCTAGAAAAGTGTTACAATTGAGGAAAAAAATCTTACATTCATTTATTATAAAATGTAACATTAATTTAGTTGTCAATCTTGTGTTATCTTTAATCTATTTCATCAAAATTGTGGTATATTTCTGAGGGAAAAAAAAAGTGTTACATATGAGAAAAAAGTGTTACATTTCTTTACAAAAAGTGTTACTTTTGCTGGCGAGGAAAAAATAGCCGGGAAAAAAAGTTGAAAGGCAAAAAATAAAAAATAAAAAAATGGCTCGGCTTACCTGTGAGTCGTCTCACGCAGTGAGACGGTTTCACAGGAGACCGCCCCAAACCCTAAACCCCATAAAAACATGACTTTTTATAAATTTTCTCTTTTTTTTTTTGAATCTGAAGCAGCAGAGGAGAGGAATACTTAAAACACGCAGGCATGTGCAATAGTATTCTTTAATTTGAGCTCGTCTCCTGTACACCCGCCGCAAGGCGTGCGGCGGCCAGGCGACTTTCCAATTTATTTATTTATTTTGCAACCCCAACTTTTTTTTCCTCCTAACAAAAGTAACACTTATTATAACGAAATGTAACACTTTTTTCTTTTCAAATGTAACACTTTTTTTTCCAAAACCACAATTTTGCTGCAATAGATTAAAGATAATATAAAGATTGACAACTAAACCAATGTCACACTTTTTATAAAGGAATGTAACACACTTTTTTTCAAATGTAACACCTTTTTTTTTCAAATTTAACATAAGATTGACAAACTAAACTAGTGTTACATTTTATAAAAAATGAATGTAACATTTTTTTCTCAATTGTAACAGTTTATATTCTTAAATGTAACATTATATCTGAAATGTAACAATTTTTTATTGAGAAAGTAACAATTGAAATGCAAACCCAATTTTTTTTTTTGTAAAATTGCTGTCACATTTGACTGTAAAAAGTGTTACTTTTATTAGAACAGAGTGTTACATCTCAGCTGACAAGCAACTCAAACTTTTTGTGTGTAAAAAAATATTTAAAAAAAAAAAATCAAACCATATCATGACCTATGTAGTTTTATTCGTCTCGTCGAGACGAACACAACGGTATTTTTAATTTTTTTTTCTGAGTTATAAATTTCAAGATATAGCATTTTAAAGTTAATAGTTTTTTTTTTTTAAAGGTGGACACGTGGCAGCGATCTGGGAAGAGGGAGGGCTGGATCTGGCCGCCGGCTGTAGCGGAGCAGTTAGTCGCGCGAAGCAGCGGAAGAATCCTGGGTTGCCGCACTATGTGCGGCCGGTGTACGCAAGAATTTGTCCTTTAATTTTCCCCAAAATCCGGCGACAGGACACGTGTGCCACAATTAACATAATCTTCATTTTTTTTTAAACATAACATAATCTTCATTGTTGACCTCTTTTTGTCTTGCAATTATGCATTTGGTTAGGAGTATTCAAGTCTTATTGTTAAGTTCGTCTAAGAAACAACAAAATCACAATTTCGTAATAATTGATTTTGCTTTAAACTTCACTTAGAGGTAATAAAGATAAATATGAACATTTTATATAAGAGATTGCGAATTTGGAATTTCTAATGAGGGGGTCCAAATGAATTTTTACATGTTTGTTACAATATCAACCAAAAATGAATTTCAGTCTTTACCTATAACATATTGCAATGTATACTTCAAAACAAAAGGTTTAAGTATGGGTTGTCAATGTGAAATTTTCATATCATAACGGAAAGATGGGGACTCTAACTGCGATATATAAATCTCCACAAAGTTATTATTAAGCACCAATAACATTTATGAATACGGATGGCAACGGGTCGGGTTCGGATCAGGCCTGATTCGAACATTAGAAGGCCTCTACCGAACCCGATCCGAAATCCATTGATCCGTGCTCCGATCCGCGCCCTGAACGATCCGAGGTTGTCGACGTTTTTTTTTTTTTTTTTTTTACTCAAGGCAGCATGTAACCTGTTAAAAAAAAAAAAATCTGAGATTGAGATCTGGTATTGTGCCATAAACAATGAAATGGAGAAAAAATTAGATGGAAATTGAACGAGAACTGTGTGCTCAAAAATTAAACCATCTTGATTTTTGGTGGCCAAGCAATTGGGGAGCATAACCAATCAATCAAACAAGACCAGAAACAGAAATCCAATGGCTAAGAGTGTTAACATTACCTCAGTAAGTTGAAATTAGTTATATATATAGTAGAAGTCGACAGCAACTGAGATCTAGGTTTGACGGATTTGGGTAAAACTTGGACGGCGTTGAGAAGAAGAGCCAAGAGACTAAGCGAGTAGTCAAACGACGTCAAGGGTAGGGAGCGGCGCAGAGAGAGAAGCGAGATGAGATCTGCGGTTAGAGAGAGAGAGGAGATCTGCGCTTAGAGAGAGAAAGGAGTTGGCGTTGAGAACTGAGAATGAAAATATGCTCTTAACCCTAGATTTTTTGTTATATACTCAAGGGGTGATATGTATATTTAAAGAACATCTGGGGGCAGTAGTAAAATTTGTAAATATCAATAAGATCGGGTCGGGTCTCGGGTCGGATCAGGGCTGCTACCGAACCTGATTGGGTTTTAAAAATTATAAACCAAACCCAAAATTTTCGGATCGAAACACTTTCGGTGCGGATCGGGTTCGGTTAAATTGCAATCCCTATTTATGAACTTTTGGGTATCTCTGTGGTAAGTCAAGTTGACTCAAATGTTTCTGCTCAGTGGGCCAGTGCATGGTGCTTATGCCCTCATTCCACATCGGGACTTTGATTGTGGCATATAAGCCTTCACAAAACAACCATTAAGCATCAATCACATCTATAGACTTTTGGGTGGGTCTGTGCTATCTTAAGTGGGTCCAAGTAATTTGTGCTAAGTGAGCAGTGTGTAATATTTATGTAGCGAGTCGGATCTTCATACTCAGATCGTTACATATAAATGTATCTATACATATTTACTCAAATCTTTCTGACTTTTTCAAAATATTTTTATAAAAATAGATATTTATTTAACAAAGGGAAAGTATAATATCTTCTTTTTTTAGACTTACAATAACAAATTTGAATAATAATGAGAATTTTAATTTGGTGAGTAAAAAATACCTTATCCGCCCTTAAAAAATATCAATTGCCACCCCCTTCCACAATGTAGATATATAAATACAAGTAAAATACAAATAAATATAGCATAATTCTTAAAAAATCTGACAAGTTATTATGATTGAAAAATATATATTCTATCCATCCCATAATAATTTGATTCTTCAGTATTTAAAAAAAAAAAAAAATTTAGCGATAATGCATAAATACAAATATATAATATTTTCGTGCCATAAAAAAATACTCATTTTGTCATTTTAAGTATCTATTGAAAATAAACATTCTCCGAAAGAAAAGTATGCTCCATCTGTCACACTTTAATTTACAAAAAATGTCATTTTAGTTGTCCCACTATAATCAACAAAATCTCAAAATAAATTTTTTAATACTTTTAATTAATGGTACTCACTTGTCATACTCACAAGTCACAACAACTACCCACTTAATATTCGCTACCTAACTTTCTCATTCTTACCCAACTATCTACACTCACAACATATCACATTTTCAATCTTTTCTTTGATTTTTGTGCCCAAGCTTTTTTTTATTTAAATTAAAATAGACTGGAGGGAGTATAATACAGTACGTTTTCATTTATGAGACTCAATTATCATATTCAAAACAACTATCTAATTATTATTCTCTTCTTAACTCTCTATTCTATCCACTCACAACACCTGCTATAACACTTTTTTTTAGTTCTAATTCTTAAAAATAAATAAGTGCTTTGTTAGAAGACGAAAGAGTATGACATTATCTTTAAAAAGATTGTCAATTTAACTTCGATATTTATTACGTGAAAGATGATGACATGATTTGAAAGGGATAAGTTTCAAAATTTGATGGCGGAATGCTAATACAAAATGTACTCTTTCTGTTTTTAAATGAATATTTATTTTAAATACTTTTTTTATTTTAAAATAAATATTAAAAAAAATAACTTTGTTTCTAAGTCTTTTTTCACCAATTTTTTCATTAATCTCTTTATATTTGTAAAATTAAATGTTCAGAAAGATGATTTGTAACGACCCCAAAACCACCCTAATTTTCTTAACTTAAAATGGAACTTTTATGTGCATTTTATGTGTTAGAAAATATTTTTATGACTTGCATATATTATTTGAGCATATGTGGTAGTTAAAGTGTTAATAGAAATTGTGTTAAAAGGAATAAATGAGTTAGTTGAAACTCTAGGGTCCAAAGTGTAACTTTAAAGTTCAGGGGCTTATTTGCTCAAAATGAAAATGGAGGGACCTAGGTGTAAAAATGAGATTTTTATAAATCATGTTTATCTTTCCTTCTCTTCCTCTGCGTAGAATATCCCCAACACACACACAGTGATTTTTCCAAGTTTCTCTGTATCCATGAAGAAAAAGGCGTTGAGTAGGTCATTTCTACCCGATCAAATATTATTTCTGCGATACTTTTTTCCGGAAATAGGTAAGTTACTAATTCCCCTTAAATAGTAAAATGGTCATATATTTGCTATATGTGTGATATGTGGTAAAATTATGGTGAAAAGAATTTATTTGTGATACTTGTTTATTTGGGACAAAGGGAGTATAATTATACTGGGTAAGTGACTTGGTTTGTATGCAAGGATGCATAGGGAGTATGTTTATATCCCTGGGAATGTTAGTATAAGTGTTTGAAAGTATACTCCTACTCGTGGGACGGTAAAATATTAACTTGAGTTAAATGTTAAATAAGTATATTATAAAAACTATACTATTATTCGTGGGACGGGGAAATGAAAGAAAGTATCTCTAAATGAGTATATTAGTATATTAGAAAAATTATACTTATACTTTTGGAACAGTGAAACGAAGGAAGTATAAATTATTCAAGTTTTGGCCCGTCGAGTGGTGTGGGCGGCCGCCCAAATAGGGCGTGCGGCCGCAGTCTTATCTGAAAGATTTTGTTCTTGGAACAGGGCTCGTTGGGCGGCCGCACAGGGTAGGTTAGGCGGCCGCACAGTCCAATCTGGAAGGTTAAATTGTTCAAATTTAATTGATTAAAGGTTCAATTTTGGTCTAGGTCTTAGGTGATATCCTTGAGTACCTAGAGGGTTGTTGTGGAACACTCTTGTGTTTGAAATGGTTCCTTTGTGAACATGAGTGTTGTGGAATTCGACTGAATGTTAAGTGGATATTGTTGAACATCTTTTGATATGGCTTAGATTGGTTCATCTTTATGATGCTTTCGTGGGGTTTCTTACTTTGAAATCCCTTGTGTGAGAAATGGGTTTAACGTACTTGGTTATTGAGGATCGTGTTCAAGTGTGTGCAAGATTTTTGTTTGACTTAATGTCATTTATATAGGATTGTGTTGTGACTTAATGTCAATGTTGTGAACTCTTTTATGAGTAATGTGTTTGCATCTTTGTGATGACTTTGTGTGGTTCCCTACTTTGGAATCATACCCCGGTTGTTGTTTAAGCAAGTATTCATTACTGTGCTCTTGTGTAAAGTCCAGCTGGTACTTTTTGTTGTGGTGTCGGGACAGTGGTAGGGATTACATCATTGTAAGGCTTCTATCATTGGTTTCCCATTGTTTATGATATCGGGCAGTGGTAGGGATTACAATGACACACGAGCCAAGTTCATTGTAAGGCTTCTATCATTGATTTCCCATTTTTAACCCCCTTCCTTAGGCCAAAGGTTGGGCACTTTGGGTTATGACTTTGTGTCATTTTCCCCCTCTTGTTGTTGTTGTTATTGTTTGGTTCATGAACCCGTTTCAGCCCTTTGGTGCTGTTCAGTTGATACCTCTCTGATGGTTATGTTTGTTTCGAGTACGGGATCCCGGCTTCAGCTATTTATGCTACTCAACTGGTTTTCTCAGATGGTTATGTTTGTTTCGAGAACCTTGGCTCACAGTATCCACGTATGAGTGTTTATTTCCGCCTTATGTGCTGCATGATGAGTTGGTCGTTATTTCCAACTGGTATGGGACGGTTGGCGATAGGGAGCCTCTCATGTTATGTGCTATATGCTATATACTATTTGATTATTTGTTGATATTGTTTCTTTATGATTACCATATCAGCATGTAACGTAGTTGCATTTTAGTAGCTTACTGAGGTTCATTCTCACCCCTTATTTGTTTACTGTTTTAGATAAAGGCAAGTCCAGGGAATAGGACACTTGCACGGGAGGACGTCGTGGTGGTAAGAGTTTGGGATATGAGTCTTGTAAAGGCTACATTATGTAATGTATAACTTTTTGGGGTAGAGTATCCGTGACTTCATCATCTTTTAAAATTTATATTTTGGAAAATGTTGGTGTTTGTGTATTTGTAAACAAAGTTTGTAAGCCTTCGGGCTAAGTACTTCCTTTTGGAAGTTGTTTGTAAAGTTATTCTAAAGTGTTAAACTTTTATGAAAGCTCATTTCGAATGAAAAAAAAAAGGTTCTTAAAATGTTTTATGACGTTTCTTAAATTAAAATGAAATTTAGACATTTAACAAAGAGAGTATCATCTTATGGACTTATGGACTTGTGAGATCTCATGGACCAAATTGGGAAAATTATAGTTTAACGGGATCCACCAAGGGCCTCTTGGCCCAATGGTATCCAGGTGTGTGGGTAAGGCTTCTACTTAGGTGGATGTCGCAGGTTCGACTCCCTCTGGAGCAAAGTGGAGAACCTTTATCAATTTTCCCCTCTTAGGGCGACTGGGGGCTTCTGCAGGTGATCATTCAGATGACGCGGGACATCTATGTCAAGAGGACAACCAGATGGAGCAAGACGTCTATGGGAAGAGACCACCAGATGGCGCGATACGTCTATGAGAGATTTCTGAAGATGCAATTTCATTCGTTGTAATAAGTTCTGACGTGGTGAAACTCTAATAAGGAATCATACTAGACTAGGCAATAGATTTGTAATAGACTTAATATGAGTTTGTAACACGATAATAATTGCTTGAATGAATGAAATGTAACTAGCTTGTAAAAAAGAAAAAGGGATCCGTTCACCCCTCCCCTCCAATGTAGGTCTTGCGGTGTATATAAGAACATTATCGAGCAGGTCAAACTGTTAGGAAAATTGTAACAATAAATAGTGGTTTTCTTGAATTTAACGAAATGACAAATATCATAAATGAATCAAAATAAGTTTAACGGGACAGAAAATAAGGATAAACTAGAAATGCGGAAATTAAATCAAACCGGACAATAAATTAAGTCGAGTATTGTGTTGGACACAATCTCCGCAAGAAGATATTGCCCCGCACTGGTGCTAACGGCTGCCGCAATCTTCTCTCAAGATGAAACGACTTTACAATCGTTAATAGAAGCACTTCAAATTACCGATTTCGGAGAACATAATTGTGTTTGATACTTTCAGACTTTGAAGAAAACTTATGCAACAAGATGATTTTGTCTTCTAACAGATGCCGTAAGAATTCCATCGAATTCTGTGACTGAATTCCACAATTTAGTTAAATATTTAACCGAGTTGTTCGTTAACTCGGTTAAACACGTGACTCTCTAACTAAGATGTGAAGAGAGAGTGAATTTTTTATGAATTGAGTTGTGATTGGAGTGAGAATGTCAATCCTGGTGGGGGGTTTATATAGATAATGAAGAGATGGGGAGCCTTTTGGGAATAGTCACTCTTGGTCTGCACTTAACCGGACCGAGCCCAACCAAGCTAGCCACACCAAACCCCCTAAACCGCCCATTCCGTCCTTCGCGCGCTTTGCGGGTCATGTTCCAAGTTGGAGCTACTCCAAAATTAGCACGCTTGGGCCACTAGTTGCATGGATGGCCCAATAGTCCACTTGGTTGGCCCAATGAGAGAACCATTTGATGACTTCTCCTTAGATGGATCCACTTAAATACTCTCATTAATTTCATTCTTAAAGCAATGTGGGATAATCATTTCATATCACATAAACTCTTCATTTACCCACTTCAACTTGCATACTTTGGACATTAATTTCTCATTCACCCGGAATTGGTTTTGAGAAAATAAATAAACCACATTAATCTACTCCAAACGTAGATTACAAATATGCAATTTATTTCCATTTACACAAAATGAAACCTAATAGAATTCTTGGTCAAAAGTCGGTCAAACTACACTTTTTCAAAACAAAAATTCCAACACAAACTACATCTACACTTTGAAAAGTTTAATGCAGTACTCTTTATTTTACTTTAGTAAGGAGTATATAAGTGTACTACTATTAATTATTCTTTCAAGAAAATATTAACGCAATACTCCATATTTTATTTTAATAAAGTTCAATCTTTCTCCTTACGATAGTTTTATGGTAAAATTGAGCACTTGTTTTAATCATTACTCCCTACGTCCCACTATAAGATTCCTACTTTGACTTTGCACGGGATTAAGAAAAAGTAAATATTGTGAGTGTAAAAATTAAAGTAAGAGAGAAAAGTGGGTAGGGAGTTTTTGTTGTGAGAATAACAAGTGTGTCTCATTTTTCATTTTAGGTAATAAAGTAAGAGGCTTTGACCAATAAGTCCTTAGGCCAAAAAAAAAAAAAAAACTACCAATAAGGACAGACATTTTGGAAACTCGCCAAAAAATCCCTGAAACTTTTGTTGGACCAAAATACCCCTATGCCCAAGCGCTGGAAGCAGCGCACGCTTTTCTCCTTCTATGCAGCTTCCACACTAGTTTGGGGATTGATGCGCTACATCTGCATTCTATTCCTCCACTACTCACTCTTCCTTTTTTTTCCATTCAAAGTTTTAAAATGCAATATCTCAAAATCTACAAATCGAAAAAAATATCCGAAGCCACTATTTTAATCGTGTCGTCAAGACCAATCAAATAAGTACACTCAACACATAATTCAAATTTTAGATATAAAAATTTCATTTTTCTCTTATAAAAATTTGAGAAAATTATTTTTTATTTCTCAATTGATTTCACAGTTGTAAAAACTGATAAATTTATCTCTCATTTTTTCATAATTATTAAATTAACTTAGCCATGTATTTCACAGTTGTTCACACATGAGTTTGAGTTTAATAATTGGGACATTCATTTCACATTTGTTCACACGTGAGTTTGAGTTTACTGAGACATTCATTTCACATTTGTTTTTGTTCACACATGGGTTTTTGTTTAATAACTGATACATTCATTTCACAGTTTGTTTACACACGAGTTTGAGTTTAATAACTGAAACATTCATTTCACAGTTGTTCACACATGAGTTTGAGTTTAATAACTGAGACATTCTTTTCACAGTTGTTCAAACATGAATTTAAATATAATAACTAGGATATTCATTTCTCAATTGTACATGAGTTTGAGTTTAATAACTAAGACATTCATTTCACAGTTGTTCACACATGAGTTTGAGTTTAATAACTGAGAGATTCTTTTCACAGTTGTTCAAACATAAATTTAAATATAATAACTAGGATATTCGTTTCTCAATTGTTCACAACTAACACTCATTTCCACAGTTTTGTAATGTCAAATGATTTTTAAACAATTATCAAATAAATTTATTCCGTTGTTTTAAGCTAAATATTTAATTAATAAATGTAAAGTGACATCACGTGTGATACAATTGATAACTCAATCTCGTAGTTGTTTACAGTTTTTTTTTTTAAAATGTACTCTCATATGTACTCTAGACAAATGATAAATTAATTGTTTTTTTTATTATAAAAAATGAGTAAATATTCATTTATGAAGAATGTTCCTACCAAAACAAAAACAAAAAACACCTTGAGAAATGTATTTTTATTGGGTTAAATTTAAAATAGTTCATTAAAGGCACAAGAATGTGGTTGGCATAGTGGTAGTGTCTCTCATTTAAGACTAAGAGGTCTTGGGTTCAAAACCTTGGTAGAGGCAATTTATTTTTACTTATTTATGATAGTCGAGATCGAGGTGGGGAAGGGTGGTTGGACGTCCGGCGGTGGGTGGCGGCGGCGACCGAGTGCCGGCAACCGGTGGGCGACGTCAGCGGCGGCGGACAGGACCTGTGATGGTGGCCGGTGGCGGATGGTGGTTGTGGCCCGCCGTGAGTGGCGGCGGCGGGCGGTAGTGGTCAAATGTAAAGGTGGCCGTCAAAATGGTCAAAGGTTAGTGGTGTAGGAGGATTTTATTTGGGCTAAGGGTATTTTTGCCATTTAAAAGGTGCGAGAGATTTATTGCTAAAATTGATTTGAACCTAGAGACCCTAAGGTAGAATATGAAATGTTGTGTTTTTATTGGTAAATACCACATTCCCCATGAACTTATTGGTAAAAATCTCATAAAGTAAAGTAAAAATCTTAAATTCGGACATACTATAAAAAATAAAAATAAGAACCTTAAATCAGAGTATTTTATTTTCTTTTTTCTTTTCCATTTTCTTTTGAAGCTAATAGTAGTTTCTCTTTCGGCAGTTACATAAAATTATGGAACTACTTTTCTTTAAAGTTGGTATCTACGTTGAACAAAATGATTCCTCCTTTTCTAACGGAAAAATGCGATCAACAAAGACTTCACATTATTAATGTTAATTAAAAAAAAAGTTATCTAATTAGTCTCTTTAGCTGATCTTTAACTTTAAACACTTTATATTATTAGTCTAATTTACCACCTTGACTAAAATGGAACAAACACACAGATCTTGCAATTTACTTGTATAATTCTCCTTCTTCACGGTCCCAGCCAAAAAAAAATATAGTCTCATCTAAATTTTAGTGGCCAACTCGATTAAGCTTTTAATTTCATTCATATAATTATTTATTTCTATTTTTTTATTATCAAACTTCAAGTAAATGAATCTTAAAAGCTAACTGAATGAATATTTTAATATTCAAAAGTTTTAAGATATGATTTTGAGTTATTTGATTAGCCCCTTGATGGAACAATTTAACCCTGAATGCCATACTCATATTTAGAAGGAGATTGAGGAAGGAGATGAAGGCGGAAGCGATAATTACCTGCCGAATCCATTGTTGATGTTGAAGGGAGAAAATAAGAACAAGATGAAGATGTAGGAGAATGGATCTTCTAAATGAAAGTGTCTCTTAATCTCTCAAAGTTCTTTGTATAATTTAAATGAGAGAAAGTAAAAATCAAAATAGTTTCTAGGCTTAATGGAAGGGCCTTTATATATGAAACATGGTGACACTTCAAATAGGGACCATACCTATTCATTTCTTAAGCAATGTTGATTTACCATTTTGCCCATCATAAATAGGTAAATTACATTTCAGGAATTCTACACATTGACTAGGTTTGACTATACTTTATATTAATATTATAGTCATGATTTTATTATGGAAGTCCAAATAACTTGTATTGCAAGCCATGTTCTAACAATCTCCCACTTGGATTGCAAAACTAAGTTCTTCCTTTTAAATCATAAGTATAACATAAATGACAACCCTTATGTGCACTTTGTTGTCATCTATAACAATCTCGTTCATTAGCCATATAAGTATAGGACTAAAGGGGCAGTCGTTGTAATTGATTCGCAACTAAACCCACTATAATCACATATACAAATTCTAGCTAAATGACATAGATCAAAAGTATTGATGTGTAGCATGGAACTTAATGAATATATAAATATATTCTCCAACTAGTCTAACTTTAACAAAATAAGATCAAACTTTAAAATTAATAGAACAATAAATTGAAGAAACAACATAAACTCCCACTATATTAAATGTTATCAAAAGTTGTTACACCCATATGAGCAACATGCTCGTGAAACACTAAAGGTGATAACGCCTTAGTAAACAGATCCGCTAACATAGAGTTTGTACCAATAAATTGTATTTCTATTTGTTCCTTTTGTACCTGTTACGTTTATTCCGCAAGTGCACGGGTTTTTGTAGTATAGATAGTGCAAGAGCGAGTCGTTCCCACGAGGACAACTTTACTTAGAAAAGTATTTTTTGCTTTGTATAAAAGAATAAACAAAAGAGAATGATTGGGGGGGTACAAAATTGTTTGTCACGACTAGAAAATAATAATAAAAACTAAAGCTTAGATTGAAAACTCTTATTGTTAAGGAATCCTTGGGATTGGGAAACAAACAACATTATATTCATCACTTAATCATGCTCTTTTTAGATTTAGAGTTTCATTTTTAAAAACAAGGATGGTATGCTAGGCCTACACTACTTCTCACGATCAAGCAAGTAGCGTTTGTATTCTCATACTAATTATGCCCTATCTCTCGATGGCCCATAATTAGTAAGAATCCATTAAGTTTTCTTTATAAAAATCAGCATACTTTCCACTCAAGGAGCATCCCTAAGCCATTACACTACTCTCGTGAGTAATGAACTTAGTTCTGACTATATGGATCCGTTAATCAAGGTTCTCCGATCAGTACTTCCCTTGATTAACTAAGATTCATACAAGCCATGGACGTCATCATGGTCGTAGGCGTTAAAGTTTGATATAGTAGAATTGTTTAAGATGAAGAAAGTAAATTTAGAGCATGAATATTAGTAAATACAAGTGTTTGTTTGAGTTTCCAACCCCAAGAAATAGGGGGATTACTCACAAGCCATTTGTGAAAAAGAGAAGAATAAGATGAAGATGAGATAGAAGAGTAGAGATACTTATTCTGAACTTGAAATGGAGACAAAGACTTGAAAATAACCTCTTGATATTATTGCTTAAGAAACTCAGAAGTTTGTTCAAGAAATGATGAATATCTTTCACAAATTCTGAGAATTATTTGATGTTTGAGAGAACAAATTTCACTATAGTAAGTTTACAATGTTTCTAGATATCTAAAACACTGATTTCTACTTCTATATATAAGCCTTGGAGGAGAGGATGCAATTTTTCCCGGATGGATGCCTTGAGAAGTCTCCATTTGAAAAGGCACCTTTTTGCTGATTCAGGGGGTGCTCGGCCGAGTCAAGGAAAAGTGCTCGGCCGAGCAATCCTTTTTTCGAATAGACTGTTTCTGGACTAGTTTCGCTCGGCCGGGTCAAGGGTACTGCTCGGCCGAGCAGACCCTGCTTTGACTGGAACTTTGACTTTTCATGGACTAGCTTATTTCCTCCTTTGCCAAGCGTTCCTCCTTCACAAAGATGATGCCTTAGCTTCCTTTTTCCTCAAGAATGTATTGAAAACCTGCTTGTATCATAAAAACATTCTCCAAGTGCATTATATCAAATAAAGAGTAGAAAATAGGTAATTGAAGTGGAATAAAAGCTAATAAACTATCTTTTTTTAGACCTTAAATGACTATAAAATAGTCATTTATCAGTACCCTCTCTCTTACAACAAGAAATTTAATGTCAATGTGTTTAGACTTTGACGAGCTCTTGTTATTGTTGGAGTACAAGACCGCTGCCCTATTGTCATAATATAGCTTAATAGGTCTTTCGACGCTATCGACAATACGGAGTCCCTCAATGAATTTACGCAGCCATATAGCTTGATTGGATGCCTCGAAACAAGCAACAAACTCGGCTTCCATGGTAGAGGAAGTTACGAGTGTCTGCTTGGCACTTCTCCAAGAAATTGCTCCACCGGCTAATGTGAAGACATAACCAGACGTTGATTTACGGCTGTCTTGGCATCCAGCAAAGTCGGAATCAGAATACCCAATAATCTCAAGATAATCCGACTTTGAATATGTAAGCATGTAGTCATTGGTATTTTGTAAATACCGCATCACTCTTTTGGCTGCGACCCAATGTTCTCTCCCCGGATTGCTTTGGTATCTACCAAGCATCCCAACAATAAAAGCTAAGTCTGGACGAGTACAGACTTGAGCATACATTAAGCTTCCTACTGCTGATGCATAAGGGATATTTTCCATATACTTGGTTTCAAAATTGTTTTTGGGACATTGATTAAGACTGAATTTATCTCCTTTAGAAACAGGGGTGTCATGTGGTTTACAGTTTTGCATGCTAAACCTTTGTAATACCTTGTCTATATAGGCTTTTTGTGATAATCCTAAAGTACCTCGTGAGCGATCACGATGTATTTGGATTCCTAATACAAAAGATGCCTCACCATGATCTTTCATTTCAAATTTGTTTGAAAGAAATTTCTTAGTTTCTTTTAGAAGGTTCATATCATTACTAGCTAGCAAAATATAATTCACATATAAGACTAAGAATATAAATTTACTCCCACTGAACTTATGGTATATACAATCTTCACCAAGATTCGTTTAAAAGCCAAATGAAAAAATTACTTGGTTAAATTTGAGATACCATTGACGAGAAGCTTGCTTGAGCCCATAAATGGATTTTTTAAGTTTACAAACTAAATGATTAGTTTGTTCCAAATCATCCACCATTTATGGTTTCTTCATATAGATGGTTTCCTCAATGTCTCCATTGAGAAAAGCAGTCTTTACATCCATTTGATGAAGCTCAAGATCATAATGTGCCACTAATGCAATAATGATCCTAAAGGAGTTTTTAGAAGATACCGGACAGAATGTTTCTTTGTAATCAATACCTTCCTTTTGAGTGAAACCTTTAGCAACAACACGAGCCTTATATCTTTCCACATTACCTTGTAAATCCCTTTTGGTTTTAAATATCCATTTACAACCAATAGGTTTCACATCTTTAGGTAATGGGACAAGATCCCAAACGTCGTTGTCTTTCATAGATTTCAACTCTTCATTAATGGCATTGATCCATTTATGAGAATTAGGACTCTTAATGGCTTCATGGAAGGTGAGAGGCTTATCTCCCACTAAACCTAGGTGTCCTTCATTCTCGGCTAGATACACCTCATAATCATCCGAAATGACACTTTTTCTTACTCTAGTGGATCTCCTTAAAGGCACTGGTTCTTCCTCATTTTGAGGTTGTTGAATTTCCTCATTATGATCAACATTTTCATGTTTTTCAACATTTATAGGGGAGTTAATATTTTGATTTGCATGTTCCTCTTGAATTTCAGGTACAAGTACTTGATTTTCAATTGGAACTACTAAGGGAAGAGGTATTGAAATGGATTCCTCTTCCTCAAATTCAAAAATATTATTCCTAATTTCCCCTCTAAATTCAACATCCTCAAAGAAACTAGCATTTCCCGTTTCAAAAAAGGTTCTAGTTTTCGGGTTGTAAAATTTATAGCCCCTCGATCTCTCGGCATACCCCACAAAATAACTACTAACTGTCTTAGCGTCCAGTTTTCCTTCGTTAGGCCTATAAGGCCTAGCTTCTGCTGGACAACCCCAAACATGAAGATGATTTAAGGACGGTTTCTTATTCGTCCATAATTCATAAGGGATTTTATTGTTAGTATCCTTAGAGGGAGCCCTATTGAGAAGATAAGTTGCAGTTTTCAAAGCATCGCCCCATAATGAGTGAGGTAATGAAGTACAAGAAACCATACTTCTTACCATATCCTTAAGGGTTCTATTACGTCTCTCAGCTACACCATTCATGCTAGGCGTACCCGGCATAGTATAGTGAGGGACAATCCCACACTCTTCAAGAAAGCGAGCAAAAGGACCCGGACGTTGTTCTTCCGAACCGTCATTCCGACCATAGTACTCCCCACCACGATCGGATCTAACGTTCTTAATAGTATTACCTAGTTGATTTTTAACTTCGGCCTTAAAAGACTTGAAAACGTCCAAAGATTGAGATTTATCATGAAGTAAATAAATGTATCCATATCGAGAGTAGTCGTCTATGAACGTAATAAAGTATTGCTGACCATTCCAAGAAGGAGTAGGAAATGGCCCACAAATATCCGTATGTATTAGTTCTAAGACGCTTGATGCTCTCGAGGATACTTTCCTTTTCGTGTTTGTAAATTTTCCTTTTAGGCACTCAATGCAAAAGTTTTTATCCGGAATATCAAGTTTATTTATGATTCCCTCCGACACAAGCTTGTCAATTCTCCTTTTGGAGATATGACCTAAACGCCTATGTAACGCCCGTCCTAATTCCTAATAAATTCTTGCCTTGCATATTATATGCTATTTTAATTGAGTTAATTATTTAACTAATTGAGCAAGTTTAGGTCCTAAGTGTTCAAAGTTGGAACATTAGGGTCATTTGTGAAAAATAAAGTTTAGGGGCTAAAATGCTCAAATTGAAACTTGAAGGGCTTTTTTATCAAAGTTGAAACTTGGAGGGCCTAATTGCAATTCTTGAAATCTTGATAAGGATAAAAAGTTGGGTTGCCTCTTCATCAGTATGTTTATCCCCATTTTACTCGTTCTCTCTCTGTCTCGTAAAGAAAAGTAAGTTTTACCCTATTCTCGACTCCTCTCGCTTAATTACGCATGTAGCGACCCCAAAACCCGTTTCTATTTATTTTATAATTTTGGGAATTTTTATTTGACTTATATGTGCATTTTTATGTGTTGCATCATATTTTATGATTTGCATATCATACTTGATTATTTGTGTTATTTACTTAGTTAGTAAAAATAATGATTAAAGGAGTTAAATGATCAAGTTGAAACTTTAGGGTCCTAGTTGAAAATGTAAGTTTAGGGGCTAAAGTGTTAACTTTAGAAGTTGGGTGACCAAAATGTAAAAAATGGGTAAGATATTAAAGGAAACTTTCTTTTCTTTCTTCCTTCACTGTGTAAACAACTTCTGCAACTTTCTTCCTCGTTCAGCTTAGGGTTAGGAGAAAAAGGTAAGTTCGACCCATTTCGATTTAATTCTTTTTATTTACTTACCTGTTTTAAAAAACTAATTATATAAAAATGATCAGGGCATCGAGTAGGTCATTTCTAGCCGAACAAAACTTATTTCAGCGATACTTTTTCCGGAACTAGGTAAGTTACTAATTCCCCTTTAAATGTTAAAATAGTCATATATGCTATATATGATACTCCTACTTGTTAATTTTGTGTTTGGGTAATATTTGCTATACTTGTAATTTTGGGACAAAGGGAGTATATGGAAATTGTTTTAGCTGAGTATGGGATTGGTTTGGACTCAAATTGAACTTTAATGAAAGTTACTTAAGTTGTGTAGCATATATGTGTTATACTTGTGGGACGGAAGGAGTAAAAATGAACTAAGGAAGAATCTGGGATTTGGCCCAAATATAGGAGGAGGCGCGCGCACCATATATAATGAGGCGCACGCATCCATTGTCACCAACTTAGGCAAAAATTGACTGGAGTGGGAGGCGTGCGCATCCTCTTTGGATGAGGCGCGCGCACCCTTAAGTGAACCAAAATTAGTGAGGTTCTGGTCCTGGGAGGCGCGCGCACCCTATGGGGTGAGGCGTGCGCATCCCCCCTGTTTCCAAGGTTTGATAGTTTGTGTGATATGGGGTATAAGAGGACAAGTGTGTATGTGATCCTTGGGGTGGCTTATGACTTAAACATGAATGTGTATGACTTTCATGTCGTTGATGGAAAAGATTTGGTTGTGACTAAATGTCCTTATTATGGACTCTTCATGAGAAATCTTTCGTGTGCATCTTGTGATGTATTTGGCTTAGTTCCTTCTTGGATTAAATGCCCCGGGTTTTGTTTAGCAAGTATTTATTACTGTGCTTCTTGTTAAAAGTCCAGCTGGTCTTGTTGTGGAGTCAGCCAATGGAAGAATTATAGTGGTACAGGTAAGTCCACTATAAGGTTTTCCATTGGAGCTTGTGAGTCAGGCGGTGGGAGAATTATAGTGGCACACAAGCCAAGTTCACTATAAGATGTCCACTGTGCCTTCTAGTTTCCCCAGTCCAGATTGGCCTTGGATGGGATGAATTGCTCCCTTTGGTGAGTATTTGGGTTATGACTTTGTGTCATATTTCCCTCTCTGGTTACTTGGTTCTATTGGTATGGTTTGGTTTTCGGGATCCCGACGGCTTCAGCTATTTATGCTGCTCAGATGGTTTTCTCTGATGGGTTTCTCAGTTGGTATTCTCATCAGTTATTGTTATTGGTTAAACCTTGGCTTTGGTATCCACCGGAGTGTGGGCAATGTGATATAAGTGATATATGAGTTGATGTTATATGCTATATGATTACTGTTGATATTATTTCTTTATGATCACCATATCAGCATGTAACGTAGTTGCATTTTAGTAGCTTACTGAGATTTATTCTCACCCTTATTTGTTTACTGTTTTAGATAAAGGCGGGTCCAGGGGACAGGACACTCGGCACGGGAGGACGTTGGTTTGGTTGGTAAGAGTTGGGACTTGTTTTGTTGAAGGTTACATTATGTAAATGTAAACCCTTTGGGTAGAGTACCCGTACTTCTTATGGTTCCATCTATTTTGGTAAAAGTTTGTTTCATGTTAAGTGAAGTCTTTGAACTTCAAGTGCGTTTTTATTCCACTTTCTAAAAGTATGTTTCGAAAAATTTTCTAAAAGGTTTCATAACGTCTTCCGTTCGTGTCCCGAGCGTGGGGCCAAGTAGGACCACGGGTACGGGGCGCGACAGTTGGTATCAGAGCTAGGTTGTAGATGGTCTAGAATGACTAAATGACCTAGGAGGGTAGTAGAGTATAGAGTGAGTAACGTTGAGTGTTTGATGAAGGTATTCATTAAAAATGGGTGAAACTGACGGAGATCAGGCCGGCTCTTCGGGGTAAGGGGATGCCAGAGAAGAGGCTCGAATCATGTTTCAGGGAATGTTCGAAGCGGCGATGAAAACTATAAATGATCAGAGGCAAGAAAGGGAACAGGTACCACCAAGATATGGCCTAGAACAGTTTCTGAAAATGAAGCGTATGGAGTATGATGGAGAGCCGATGTATCTAAAACTGAAAGGTGGATTGAATCGATGGAAAAGATCTTTGATGCTTTGAGATGTTCGGAGGAAGATCAAGTCAGGTTTGCTACCTATAAACTGAATGGAGCGGCTGAGCATTGGTGGAAAACTTTGAAAACAAAATGGGATGAGACTCATGTGCCTTATACTTGGGAGAATTTTCTGGGAAAGTTCAAAGAACACTTCATTCCTCGAGTAGATCAAGACAGGAAGGAGATGGAATTTCTTAACTTGGAGCAAGGTTCTATGTCAATTGCTCAATATTCAGCTAAATTTTCAGAGTTGTCCAGATATTGTACTCACCTAGTGGCAACTGAGGAGAGGAAGGCTTCGAGGTTTGTGAAAGGTTTGAAAACCGTGATTAGAACTCAGTTAGTATCCCATAAGTTGCAAGATTTTCAGGATGCAGTTGATCGAGCTTACCAAGTGGAGCATGACATTGAGGAACATAAAAGGAAAATGGAATTGTTAGGCGCTGGGAAGCAAGTTAGGCAACCACAACGTGGTGAGAGTAGAGGAAATCAAGGTGGATCTTCACAATTCAAAGGGTCTTCTCAAAGACAGTCAGGTAACAGAAATCAAAGTAATACTTCAGGGAGTCAGAGTAGAGGAGTTTGTAATTATTGTCAGAAAGAAGGGCATTCAGAAGAGAGATGTTGGAAGAAGCAGGGCAAGTGTTTGAACTGTGGTCAGTTAGGACATTTTCAGAGGGATTGCCCTAAGTATAGGATGCAAGCATCGGGAAGTGTGGTTGGGTCCTCTCAGGGTCAGAAGAGGGATTCCTCAGGCAAGCCTAAGGTTCAGGGTCGTGTTTTTGCTATTTCTCAGCAACAGGCTTCGGAGTCCTCTAATGTGATAGGAGGTATTATTTCTGTGTCTAGTTTGAGGGCACGTACACTTATAGACCCTGGCTCATCGCATTCTTATGTGTCTTTGCATTTTGCTTCTCGATTGCATAAGTCTTCTGAATCTCTACCTTATGTGTTAGAGGTGTCAACTCTTATAGGGGAGTGTTTGGTGACCAATGAGGTGTTGCATTCTTGTGATGTGCATATACGTGAGCATGTTTTACCTGCTGATTTAGTTATCTTACCATTTCAAGATTTTGATGTTATCTTGGGTATGGATTGGTTGGGTAAATATCATGCGTCTGTTGATTGTGCTAATAAAGTGGTCACATTTTCTATCCCAAATGTTCCTAAATTTTCTTTTGAAACTGTTCCTTGGGGTAGAGAGATTCGAATTATTTCTTTTATGAAGGCTAGAAAGTTGTTGAACCGTGGTTGTGCGGGGTATTTGGCTAGTGTTTTGGATACTACTAAAAGGGTTCCTGATATTGGGGATGTGCCTATTGTTAAAGAATTTTCAGATGTATTTTCTTCTGAGTATGCTATGCCTCCTGACCGGGAAATAGAGTTCTGTATTGACTTACTTCCAGGTACGGCTCCTATATCTGAGGCACCTTACAGAATGGCCCCAGCTGAATTGAAAGAGTTGAAGGTTCAGTTGCAAGAGTTACTTGATCGAGGATTCATACGTCCTAGTGTATCCCCGTGGGGAGCTCCAGTATTGTTTGTTAAAAATAAAGATGGGTCCTTGAGGCTGTGTATTGACTACAGAAATCTGAATCAGGTAACTATAAAGAATAAATATCCGCTTCCTCATATTGATGATTTATTTGATCAACTTCAAGGGTCAGTTGTCTTTTCAAAACTTGACTTGAGGAGTGGGTACCATCAGTTGAAAATCCGTTCTGAAGACATTTCTAAAACTGCTTTTCGTAGTAGATATGGCCATTATGAGTTTCTTGTTATGCCTTTCGGGTTGACTAATGCTCCGGCTGTTTTTATGGATATGATGAACAGAGTCTTTAAGCCTTATCTTGATACCTTCGTGGTTGTATTTATTGATGATATTCTGGTTTATTCCAAGTCCCGGGAGGAGCATGAACAGCATTTGCGAATGGTTTTATCTATTCTTCGTGAGAAGCAGTTGTTTGCTAAATTCAGTAAATGTGCTTTTTGGCTCAATGAAGTATCTTTTCTTGGGCATGTGATCTCCAATAAAGGTATATCAGTTGATCCATCCAAAGTTGAGGCTATTGTGAATTGGAGGAGGCCAGAATCAGTTACAGAAATTCGAAGTTTCTTGGGGTTAGCTGGGTATTACAGAAGGTTCATTGAGGGGTTTTCTAAGATTGCAACTCCCTTGACTCAGTTGACTCGAAAGAATATTCCTTATGTATGGGATGAAAAGTGTCAAGCTAGTTTTGAAGAGTTGAAGAAGAGATTGACTACAGCTCCTATTCTCGCCCTACCTAATGGTAATGATGATTTGGTAATCTATAGTGATGCTTCTAAAGAAGGCCTCGGGTGTGTATTAATGCAGAATGGAAGGGTGATTGCATATGCTTCGAGGAAGTTAACTCCAAGTGAGCAGAATTATCATACCCATGACATGGAGCTTGCAGCTATTGTCTTTGCATTACACAAGTGGAAACATTATCTCTATGGAGCAAAGTTTGAGATTTTCACAGATCATCAGAGTTTGAAGTATCTTTTCTCCCAAAAAGAGTTGAATAATAGACAACGAAGATGGATGGAGCTGTTAAAGGATTATGATTGTACAATTTCCTATCATCCGGGCAAGGCAAATGTGGTAGCTGATGCTATTAGCCGGAAGTCTTATGTAGCTTCATTAATGGTGCGGGAATGGAAGATGTTGAAGGATGCTCGAGATTGGAGTCCTTATGAATCAAAGCATGGAGCTATTTTTGCGAACATTCGAGTATGTCCAACTTTAGTTCAACAAATAAAGGAAGCTCAGAAGGATGACCCGGAATTGGTAAAGATTATGGATAAAATCAGAGATGGTAAATTTGAGGATTTCTCACTCAGTTCTGAAGGGGTATTGACTTTTAGAGGTCGATTGTGTGTACCTAATGTTGATGGGATTAAACACCAAGTTCTTAATGAAGGCCATAAATCAAGGTATACTATTCATCCCGGGAGTACTAAAATGTATCAGAATTTGAAGCAACACTTTTGGTGGAATAATATGAAGAGAGAGATAGCGGATTATGTATCCAAGTGCTTAACATGTCAACAAGTTAAAGATGAATATCAAAGGCCTGCAGGATTGCTTCAACTGTTAGAGATTCCAGAATGGAAGTGGGAACATGTTACCATGGATTTTGTGACAGGGTTACCTCGTACTCGAAGAAGGTTTGATGCGGTTTGGGTGATTGTTGATAGATTGACAAAGTCTTCTCATTTTCTACCTATTGAGATTGGTTATTCTATGGAAAAGCTTGCATCTTTGTACATTAATGAGATCGTGAGGTTACATGGAGTTCCAGTGAGCATGGTATCTGATCGTGACCCTAGATTCACATCTCGGTTTTGGCAAGCGTTTCAGAAAGCTTTGGGTTCAGAGTTGAGATTTAGTACAGCTTTTCATCCTCAAACAGATGGCCAGTCCGAGAGAACTATCCAGATTCTTGAGGATATGTTGAGGGCTTGCTCAGTGGATTTTTCAGATTCGTGGGATATTCATTTGCCTCTCGTAGAGTTTGCTTATAATAACAGTTTTCAGTCCAGTATTGGGATGGCTCCTTATGAAGCCTTGTATGGAAGGAAATGTCGGTCTCCTATCTGTTGGGATGAAGTGGGAGAAGCCAAGATTTGGGGTGTTCAGATGGTTAATGATTCAGTTGAGAAGGTTAAACTTATTCGAGATCGTTTGAGTACTGTCCAGAGTAGACAGAAAAGCTACGCTGATCATCGGAGGCGAGACCTTGAGTTCGAAAAAGGTGACTTTGTGTTTTTTAAGGTTTCCCCTAAGGTTGGTATTCGAAGATATGGGAAGAAAGGCAAGCTTGCTCCGAGGTATATTGGTCCATTTGAGATTCTTGGAAGAGTGGGGGATCGAGCTTATCGTCTTGCATTACCTCCTTCTCTTGATAAGATCCATAATGTGTTTCATGTTTCTATGCTTCGGAAGTATGTGTATGATTCTTCTCATGTTTTATCTGAGGTTCCCGAGGATATTGAGCCGAGTATGTCTTATGAGGAACATCCTGTCCAAGTCATTGATTCGAAGGTGCAAGAATTGAGAAACAAAAGTATCCCTCTTGTTCGAGTTGTGTGGAGGAATCACAATGTAGAGGAATCGACTTGGGAGCTTCGGGAGGAGATCGAGAGGAAGTACCCTTGGTTGTTTGAGGGCCTCGGTAAGTAACCTTAAAATTCGGGACGAATTTTTCTTTAAGGGGGAGTGATTGTAGCGACCCCAAAACCCGTTTCTATTTATTTTATCATTTTGGGAATTTTTATTTGACTTATATGTGCATTTTTATGTGTTGCATCATATTTTATGATTTGCATATCATACTTGATTATTTGTGTTATTTACTTAGTTAGTAAAAATAATGATTAAAGGAGTTAAATGATCAAGTTGAAACTTTAGGGTCCTAGTTGAAAATGTAAGTTTAGGGGCTAAAGTGTTAACTTTAGAAGTTGGGTGACCAAAATGTAAAAATGGGTAAGATATTAAAGGAAACTTTCTTTTCTTTCTTCCTTCACTGTGTAAACAACTTCTGCAACTTTCTTCCTCGTTCAGCTTAGGGTTAGGAGAAAAAGGTAAGTTCGACCCATTTCGATTTAATTCTTTTTATTTACTTACCTGTTTTAAAAACTAATTATATAAAAATGATCAGGGCATCGAGTAGGTCATTTCTAGCCGAACAAAACTTATTTCAGCGATACTTTTTCCGGAACTAGGTAAGTTACTAATTCCCCTTTAAATGTTAAAATAGTCATATATGCTATATATGATACTCCTACTTGTTAATTTTGTGTTTGGGTAATATTTGCTATACTTGTAATTTTGGGACAAAGGGAGTATATGGAAATTGTTTTAGCTGAGTATGGGATTGGTTTGGACTCAAATTGAACTTTAATGAAAGTTACTTAAGTTGTGTAGCATATATGTGTTATACTTGTGGGACGGAAGGAGTAAAAATGAACTAAGGAAGAATCTGGGATTTGGCCCAAATATAGGAGGAGGCGCGCGCACCATATATAATGAGGCGCACGCATCCATTGTCACCAACTTAGGCAAAAATTGACTGGAGTGGGAGGCGTGCGCATCCTCTTTGGATGAGGCGCGCGCACCCTTAAGTGAACCAAAATTAGTGAGGTTCTGGTCCTGGGAGGCGCGCGCACCCTATGGGGTGAGGCGTGCGCATCCCCCTGTTTCCAAGGTTTGATAGTTTGTGTGATATGGGGTATAAGAGGACAAGTGTGTATGTGATCCTTGGGGTGGCTTATGACTTAAACATGAATGTGTATGACTTTCATGTCGTTGATGGAAAAGATTTGGTTGTGACTAAATGTCCTTATTATGGACTCTTCATGAGAAATCTTTCGTGTGCATCTTGTGATGTATTTGGCTTAGTTCCTTCTTGGATTAAATGCCCCGGGTTTTGTTTAGCAAGTATTTATTACTGTGCTTCTTGTTAAAAGTCCAGCTGGTCTTGTTGTGGAGTCAGCCAATGGAAGAATTATAGTGGTACAGGTAAGTCCACTATAAGGTTTTCCATTGGAGCTTGTGAGTCAGGCGGTGGGAGAATTATAGTGGCACACAAGCCAAGTTCACTATAAGATGTCCACTGTGCCTTCTAGTTTCCCCAGTCCAGATTGGCCTTGGATGGGATGAATTGCTCCCTTTGGTGAGTATTTGGGTTATGACTTTGTGTCATATTTCCCTCTCTGGTTACTTGGTTCTATTGGTATGGTTTGGTTTTCGGGATCCCGACGGCTTCAGCTATTTATGCTGCTCAGATGGTTTTCTCTGATGGGTTTCTCAGTTGGTATTCTCATCAGTTATTGTTATTGGTTAAACCTTGGCTTTGGTATCCACCGGAGTGTGGGCAATGTGATATAAGTGATATATGAGTTGATGTTATATGCTATATGATTACTGTTGATATTATTTCTTTATGATCATCATATCAGCATGTAACGTAGTTGCATTTTAGTAGCTTACTGAGATTTATTCTCACCCTTATTTGTTTACTGTTTTAGATAAAGGCGGGTCCAGGGGATAGGACACTCGGCACGGGAGGACGTTGGTTTGGTTGGTAAGAGTTGGGACTTGTTTTGTTGAAGGTTACATTATGTAAATGTAAATCCTTTGGGTAGAGTACCCGTACTTCTTATGGTTCCATCTATTTTGGTAAAAGTTTGTTTCATGTTAAGTGAAGTCTTTGAACTTCAAGTGCGTTTTTATTCCACTTTCTAAAAGTATATTTCGAAAAATTTTCTAAAAGGTTTCATAACGTCTTCCGTTCGTGTCCCGAGCGTGGGGCCAAGTAGGACCACGGGTACGGGGCGAGACAACGCATCTGTTCGAAAATCCGACTTCGCATAGATGATCAGGGCGTTGAGTAGAGCATTTCCTGCCGAACAGAAATTAGTTTGGGTGAATTTAATTTCGGACTAGGTAAGTCACTAGCTCCCCCTTGCTTGTAATAACATGCCTATATGTTATTCTAGATACTTGTTGTCGCGACCCCGGACCCCGGGACCGCAATCTGGACGTCGACTCTAACAAAAAAAACTCTAAAATACCGAAGTTAAAAATTTCATTTGATACCAAAAGGGTAATCCAAAGTTTTACAATTCAAAGTTTGAAAAAGACTAAATACAACGATCATAAACTTCCACAAGTTTATGCTCAACAAATAAAAATATACAATCCTTAGAGACGTCATTGTTTGGTACAACTACCCCAAAATGGTTACACATTTACATAATGGAAACCAACCTATATCAACCTTCCCCAAAAGAACGGATCCACCCTCGACGTCCTCTTTCTCGTGATCAGCGAGACTATTCCTTAGCACCTGGGGGGGGGTTAAGGAAAAACAAAGATAAAAGGAAAGGGGGTGAGATAAATCTCAATAAGTTACTAATGCAACTACATGACATGCTATGATGCAATATACAATAAGCAATAATAATTATCACGTATCACATAGCATTTATCACATAACAGACAGCAGCGGAAATAAACACATAACAAAGGATATAGCCAAGGTTTTCCAAACCGGAACATCCAAATAAAGGATCGCTGCGCAGCTTCAATAATCAACCAATCATCATCTTCATAATAGCATAAAAGCCGAAGAGAAAACCCCCGGTACCGGAACCAATAACCATAAAAGAAGTGTCACAAGGGACGGGAGACATGCCACAAAGTCATGCTCCAAGAAGCTAAAATGCACACAAGGAGCTAGCTCTTCTCACATCCAAGGCCAATCTGGAGGAGGGTAATAAGGGGGCAAAACAATGGTCAACATCACAATGGACTTGGCCGTGCCATCATAATGTTTCGCATCGCCCAAACACACACAAAATACCAGCTGGACTTTCACGTAAAGGCTAAGTAATAAATACTAGCACGATAAACAACAAAGGATTCCAAAGTAGGGAATCAAGCCAAATAATCACCAAGAAGATGACATGAACCAACAATACACAATAAGGTGCTTCGAAGTCCAAAATAACAATTAATGAATTTCAAACACAAACTTGATCACAAAGGACTCAATTCTATCACTAAAGTGTACTACAATGATCACTAGGGTCAACTAGGAGGACACCCAAGGATTGGATCACAACGCATTCTTTAGTCACACAATTTAACAAAATGTACATTTTTCAGAGATCTGTGCGGCCGCCCACGTTGGGTTGTGCGGTCGCCCAAAGTGCCTCAAAACAAGAACAAAATCTCTCAGAAAGATGCGCGGTCGCCCATAAGATTTTGGGCGGTCGCCCAACATGCCGGAATCGCCAGAAATCGGGAAGAACAACATGGGTTCTTCCATTTTCAACCCAAAACACATTTAACCAAAATCTCAACTCCCAACTCATATACTAATATACCAAAACCACTTATAAGTCTAAAAAGACTCCTTTAACAACATTTAATCAACCAATAACAAGAATCAAACCCAACATTCATAAATCACCATTTTTGATCAAAAACCCAAATAAATCCCAAATAAATTGCAAACTCAACCAAACTTCAAATATAACACATTAATCATCATATAAACATGATATGAACATTTTAGCATTTAAATGGGGGAAAAGTAACTTACATGAATTTTCTCAAAGTTGATGGATTTCAAATCTTTTTGAGTCTACGCGATCCTAGCGACGATCTAAACAATGTTTACGTTTTAAGAAATGAGAGAAGATGAGAGGAAGAAGAAGTAAATGAAGAGAGAAGAAGGAGAAGAAAACTTACCCACAAATGGAGGAGAGAGAGAGAGAGAGTTTTCTGGGAGATGAGTGAAAGAATGAGGGAGAAGGTGAGGGAGGGGAGGGAGTAGGGAGAAATAATTCGAAATGTTACACTTAGGCCCCCTCTCTCGCACTACACACACATACTACTCCCTACTAACAATTAAGACCCAACAATACCACATTAACCCAAATGACCCAAATAAAATGCTAGGCATAATTATTATGACACATAAAATGCACACGTAAATATTTAAATAAATAATAATTTAAATAAATAATAAGCTAATAATTAAATAAAAATCATTTAATTACTAATAAAATAGAGCCTATATTTCGGGTCGTGACATTCACTCCCCCTTAAAGAAAATTCGACCCGAATTTTAACGAGACTCACCTCAAACAAAAAGCCACGGAAATTTCCTCTCGATCTCATCACGAAGCTCCCACGTCGACTCCTCGATATTGTGATTCCTCCAAAGAACTCGAACCAACGCAATGCTTTTGTTTCTCAACTCTTGAACCTTAGAATCTAGGATCCGAACCGGTCGTTCCTCATAAGTCATATCGGGCTCAATATCTTCCGGTATCCTCGGTAACACGTGAGACGGATCATGAACGTACCTCCGAAGCATAGAAACGTGGAACACGTTGTGCAACCGGTTCAAAGATGGCGGTAACGCAAGACGATACGCTAGAAGTCCCACCTTTCCCAAGATCTCAAACGGACCAATAAACCTCGGAGCCAACTTGCCTTTCTTCCCAAATCTACGAATACCCACCTTTGGAGACACTTTCAAAAACACCCAATCACCAATCTGAAAACTAAGGTCTCGCCTTCGGTTGTCTGCGTAGCTCTTATGTCGACTCTGGGCTGTCTTCAATCTATCCCGGATAACTCGAACTTTCTCAACCGAATCCTGAAGCAAATCAATACCCAAAACTTTCGCTTCACCAACCTCATCCCAACAAATAGGCGATCTACACTTTCTTCCATACAAAGCCTCAAACGGTGCCATCTCGATACTAGCCTGATAACTGTTGTTGTAGGAGAATTCCACTAACGGTAGGTGCGAATCCCAAGAATCAGAAAAGTCTATCGCACACGCTCGCAACATATCCTCCAAAATCTGAATAGTCCTCTCGGATTGACCGTCGGTCTGAGGATGAAAAGCTATACTGAATCGCAAATCTGTACCCAAAGCTTCCTGAAACGCCTTCCAGAATCTAGAAGTAAACCTCGGGTCTCGATCTGACACAATACTAACCGGAACCCCATGCAATCTGACAATCTCTTCGATATAAAGGGTCGCAAGCTTCTCCATCGAATATCTGATATCAATAGGCAAGAAATGGGCACTCTTGGTCAATCTATCCACTATTACCCAAACACTGTCAAACTTCCTACGGGTACGAGGCAGTCCCGTAACGAAATCCATAGTCACATGCTCCCATTTCCACTCGGGAATCTCTAACGGCTGAAGCAATCCCGCGGGTCTCTGATGCTCGGCTTTGACCTGCTGACACGTTAAACACCTCGAAACATACTCGGCTATTTCCCTTTTCATATTAATCCACCAAAATTGTTGCTTCAAATCCTGATACATCTTCGTACTACCCGGATGAATAGTATACCTCGATTTATGACCCTCATCAAGAACTCTCTGTTTAATTCCATCAACATCCGGAACACACAAACGACCACGGAAAGTCAAAACTCCACTCGAACTCATAGAAAAATCCTCGAAGTTCTTTTCCTTCAATTTGCCCATTACCTTCACTAACTCGGGATCTTCTTTCTGAGCTTCCTTTATCCTCTGAATTAGGGTCGGAGACACCCTAATATTCGCAAAAATAGCCCCATGTCTCGATTCACGAGGAGACCAATCTCGAACATCCTCAAGCATTTTCCACTCTCGAACCATCATCGAAGCCACATAAGACTTTCTACTAATCGCATCGGCTACCACATTCGCCTTCCCCGGATGATAAGAAATCGTACAATCATAATCCTTCAACAATTCCATCCATCGGCGCTGTCGGTTATTCAATTCCTTCTGGGAGAAAAGGTACTTCAAACTCTTGTGATCCGTAAAAATCTCAAACTTCGCCCCATAAAGGTAGTGCTTCCATTTGTGCAACGCAAAGACTATGGCCGCCAACTCCATATCATGAGTCGGGTAATTCTGTTCACTCGGGGTCAACTTCCTCGAAGCATACGCAATTACTTTCCCATTCTGCATCAACACACAACCCAAACCCTCTTTCGAAGCATCACTGTAAATCACTAGGCCATCGCTCCCATTAGGCAAAGTCAAGATCAGTGCTGTAGTCAACCTCTTCTTTAATTCCTCGAAACTCTTGCCACATTTCTCGGTCCACACAAACGGAACGTTCTTCCGGGTCAACTGAGTCATCGGAGTAGCAATCCTCGAAAACCCTTCAATAAACCTTCGGTAATAACCGGCTAAACCCAGAAAACTACGAATCTCGGTCACTGACTCGGGTCTCTTCCAATCTACTATAGCTTCAATCTTAGACGGATCCACAGAAATCCCATCTTTCGAAATAACATGACCCAGAAATGACACCTTCTCGAGCCAAAATTCGCACTTACTGAACTTCGCAAATAATTTCTCCCTTGCAAGAACGGATAAAACTGTCCTCAAATGCTGTTCATGCTCCTCTCGAGATTTCGAATAAACAAGAATGTCGTCGATGAAAACCACCACGAACGAATCAAGATAGGGATGGAAAATCCGGTTCATCAAATCCATAAATACGGCCGGCGCGTTCGTCAACCCAAACGGCATAACCAAGAACTCATAATGACCATACCGAGTGCGAAAAGCAGTCTTCGAAATATCCTCCGATCGAACCTTCAACTGATGGTACCCACTCCGCAAATCAAGCTTGGAAAACACAACGGACCCTTGAAGCTGATCAAACAAATCATCAATATGCGGTAGAGGATACTTATTCTTCACAGTAACCTGATTCAACTTCCGGTAATCTATACACAATCTCAACGAACCATCTTTCTTCCGCACGAACAAAACCGGCGCTCCCCACGGGGAAACACTAGGGCGGATAAACCCTCGATCAAGCAACTCTTGCAACTGAACCTTTAGTTCCTTCAACTCAGCGGGAGCTAACCTATAAGGTGCTTTCGAAATCGGAGCCGTACCCGGCAAAAGATCTATACAAAACTCTATCTCACGATCGGGAGGCATCTCATACTCGGTAGAGAAAACATCGGGAAATTCCCGAACTACCCGAACACTATCAAGACTAGGGGATTCTTTCCTAGTATCAAGAACACTAGCCAAATACCCCTCACAACCACTATGCAATAATCGTCTCGCTTTCATAAAAGAAATTAAGCGAACCTTCCTACTCAGAGGACAAGCCTCAAACACAAACTTAGGCACATCAGGAATAGAAAATGTAACAATTTTCTTACGGCAATCAACAGAAGCGTGAAACTTGCTCAACCAATCCATACCTAAAATGACATCAAAGTCTTGGATAGGAAGAACTACCAGATCCGCACAAAGGACTCGACCACAAATAACCACATCACAAGCACGAAAGACTCGATCAGAAATCAAGCATTCTCCTATAGGGGTCGACACCTCTAGCACGTACGGTAAAGACTCGAATGCAGCATTTAACATGGAAGCAAATTGCACAGAAATGTATGAATGAGATGATCCTGGATCTACTAACGCTCGTGCGCTCACATTAGACACAGAAACAATACCTCCAATAACGGATGGATCATCGGTCGCTTGTTGTTGATTCATTGCAAACACTTTCCCTTGGACATTGGGTTTCCCGGCGGCATCCCGCTTCTGACCCTGATTAAAACCAACTCCTGACCCGGATGCTTGTCCTTTGCCTCTAGTACAATCCCTTACGAAGTGACCCATTTGACCACAATTTGTGCACCTTCCTTTCTTCTTCCAACAACGGTCTTCAGAATGACCTTCCTTTTGACAATACGAACAAAGCCTCCTAATTTGGCTCCCTTGGTTCCCGGAAGTGGTACCCGGGTTCCTTGGGATCGGTTGCCCTCGGGACTGAGATTGTCCCCCAAAGTTACCTCGATTATCAATCCTTGGTTGCGTCTTGCTCTGCGCTCCTTGCTTACTCGGGTTAGCTACCTCAGTCTTCCTTTTATGCTCCCCAATATCTTGCTCTATCAAATAGGCTCGGTCCACCGCATCTTGGAAAGTCACAATCCGTTGAGCAATAAGTTGAGTACGGATGGAGGTCTTCAATCCCCGAATAAATCTCATAGCCTTTTGTTCCTCGGTCCTTACCAAATAGTCGCAATACCGGGCTAATTCTATGAACTTAGCCGAGTATTGTGCTATAGACAACACACCTTGCTCCAAGTTGAGTAGCTCGATCTCCTTTCGGTTTTGATCAACAACCGGAATAAAATGCTCTCTGAACTTACGCACGAACAACTCCCACGCATACACCGTGTGAGTATCATCCCAAGTAGCTTTAATACCTTTCCACCAATGCTCGGCGGCTCCCACAAGCTTGTAAGCCGCAAACCGGACCTTGTCCTCATCCGAACACCCAAATACATCATAAATCTTCTCCATAGACTCAATCCATAGCTCAGCTTTCCGAACATCGGGTTCCCCATTGAATTCAACCGGTTTCAACTTCAAGAATTGCTCCAAACCATAACGAGGTGGTGCTTGCTCTACCCTTGGACCTTGATCATGAATGGCCTTCATGGCCGCCTCAAACATGCCTTGAAACATGGCACGTGCTTCATCCCTTGTATCATTCGGATTCTGTGCCCCACTAGCACCTCCTCTGTTTCTTCTTCCAGACATTGAGAACAATTACCTGCATAAGACATCAACCGTTAATCACTCCGCACACTACTACCCACCTAGGTCATACTAATCCACCTAGACTTATACATAGAGCTAATGCCATAGCTCTGATACCAACTGTCGCGACCCCGGACCCCGCGGGCCCCGGGACCGCAATCTGGACGTCGACTCTAACAAAAAAAACTCTAAAATACCGAAGTTAAAAATTTCATTTGATACCAAAAGGGTAATCCAAAGTTTTACAATTCAAAGTTTGAAAAAGACTAAATACAACGATCATAAACTTCCACAAGTTTATGCCCAACAAATAAAAATATACAATCCTTAGAGACGTCATTGTTTGGTACAACTACCCCAAAATGGTTACACATTTACATAATGGAAACCAACCTATATCAACCTTCCCCAAAAGAACGGATCCACCCTCGACGTCCTCTTTCTCGTGATCAGCGAGACTATTCCTTAGCACCTGGGGGGGGTTAAGGAAAAACAAAGATAAAAGGAAAGGGGGTGAGATAAATCTCAATAAGTTACTAATGCAACTACATGACATGCTATGATGCAATATACAATAAGCAATAATAATTATCACGTATCACATAGCATTTATCACATAACAGACAGCAGCGGAAATAAACACATAACAAAGGATATAGCCAAGGTTTTCCAAACCGGAACATCCAAATAAAGGATCGCTGCGCAGCTTCAATAATCAACCAATCATCATCTTCATAATAGCATAAAAGCCGAAGAGAAAACCCCCGGTACCGGAACCAATAACCATAAAAGAAGTGTCACAAGGGACGGGAGACATGCCACAAAGTCATGCTCCAAGAAGCTAAAATGCACACAAGGAGCTAGCTCTTCTCACATCCAAGGCCAATCTGGAGGAGGGTAATAAGGGGGCAAAACAATGGTCAACATCACAATGGACTTGGCCGTGCCATCATAATGTTTCGCATCGCCCAAACACACACAAAATACCAGCTGGACTTTCACGTAAAGGCTAAGTAATAAATACTAGCACGATAAACAACAAAGGATTCCAAAGTAGGGAATCAAGCCAAATAATCACCAAGAAGATGACATGAACCAACAATACACAATAAGGTGCTTCGAAGTCCAAAATAACAATTAATGAATTTCAAACACAAACTTGATCACAAAGGACTCAATTCTATCACTAAAGTGTACTACAATGATCACTAGGGTCAACTAGGAGGACACCCAAGGATTGGATCACAACGCATTCTTTAGTCACACAATTTAACAAAATGTACATTTTTCAGAGATCTGTGCGGCCGCCCACGTTGGGTTGTGCGGTCGCCCAAAGTGCCTCAAAACAAGAACAAAATCTCTCAGAAAGATGCGCGGTCGCCCATAAGATTTTGGGCGGTCGCCCAACATGCCGGAATCGCCAGAAATCGGGAAGAACAACATGGGTTCTTCCATTTTCAACCCAAAACACATTTAACCAAAATCTCAACTCCCAACTCATATACTAATATACCAAAACCACTTATAAGTCTAAAAAGACTCCTTTAACAACATTTAATCAACCAATAACAAGAATCAAACCCAACATTCATAAATCACCATTTTTGATCAAAAACCCAAATAAATCCCAAATAAATTGCAAACTCAACCAAACTTCAAATATAACACATTAATCATCATATAAACATGATATGAACATTTTAACATTTAAATGGGGGAAAAGTAACTTACATGAATTTTCTCAAAGTTGATGGATTTCAAATCTTTTTGAGTCTACGCGATCCTAGCGACGTTCTAAACAATGTTTACGTTTTAAGAAATGAGAGAAGATGAGAGGAAGAAGAAGTAAATGAAGAGAGAAGAAGGAGAAGAAAACTTACCCACAAATGGAGGAGAGAGAGAGAGAGTTTTCTGGGAGATGAGTGAAAGAATGAGGGAGAAGGTGAGGGAGGGGAGGGAGTAGGGAGAAATAATTCGAAATGTTACACTTAGGCCCCCTCTCTCGCACTACACACACATACTACTCCCTACTAACAATTAAGACCCAACAATACCACATTAACCCAAATGACCCAAATAAAATGCTAGGCATAATTATTATGACACATAAAATGCACACGTAAATATTTAAATAAATAATAATTTAAATAAATAATAAGCTAATAATTAAATAAAAATCATTTAATTACTAATAAAATAGAGCCTATATTTCGGGTCGTGACACTTGTGCTTGTAAATTTCGCAAATTGAATGAATTTTGTGATACTTGTAATTTTGGGACAAAGGGAGTATTCGTATGAAAAACAAGAATGAAAAGCTTGAACCTGCGAATGGAATGACTTGGAAAAGTTAAGAAAATTATACTCCTACTCGTGAGACGGTAAAATATTAACTTGATTTAAATATTATTAGAAAAATTGTACCATTATTTGTGGTACGGGAAAATGAATGGAAGTATCCCTAAATGTTTATATTAGTATATTAGAAAATTATACTTATACTTTTGGGACGGTGAAATATTTAATTGGAATAAAAGGAAATTATCCTATTATTTGTGGGACGGTAAAAGAAATGAATTGAGCTTGAAATAGTGTCCTGGGTATTGCCTAAGGGTTAGTGAAAGTATACTCCTACGCTTGGGACGGAGAATTTTAGGCCTGAAAAGAAATTTAGTGTTGCAGAAAATTGTACCAGGCGCCCGCCCACATAGATACCGAGCGCCCGCCCATTTCATCAGAAGTTTTGGTTTCAAAAGTGCTATAATGAGCGGCTGCCCGGTCCATCGTAGGCGCCCGCCCGGTCCCCTGTTTCAACAAAAGTGTTTTAAATCTAAATTGAAATGAAAGCTTACCCCTCCTAAGGCATATAGCCTTAGTATTAGATGTCCTAGCAAGTGTTGTGATACCTAAAGGGCATCAGAAGTGAGTCTTGAACATGATTATTCAATGATTTGAATAGAGAATTTGAGCCTAAGAGTAAGAACTCTTTTAAATGTCTTAAAAGTGCTATGAACAAGCACTAATGTGTTATATGTGTTTTGAAACCAATGTTTGTGTATGTTGGTCCCTAAAGGGCAACAAGGGTGTGAAAATCGCTAGAGGGGGGGGGGGGTGAATAGCGTTTTAAAATTCTTTTCAAACCCTTTTGCAAATCAATGGCAGATGCGCACAACTCTTATTTTGGCTAAGTATAACGCACGGTAAGAGTGTGAAATGCACAGCGGAAATTTAAAGCAGCTCTGCGCAGGGTATACTGCGCAGAGATAAAAACGCACGCGCTAAGTATGAGGCTAAAGAGTGGCGCAAAAAGGGATTCTAAGGCAAATGAGCAATAACAATTATAACATCAAAGTGTAGCAATCTGAAAGATCAAACAAAGCAGTTCATAAAAAGTTAAGCAGGAAATATGCAATAAGTAATGAACACGCTATTTGGAGAGGTTCAATCGATGAAAGATCTACATCCTCTACCAAGATGGTTAGTCTTGGATTTCTAATGGAGATCTTATTATATGAGAGAGTATTACAAATTACAACATTTGAGCTCAATACTAACTCAAGATCTATTATCTATGAAGAACAAATCCTAGACTAAACCGGTGTATCTCAAGAAGTTAGATCAAAATTATCAAAGCTTCAAGAGGTGTGTGTGTGACAGAAATTCTAGGCTCTATGAATACGAAAGATGAAGAGCACCAAGAATTCTGGTGATATAGGCTTTGTGATCTGAGCAGGAGTTTTGAAGGTTTGAAGATCTTGAAGATTGTTCTAAAGAATCTGGAAATACTAAGCAGCAGTCTTCAGATCTTCATGGTTTTTCAATGAAGCATGAAACTCGAGCTCTGAAGCATAGTGGCCAACAAGAGGGGCTTGATCAAAGCTTATCAAACAGCGGCCGATCAATGGGCAGCTTGGAAATGAAGATGAGCAGGCTATTTATAGCTGAGAGCTTGAATATAGCCGTTGGAGCTCTGAGCTAGGACAATGAGCTGGCACAAGGTGATTGGCGCGCAGCTGTCCTTTATAGCCGTTGGGGCTCTGATCAAAGATGATGACCTGGCACAATATGATTGGTGCGCAGGTGATTTTAGAGCCGTTTGGAGACTGAGCATGAAGACCAAATTCAAATGCTTCTTCTAGAAGGTTGACAGCTGTCTTCACTTGAGATATTTCTTTGAAGCGTGTCTCCACAAATGGTTTTGCTGAGTGTACTTATTTTGTCGTTTGTGCACACCTCAGCATTTTAAATAAGCGTGCATATTCTAAGCGTTTTCCAAGCTTTCTAGAATGTGAGATCAGGAGATGAGGAACTTGACCAAGGTTGTGTCCGCGCACAAAGGCATGCGCATTGCCGGCGCGCATGGATTCAGCGCATGAGCAGCATGCGCACCATTCTTGGTCACAAAGAGATCTCTTGAGAGTTTAGGAAATAAGATCTTAAAAATTGAGCAGGGTCAAGGGCTGCGCAAGATATCTATGCGCAGTGGCGACCTGCGCAGAGAACATTCTGCGTAGCGAGATGAATCCTTGCTTAGGTAATCTTCGATCTTTAAAGCTTCAAGTCCTATCATCTAAGCCTATACTATAAAAAGGACTTAGCTAAAAATTGAAGTTATAAACTTCTTTACATGAGGTCCTAAAGTCCATAAAAATACTTATAAGTGATGGTATCAATCAATTCTAACAAATGTAGGAGGGTTAAGTGATAAGCATACCCAACAATCTCCCCTAAATGATTGATGCCATTACCTACTATAGCAAAGGCAATTCATTGTACTTGATAATAACATGTCCATAAAAATGTGAATGGTAAATCATGCCTCAAGTTAATGCACACACTAGCCAGTGCTATAGATTTCTAATCTATCAAAAAGATTAAAAACATACAAGATAGAAAAGATAGAGCTATCATTCAGAGCATACAAATAATGTGAGATGAAGTTTTAAGTATGCGTTTAAACTGAATGTTTAAACATCATGCGTAGAAACATGAGCAGTAAAGATTATGCGCATGAGTTTAAGTAGTAATGCATTCAATGCTCCACAAATGAATGGTTTGAAATGAACAAGGTTTTGTGAAAGCTTTATGATGCATTCTTCTCATTAAAACTTTGAAGGATTGACTGTTACAGATTACAAGTTTTAACGAGGAAAAACAAACGAGGTGCGCATAAGAACAAAAGTGCACGAAATGAAAGCGCATAAAACATACTGCGCAACGAGAATCAAAAAGGTTCCAAAAAAATAACAAAATACTTACAAAGGAAATCTAATCTATGTTGATCCGTTGCAGGGCTTCGCGCATCTCATTCTGAAGACCGTTGAACTTGTTCATGAGTTCCACCTTTAAATTTTGAAATTTGTCCTGGAACTCAACAGCTTTACCAACATAAGTGTTCATTCCTCTGCGCATGTCAGCATTGTCATCCACTAGCTCTCTGAATTTTGCTCTGCTGTCCGTCAGGATGGCAGTTTGCGTAGCTTCTAATCTTGTGTCGGTATGGAGGCGCTGAGTGTTGACGCTTGCTTGAATATCTAGCATTGCGTAGTCCAATTTGTCGTTGAACGCAGAAGAAAAATCTGTCATGGACTTAGCAATGCATCGACGCACTTCTTCAATATTATGCGCAGAGCCTCCTTGTTCAATCTTCTCCATCTGAGCCTCCATCTGAACTTGAAAATCATCAAATCCTCTAAGTAACCCATCTGCTAGGGTTTTCTTGAGCTTTTTCAGAATGTCCCTGAGTCCACCATCAAGCGCTCCAAGGGTGCACACATTTTTGAGTTGTGCGCAGACATTTTCAAGCTGGGCGCTGATGGTTCTCAGGGAGTCAAGGATAAGATGATCCAAAGTGATAGGACCTTTTTCTTGCGCAGGCTCAGATGGACTTGCCTTTGCCTCCGTCTTAGCACTCTCCGTGCTTTCCCTTGCCTTTGCTTCCTCCTTGGCAGCTTTCTCCCCCTTAATGGTATCAATCTCCAAACGCTGCATATCAAAACGATACAATAAAGCAGTTTGAGCAGTAAGGAGTTGATTTAGCTACAGCTGCGTAGCGACTTGATTCGCTTGAACAGAATGCAAGCTTTGCACGATCTGGCGCAGCTCAGCTGAAGAGGAAGGAGGAGTATCAGGGGCTGAAGATGGAGGTTGAACTGGAGAAGAATCACTGCTGTCAGTGGCTGTGGAACTAGTGCGGCGCTTCTTCAATCCTTTAGCGCTGCTGCGCACCTTCTGCTTGAGACGAGAAGAGATATGTGCGATATCAGCACTGGGGATGGCTTCTTGAGAGGCTTTGTGCATTTGCTCCCCCTCAACAGCATCATCATCTGAATCACCACGGAAAGCAGCCTTGCGCTTCTTGTGGTTGGCTTTGAGGGAGCAGGCGCTGGATTGCTGGTAGGATCTGCCTCTTTGAAAGAAATCCATTTGGTGGATTGAACCAAAGGAATATCTTTGAGCTTTTTGCCACTGGGCGGAGCAATGCCCTTCCCCTTGCGATTATACGCTTCTTCTGCGGTCTCTTGCGCAGCATCAGTTGAAGATCTTCCTGCACTCATCTTGGACTTGGCCACAGGAATTGGGCCTATCCAGGGTTCCTTGTTGGGAGCTGCATCAGACAGCCAGATTTCATAGTAATCAGCGTTACCTATCTCACTACGCAAATTCTGGAGGTGTACTTTGGAATAGTACTTTGCGTCGCAAGACTGCTTCTTGATTGACTTTTCTTCAACATAGGTGGCCAGTTCACCATAAGTCAATAAGAGTTTGGTTAGCAGTCTGCAGTGAGTTCGGTATTTGGTCTTCCCTGCGTTCAGCTTCTTCTCATAGCTGGTCATCCCCTTCACAATCTCATTGAAGATAATCTGCGGCCAGTCGAGTTGATCTTCGTTGAAGATGGCTGCGCAGTATTCCCACTGCTTTGAGATGAAATGTCTATTATTTCCATTCTTGCAGTTGAGGGAATCTCCAATTAGGGTGCACAGGTGATACATCAGCTCACCAAATTCCTTTCGGTTATACATTGGCCACTTCTTGTTGAGGGAAGGAATGCCAATGAGCTTCTGTGCAAGCGCATTTTGATGAGCCTCATCATAGTTGACTGAAGAACTATCAACATTTAAGTTTAGGAGGCTGCGAATGTGATTGGGGTGAACCACTACATCACTGTCTAAACGGTGGCCATGATCATTTCTGTTGTCTTGCCTTCAAGTTGTGCAGGAACAACTCTTGCTGTCTTGAAGAATTCATCTAACAGCGCAGGCACTATGAAGGATTGCTCAAGAGTGAATAAAGGAAGAATGCCGGAGGAGCTGAGAAGATGAAGCAGATGACGACCAATCGAATCTAAAGAGAGATCTGCCTGAATAAGTTCCCAACCCAGAATAAAGTAAACGTGTCCCTGCGTAAAACAATAGATAGAATTTAGACAACCTATTGCTTATGGAGCTGTGCGCATATGCAAGTAATGCAGATATACCTTGGTACAAGTTCCATGATAAGAAAAATTTATGCGCAGAAAATAGGAAGATGGTGCGCATAAAATAAGAATGCATACGCAGAGGGATCGTGCGCACAGAAAATAAATACTAGTAAAGAAGTGTGCGCAGAGAAATAGATACAACTATATGCTGAGAGAGCCATGCACAGGAAACTATGCGCAGAGCACAAAGATGGGGGGGGGGAATAATAGACTTAATAAAATATAAATAAAAGGAATATTTAAGAACATGAAGAACACCCAAGAACACAGAAAAACAAAAGTTGATAAAATTCAACAAAAAGTACATCGAAATGACGGCGTGAACAGGACGAAGTCAACCATGTAAAAAGTATGGTCAACGACGTTAAAATAAACCCAGAAATTCAGAAAAACGGTTCGTCTGCTAAGGAAGTTACGGAGCACAGAAATTGACGAAAAACACATGTAACGACCATTGATCATGAAATAAACTACATGAAAGAATAGATCAGGCAAATACGAACACAACACAACGATCGATTTCAAAAATGATCCACAAATAAGGGAGAAATCGAAAAAGGGAGTCTTAAGACCTCCAAGAACAACAATGGCGGGAAAAAATAAGGAGTTATAGTGAAACATACCATGTCTTTGACGGTGGGATGCCTTGATTATCGTTCTACTTCTTCTTCGTGAGAGTTCCCAGGATTGGAGTGTGAAGAAGAGTCGGAGATGATGATTTCTGGTTGAGTTTTGGTTTTCTTAGGCGCCATTGAAATGGTTTGAGAGAAGAAAGGTTGAGGTTGAAGATAAAGAACAGAAGATGAAAAATAGAAGGTTTAGAACAGAGGTTAGAAAGAGAGAGAATTTAGAGAGAAAAATTAAAGGGAAGAGAGAAGTAGAGAGAGAAACAGTTTAAGTAGGGAAGGAGATGTTAGGCGCACGATAGCTACGAAATGTTTGAGAAAAAGTGCAGTGGCGCAGGATAGCGATACCACGTGTCACAAAAGGGAACGCGCGTGCGCAGGCCTATGCGCGCGTGTGCGTGAAGTTCTAAGCCGGTCATTGTCAAGTCGACTTCCTCATAAATGGTGAGTCAGTGAAAGGACGGGCGCACGTTAGCAGGGTGACGTGGCCGAATGGGGAATGCGCGTGCGCAGTCTTTGCGCGCGCTTGTGTCAGCGAAAAGAGGCTGACGGCTGTCGCATCACCTTCCTCATTAAATGGTGAGCAGACATTCGTGAGACGCGCTGTCATTAATTGCAGTTTGCATTAAATGACAATGGGACATGCGCAGGGGTAAAAAGGTAATTTCCCAAGAGAATTCAAAAAATAAAAGCGCGAGAAAAATTGAATTACACAAGTACCCTTGTGACTCAGCGTTGACTTTTCAGTCAAGGACCTATGTGCAAAATCTAATGAATAGAACACTTACCTGCGGTCCACGATGATTTGCACATGGATAGTTATGAGCAGCACATTAATAGCGCAGAGATTCTATAAATCTCAGAACTGTTGTTTCATGCGTATACATTAGTTGCGCATGGGTTGCGCAGGGCGCACGAAACTTAACCTATTTTGCACACATATCAAGCAAATACATTAGTATCAATAAATCATATGGACAAGTTAGCTAAGATTAAGCATACCCATTTCTCCTTTCAAGAGATCACTTGTTAATTCTTGAGGAGATGATATTAGATGTTGATGATCTTGGTAAGAGTGCTTGGCAGGATTGGAAACTGCTATGGTGGACATATTATCGCAGAGAATAGTATAATTCTCTTCATGAATCCCATAGTCCACAGGTTGTTGCTTTATCCATAAGATTTGGCAGCAGCAGCTTTCAGCAGCAATATATTCTGCTTCAGTAGTGGAGATGGACACAGCAGCTTGTCTCTTGCTTGCCCATGCTACAAGTCGATTTCCAAGGAAATGACAAGTTCCACTTGTGCTCTTCCTGTCAATGGTGCACGCTGCGTAGTCCACATCTGAATAACCTACAAGTTTAAAGTTCGAATCTTTGGTGTACCAAAGTCCAAGGTTAACAGAGCCAAAAATATATCTAATACATTTTACAGCAGTTATGTGCGCTTCAGAAGAATTAGCGTGATTGTGCGCACAGATCCAGTCAACATAATATCTTGGCCAACTAGCAGAAGATAAAGGATAGTCAATCATACCTCGATACAGTCTGATCAACCTACCTTTTAAGTCTGTTAAGTTTGTTTCTTGTGGCCATTGGAGTGTCGTATGCTTTAGCACTCAAGTCCAAACTTCTTGATTAAGTCCCTAGTGTACTTGACTTGATTGGCGAAGATGCTATCATTCAATTGCTTGATTTGAAGCCCGAGGAAGAATGTGAGTTCTCCCATCATGCTTATTTCAAACTTGCTTTTCATTTGCTTTTCAAAGCGCTTACAAAGTAACTCATTAGTAGAACCAAATGTAATATCATTGACAAATATGAACAAGTAAAGAGTGATCATTATACTTAGCAATAAAAAGAGTTGTATCGATTTTACCGCGCTTGAAGCCTTTCTCTAGTAGGAATTGATAGCGTATCGTACCATGCTCTTGGAGATTGCTTAAGTCCATACAAAGCTTTCTTTGCTTTGATTCTGTGATGCTTCCATTCTTATCCATCTTGTTTCCGAACACCCATTGAAGCGCTAAATATTGGATGAGCTTTTCCTGCACTTCTTGCATAGCATCGATCCATCTTAAAATATGAGGCACTCTATCAATCTTCTTTGATCCGACATGAGAGATAAACGAATGCTACACGGCAAAGTTTGATGCTCTCGATGTGCGAACCCCTACATTGAGATGATAGGA
Organism: Campanula takesimana; assembly: GCA_026119855.1. Lineage (NCBI taxonomy): Eukaryota > Viridiplantae > Streptophyta > Magnoliopsida > Asterales > Campanulaceae > Campanula > Campanula takesimana. The sequence continues at coordinate 289,896 of JAOWBW010000755.1, read as the reverse complement.
ATACGAAGATCAATGGGTATTTCATTTACTTCAGCATCACGATCATCAAAGGTGATTTGTTGAAGTGGATAAATAGCATGCGCAGGAGGAGGTGTTTGCGCATCAGGAGTTGCAACTTCAGGCGCAGCATTTATGGTATGCGCATGAGATGGACTTGATTCTGATTTTGCTTGTTCTATATTCTGCGCAGGAATAGAATTACTGCGCACCTGTCTAAAAAGCTCAGCAGAGTCATCAGAATCATTGGGAGCCAAATGTGGCTCAAGGAGAGAATGCTTATCAAAAATAGCATGTACAGATACAAAAATAACTAGATATTTATCTTATTAAGATCATGAAAAGCTTATAGAATAATTGGCATACCCAACGAAAATACATTCATCTGCTTTGGCGTCGAATTTACCTCTATAGTGTTTGCAGCCAAAGAGCTTGAAGAAAGTAATGTTGGGTGCTTTCTCTCTCTCCATAGATCGTATGGAGTATAGATGTAGGCTTTGTTGATGAGGAATCTTATTCTGAGTAAAGCATGCACCGATGACAGCTTCTTCCCAGAAATATATTTAGAAGTACTGCTTCTACTATCATTGTCTATCCATCCTCAATCAACAAGCGATTCTTTCCACAATGCCATTTTGTTGCGGAACTCCAGCAGCAGAGAAATTGTGAAGAATACCATTTGGTGGTTCTTATTGGTTCTCACAATATTGAGCGACATCGTTGTTCATAAATTATGTTCCATTGAAGTGTCGAACTCTATTGATGTCTTCTATGTTTGGAGATTTAGAAGGAGAGCAGCCAGGATATCATTAGAGATACCACAGGTTGGTCCAGAGCTTCGCGGTAGTGAGCGGTCCAAACATATGAGGTGAAGCGGATGTAAGCATTTTGACATTGGAGCAATCTTGCTGGAGGAAAACTGCTCAGGCTGCTTACTAAGCTGGCATGGTGCTTATACCATTGCTAGCTGCATTCACTTAGGTTCATTGCTACAAAACAAGGATCAGTAAATAGAAATTATAGCGGTAATTAGTCCAGAAATGCCATTCTTGATATAGCAATGCTTTGAAGTGATATGGCATTCCAGACCTTTATCTCATAATTGTGATATGGAGAGCATGTTGCTTGAGACTATCTTTTATGATTAGTCCAAATCCAATTATGTGCCCTTTGTTGTTGTCACCATATATTACTGAGTGATCTCTTCCTTCGTGCACACCTTTAAGAGTGTTGACATCTCCAGTAGTGTCTAGAATCCACTGTCGATATCAACTGAGCTTGAGAGAGCACAGTGAAGTAGATCTTTCCTGCTTGTTGAAACATTGACTTGCGCTCTACAGCAGAGTTATCACTTAAGATCAGCAGGTACTTTGAGAGATTCCTTGCGCGGCTGCGGAGTTGGTAATGACGCAGCTTCTGTCAGGTTAGCTCTGGCAGATAGGTGCTTGTCATTCTGTCTGCTTGGTGAAGGTGTCCCGTTTCCACTGGAGTAAAGGGATCTTTCTTTGATTGTCTTTGGCATATGCTCAGGTTCCATTTCAGAAACAACTTTTGAATCATAATCAGCATTTGCCACTAAGCAGAGCAGTCTATCCTCAGAGTCAGCATCGTTGTCTTCAGTGTCAAGTCTCCGAGTCCTTAGCTCCTTCTCTGCGCAGTTCTCTTCATCAACCATTCTGCACTGCTTTGATGCTTTGTGCGCAGGTTTGCTTTTCCTTGTACTCAAATTTTGGAGGACATTGAAGCGTAATGTCCTGGTTTTCTGCAGTAAACCAAGTCATCTTTCTTTGAGTCTCTATGAGAGAGAATAGGAGGTTTGCTTAAGGATCCACCAAGTTTGGAGAACTTTCTGAATTTGATATGAGGTATGAGCAGGCGCAGGAATATGTGAAAAGTTAGCCATTGCCCTAGATTTTTGAAGCCATATGGAATCGGCACCCAAGCTGTTAAGCTTGAAAAACAGAAACATGTTTTATGAAGGTGTTTGCTCTGATACCAGTTGTTGGTCCCTAAAGGGCAACAAGGGTGTGAAAATCGCTAGAAGGGGGGGGGGGTGAATAGCGTTTTAAAATTCTTTTCAAACCCTTTTGCAAATCAATGGCAGATGCGCACAACTCTTATTTTGGATAAGTATAGCGCACGGTAAGAGTGTGAAATGCACAGCGGAAATTTAAAGCAGCTCTGCGCAGGGTATACTGCGCAGAGATAAAAACGCACGCGCTAAGTATGAGGCTAAAGAGTGGCGCAAAAAGGGATTCTAAGGCAAATGAGCAATAACAATTACAACATCAAAGTGTAGCAATCTGAAAGATCAAACAAAGCAGTTCATAAAAAGTTAAGCAGGAAATATGCAATAAGTAATGAACACGCTATTTGGAGAGATTCGATCGATGAAAGATCTACATCCTCTACCAAGATGGTTAGTCTTGGATTTCTAATGGAGATCTTATTATATGAGAGAGTATTACAAATTACAACATTTGAGCTCAATACTAACTCAAGATCTATTATCTATGAAGAACAAATCCTAGACTAAACCGGTGTATCTCAAGAAGTTAGATCAAAATGATCAAAGCTTCAAGAGGTGTGTGTGTGACAGAAATTCTGGGCTCTATGAATATGAAAGATGAAGAGCACCAAGAATTTTGGTGATATAGGCTTTGTGATATGAGCAGGAGTTTTGAAGGTTTGAAGATCTTGAAGACTGTTCTAAAGAATCTGGAAATACTAAGCAGCAGTCTTCAGATCTTCATGGTTTTTCAATGAAGCATGAAACTCGAGCTCTGAAGCATAGTGGCCAACAAGAGGGTTTGATCAAAGGTGATCAAACAGCGGACGATCAAGGGGCAGCTTGGAAATGAAGATGAGCAGGCTATTTATAGCCGAGAGCTTGAATATAGCCGTTGGAGCTCTGAGCTAGGACAATGAGCTGGCACAAGGTGATTGGCGCGCAGCTGTCCTTTATAGCCGTTGGGGCTCTGATCAAAGATGATGACCTGGCACAATATGATTGGTGCGCAGGTGATTTTAGAGCCGTTTGGAGACTGAGCATGAAGACCAAATTCAAATGCTTCTTCTAGAAGGTTGACAGCTGTCTTCACTTGAGATATTTCTTTGAAGCGTGTCTCCACAAATGGTTTTGCTGAGTGTGCTTATTTTGTCGTTTGTGCACACCTCAGCATTTTAAATAAGCGTGCATCTTCTAAGCGTTTTCCAAGCTTTCTAGAATGTGAGATCAGGAGATGAGGAACTTGACCAAGGTTGTGTCCGCGCACAAAGGCATGCGCATTGCCGGCGCGCATGGATTCAGCGCATGAGCAGCATGCGCACCATGCTTGGTCATAAAGAGATCTCTTGAGAGTTTAGGAAATATGATCTTAAAAATTGAGCAGGGTCAAGGGCTGCGCAAGATATCTATGCGCAGTGGCGACCTGCGTAAAGAACATTCTGCGTAGCGAGATGAATCCTTGCTTAGGTAATCTTCGATCTTTAAAGCTTCAAGTCCTATCATCTAAGCCTATACTATAAAAAGGACTTAGCTAAAAATTGAAGTTATAAACTTCTTTACATGAGGTCCTAAAGTCCATAAAAATACTTATAGGTGATGGTATCAATCAATTCTAACAAATGTAGGAGGGTTAAGTGATAAGCATACTCAACAGTGTACCTTAGGGGCACTAGAACAATTTCTTGAGCTTGAACATCCAAAGTATAGGATTATGAACTTGTAAGTATGAGATGTATAACTCATCTACTTAGCTTGAACTTGAAGTATAAGACAATTAAATCTTGTACATGACTTGAATATCCAAAGATTGGAATAATAACTTGAGTATAAGATAATTAATTCTTGTACATGTCTTGAACATCCAAAGAATTTGATTGAGAACTTAAATGTAAGATGATAAAATCTTGTACATGATTTGAAACCAATACATGTGTATGGTAGTGAACTTGAAAGTGCTATGAACAAGCACTAACGTGTTAGAACTATCCTTGATGTGTATGTGCAAATCTTGCACATAATTACTTGATAGAATGTGGCTTGTTGACTACTTGATACTTGGTATTAATAACCAAAGAATTGGATTGTGGAACTAGATAGAGAATGAACAACTCTACTATATACTCGAATCTAATACGTGTGTACTGAAAGTGCTATGAACAAGCATTAATGTGCTAGTAATTGGTTTTAGTCGTGCATATACTCAATGAAGTATATAAAGTATAAAGAAGATATCTTGTTCTTGAGATGAGTTCCTAAAGAATGAGGGACTAATGTAATATGAAGATAATTCATAAAACAATGATTATAGAACACAATATGTGTTGGAAAATGTATTCAATTATTAACGATACATATACGCGAGGTATGATTATGACTAGGTACAATACGACCTATTCGACTACGTGCTTAGAGTCTAAGATGTTGGGCTCTACTTGGAAGTAAGGGTATCGTGATAGACACATTAGTGTGTTAAAGATTATATGAATATGTACGTGCAAATATGGCATATGACAAAGTGATATAAAATGACATACCCTACTACTTGGTTGGGGTCTGTTATTAATAGACTCTAATTTGGCTTGATTGTGTTACGTGGACACATTATGTGCCATTGTTATACTGATTTGTATTTGCAAATATAGCATACGTGTACTTGTATTTGGTGAGCACATGATTACATGGTTCCTGAAGAGCTAGTCCACTACTTTTGGACTTAGTTCTATACTCTCGTAGTTCAAGTAAATACCTACTTGTGCATTCTTGTTTGAGTCCAACTGGTCACCTTGCTTGCTCGGAGATGTATAGGTTCACGCTTATCATGAGGCTGGGGCCAAAGTGATAATCGGGTGCCTATGTATCTGTGCTTGACCCCTTACTACAGGCCATAGTAAGGGCATAGCTTCCTTTATTAGAGCAATACGCTTGATAAAAGTGAATGCTAAACTCGTGAACACCTCGTGAATCTTGTTCTTGTTAGTGACACTGGTTACCGGGTCCTCTTGTGTACTGCTCAGCAGCAACTTGATTGATCGTGATTTGTCAACTGCAATACAAGCAACGACAACAATGGTTTACTTGGAAGGAATAAGGTTGGAATATCCTTTGTAACGTGATAGTTTAGCCTTATGTGTTAGCTACTTGATGAGTTGGCTTAACCTCTCATATACTTGTTACTTGATGATATCTTGAGCATGATTACTTGATAATCTTCTTGATTTGCATGATTACATGATAACATGCTATCTACTTGTATCTAGTAACTTACTGAGATTTATCTCACCCCGTTCCTTGTTTATTTGTTCCCCCCCCCCAGGAATGCAAGTGGTAATACGTTGTGAGGCTCGACTTAGCAGGGGCCTACTTGGCAGGTTGTTCTTGTATTTTGGTGAGGACGATTTGGTATCAGTTGTTTAGACTCATTATATTGGGTAGACTTGTGTAGTTCTTGTAGTGCCAGCTTATGTGCTAGGCATGTTTTCCGCTCTGTATAACCATTTGGGTTAAATTTCTTGGTATAGAACTCGTTATGAGCTATCTTAGCTCGTTCCTCTTGAGTATATATATGATGTCAGTTTGATATAAGCAGGTGTCATTCCGTTTTTCCATTTCTTGTTAGTCACGCGCACCAGGTTCGAGGTTCTATTAGGGAATCCCGGGACTTGGGGGCGTGTCAGCCTATGCCATAAGGTATAAGAATTTTCACTTGAAAACTTTCGCTTTTTACTTTTAGTTTCATTAATATGGGACTCGTTGATTGTTTGAGTAGTGTTAAGCAAATAAAGATTATCACTACTCGATAAAGTACTAGTACCAATAATGATGGAATTAAAATAAAGATCACATCTATTATTTCCGAACGAACAAGAGTAACCCTCTTTGTCCAAAACAGTGATAGATATTAAATTCCTTCTAAACGAATGTACAATTAAGGTATTATTCAATACAAAATAATATCCGGTAATTAATAACAACCTAAAGGTTCCAATGCCTATTACTTCAACCGGGTTCCCAGCTCCCATATAGATGAATCTTTCATCCTCGCTAGGTCTTCGGTAATTCAGGCAACCCTGCATAGACATACTAATGTGAGTTGTTGCACCAGAATCCAACCACCATGTATATGAAGGAATTGAAACTAAATTAGCCTCAGTACAAACAAGACCAAATGACATACCTTTCTTAGCACGCCAAGCATGATACTTAGGGCAGTCATACTTAATGTTCCACTTGTCCTTTTGACAATTATAGGTCACTTCAAAGTGACCAAACAGAGGAGGAAGAGAGATCAAAACTAAATGCACGAGGAGCTCTTCAGTCACCTCTAACTTAAGTGCTTTTAGCTTTGTCGAAAGGTGAAGCATTTCCAAGATATACTCCCTAAGATTCCCGGTACCCTTATACTTCATGGAAACAAGTTTCCTTAGGGTAGAACTTGTTTCCGACTTTTCGCTTTTTGCAAAGCGTTCTTCAAGGGTCTCTAGGAAAGTCTTAGCATCAACGTCCTCGGGAACACTGTTTAAAAATGTTTCCGGGACGACATTTTTCATAATCATTAGGCTTACTCGATTGGAGCGTTTCCATTTCTCAACATATAAGCGGTCCTCAGGGGTTCTTTATTCATTAAGAGGAATAGGAAACGGCTCCCTAAAAGCGAGGTCAATATCCATACAGCCTAAGATCATTACAATTTTGTTTTTCCAAGTTTTAAAGTTTGTCCCATTTAGCATTGGAATAGTACTCATCGCAGCAGTGATTGACGAAGCATTAAGTAAATCTGATGGGAATTGAGAACAAGAATGAATACAAAACAATAATAAGTAACTACATTATGAATAAATGATTAATTATATCAAATGAAATCCATCAATAAGGCAATTAACATGATATCAAAACTAATCTTTGGATTGCGAGTTGATTCATAAATAATTGTCTTAGATGATAAGTAATTTGAACAATATTTGATTAAATGCATAATCTTCCTTTGTGTAGTCTTAAGCATTTAATAAAATAACTTAATGTTCATTTTATTTGTCATCACATGAATGCTCAAGTTTAGTCAAATGTCAAGATCTTCTTTGGAAAATTCAAGTCATTCACATATTAACTTAAACATTCAACACTTTAATAATTTTGGATTTAAATAATGTTAATCACTTAGGCGATAATATTATTTAAATAATGTATAAAATTATTTAAGCATATAATTAATCAAGACTTTAAGGTTTGAAAAAATGTATGTTTTGTTTAAAAGGGAAACAAAATTGTGCAACATCTTGAAAAAGGCAAAAATCCTGTGAATAGTGAATATGCGCGACAAGGCAATGCCTAATACCCGACCGGGCAACATACAATGCCCGACCGGGCGGAACCAAAGACCCGACCGGGCAAACACATTTAGTCCAACCGGGTGTTTTAAATCTAAATTGAAATGAAAGCTTACCCCTCCTAAGGCATATAGCCTTAGTATAAGATGTCCTAGCAAGTGTTGTGATACCTTAGGGGCATCAAAAGTGAGTCTTGAACATGATTATTCAATGATTTGAATAGAGAATTTGAGCCTAAGAGTAAGAACTCTTTTAAATGTCTTAAAAGTGCTATGAACAAGCACTAATGTGTTATATGTGTTTTGAAACCAATGTTTGTGTATGTTGGTCCCGAAAGGGCAACAAGGGTGTGAAAATCGCTAGAGGGGGGGGGGTGAATAGCGTTTTAAAATTCTTTTCAAACCCTTTTGCAAATCAATGGCAGATGCGCACAACTCTTATTTTGGCTAAGTATAGCGCACGGTAAGAGTGTGAAATGCACAGCGGAAATTTAAAGCAGCTCTGCGCAGGGTATACTGCGCAGAGATAAAAACGCACGCGCTAGGTATGAGGCTAAAGAGTGGCGCAAAAAGGGATTCTAAGGCAAATGAGCAATAACAATTATAACATCAAAGTGTAGCAATCTGAAAGATCAAACAAAGCAGTTCATAAAAAGTTAAGCAGGAAATATGCAATAAGTAATGAACACGCTATTTGGAGAGGTTCGATCGATGAAAGATCTACATCCTCTACCAAGATGGTTAGTCTTGGATTTCTAATGGAGATCTTATTATATGAGAGAGTATTACAAATTACAACATTTGAGCTCAATACTAACTCAAGATCTATTATCTATGAAGAACAAATCCTAGACTAAACTGGTGTATCTCAAGAAGTTAGATCAAAATTATCAAAGCTTCAAGAGGTGTGTGTGTGACAGAAATTCTGGGCTCTATGAATATGAAAGATGAAGAGCACAAAGAATTCTGGTGATATAGGCTTTGTGATATGAGCAGGAGTTTTGAAGGTTTGAAGATCTTGAAGATTGTTCTAAAGAATCTGGAAATACTAAGCAGCAGTCTTCAGATCTTCATGGTTTTTCAATGAAGCATGAAACTCGAGCTCTGAAGCATAGTGGCCAACAAGAGGGGCTTGATCAAAGCTTATCAAACAGCGGCCGATTAAGGGGCAGCTTCAAGGGCAGCTTGGAAATGAAGATGAGCAGGCTATTTATAGCTGAGAGCTTGAATATAGCCGTTGGAGCTCTGAGCTAGGACAATGAGCTGGCACAAGGTGATTGGCGCGCAGCTGTCCTTTATAGCCGTTGGGGCTCTGATCAAAGATGATGACCTGGCACAATATGATTGGTGCGCAGGTGATTTTAGAGCCGTTTGGAGACTGAGCATGAAGACCAAATTCAAATGCTTCTTCTAGAAGGTTGACAGCTGTCTTCACTTGAGATATTTCTTTGAAGCGTGTCTCCACAAATGGTTTTGCTGAGTGTGCTTATTTTGTCGTTTGTGCACACCTCAGCATTTTAAATAAGCGTGCATCTTCTAAGCGTTTTCCAAGCTTTCTAGAATGTGAGATCAGGAGATGAGGAACTTGACCAAGGTTGTGTCCGCGCACAAAGGCATGCGCATTGCCGGCGCGCATGGATTCAGCGCATGAGCAGCATGCGCACCATGCTTGGTCACAAAGAGATCTCTTGAGAGTTTAGGAAATAAGATCTTAAAAATTGAGCAGGGTCAAGGGCTGCGCAAGATATCTATGCGCAGTGGCGACCTGCGCAGAGAACATTCTGCGTAGCGAGATGAATCCTTGCTTAGGTAATCTTCGATCTTTAAAGCTTCAAGTCCTATCATCTAAGCCTATACTATAAAAAGGACTTAGCTAAAAATTGAAGTTATAAACTTCTTTACATGAGGTCCTAAAGTCCATGAAAATACTTATAGGTGATGGTATCAATCAATTCTAACAAATGTAGGAGGGTTAAGTGATAAGCATACCCAACAATCTCCCCCTAAATGATTGATGCCATTACCTACTATAGCAAAGGCAATTCATTGTACTTGATAATAACATGTCCATAAAAATGTGAATGGTAAATCATGCCTCAAGTTAATGCACACACTAGCCAGTGCTATAGATTTCTAATCTATCAAAAAGATTAAAAACATACAAGATAGAAAAGATAGAGATATCATTCAGAGCATACAAATAATGTGAGATGAAGTTTTAAGTATGCGTTTAAACTGAATGTTTAAACATCATGCGTAGAAACATGAGCAGTAAAGATTATGCGCATGAGTTTAAGTAGTAATGCATTCAATGCTCCACAAATGAATGGTTTGAAATGAACAAGGTTTTGTGAAAGCTTTATGATGCATTCTTCTCATTAAAACTTTGAAGGATTGACTGTTACAGATTACAAGTTTTAACGAGGAAAAACAAACGAGGTGCGCATAAGAACAAAAGTGCACGAAATGAAAGCGCATAAAACATACTGCGCAACGAGAATCAAAAAGGTTCCAAAAAAATAACAAAATACTTACAAAGGAAATCTAATCTATGTTGATCCGTTGCAGGGCTTCGCGCATCTCATTCTGAAGACCGTTGAACTTGTTCATGAGTTCCACCTTTAAATTTTGAAATTTGTCCTGGAACTCAACAGCTTTACCAACATAAGTGTTCATTCCTCTGCGCATGTCAGCATTGTCATCCACTAGCTCTCTGAATTTTTCTCTGCTGTCCGTCAGGATGGCAGTTTGCGTAGCTTCTAATCTTGTGTCGGTATGGAGGCGCTGAGTGTTGACGCTTGCTTGAATATCTAGCATTGCGTAGTCCAATTTGTCGTTGAACGCAGAAGAAAAATCTGTCATGGACTTAGCAATGCATCGACGCACTTCTTCAATATTATGCGCAGAGCCTCCTTGTTCAATCTTCTCCATCTGAGCCTCCATCTGAACTTGAAAATCATCAAATCCTCTAAGTAACCCATCTGCTAGGGTTTTCTTGAGCTTTTTCAGAATGTCCCTGAGTCCACCATCAAGCGCTCCAAGGGTGCACACATTTTTGAGTTGTGCGCAGACATTTTCAAGCTGGGCGCTGATGGTTCTCAGGGAGTCAAGGATAAGATGATCCAAAGTGATAGGACCTTTTTCTTGCGCAGGCTCAGATGGACTTGCCTTTGCCTCCGTCTTAGCACTCTCCGTGCTTTCCCTTGCCTTTGCTTCCTCCTTGGCAGCTTTCTCCCCCTTAATGGTATCAATCTCCAAACGCTGCATATCAAAACGATACAATAAAGCAGTTTGAGCAGTAAGGAGTTGATTTAGCTACAGCTGCGTAGCGACTTGATTCGCTTGAACAGAATGCAAGCTTTGCACGATCTGGCGCAGCTCAGCTGAAGAGGAAGGAGGAGTATCAGGGGCTGAAGATGGAGGTTGAACTGGAGAAGAATCACTGCTGTCAGTGGCTGTGGAACTAGTGCGGCGCTTCTTCAATCCTTTAGCGCTGCTGCGCACCTTCTGCTTGAGACGAGAAGAGATATGTGCGATATCAGCACTGGGGATGGCTTCTTGAGAGGCTTTGTGCATTTGCTCCCCCTCAACAGCATCATCATCTGAATCACCACGGAAAGCAGCCTTGCGCTTCTTGTGGTTGGCTTTGAGGGAGCAGGCGCTGGATTGCTGGTAGGATCTGCCTCTTTGAAAGAAATCCATTTGGTGGATTGAACCAAAGGAATATCTTTGAGCTTTTTGCCACTGGGCGGAGCAATGCCCTTCCCCTTGCGATTATACGCTTCTTCTGCGGTCTCTTGCGCAGCATCAGTTGAAGATCTTCCTGCACTCATCTTGGACTTGGCCACAGGAATTGGGCCTATCCAGGGTTCCTTGTTGGGAGCTGCATCAGACAGCCAGATTTCATAGTAATCAGCGTTACCTATCTCACTACGCAAATTCTGGAGGTGTACTTTGGAATAGTACTTTGCGTCGCAAGACTGCTTCTTGATTGACTTTTCTTCAACATAGGTGGCCAGTTCACCATAAGTCAATAAGAGTTTGGTTAGCAGTCTGCAGTGAGTTCGGTATTTGGTCTTCCCTGCGTTCAGCTTCTTCTCATAGCTGGTCATCCCCTTCACAATCTCATTGAAGATAATCTGCGGCCAGTCGAGTTGATCTTCGTTGAAGATGGCTGCGCAGTATTCCCACTGCTTTGAGATGAAATGTCTATTATTTCCATTCTTGCAGTTGAGGGAATCTCCAATTAGGGTGCACAGGTGATACATCAGCTCACCAAATTCCTTTCGGTTATACATTGGCCACTTCTTGTTGAGGGAAGGAATGCCAATGAGCTTCTGTGCAAGCGCATTTTGATGAGCCTCATCATAGTTGACTGAAGAACTATCAACATTTAAGTTTAGGAGGCTGCGAATGTGATTGGGGTGAACCACTACATCACTGTCTAAACGGTGGCCATGATCATTTCTGTTGTCTTGCCTTCAAGTTGTGCAGGAACAACTCTTGCTGTCTTGAAGAATTCATCTAACAGCGCAGGCACTATGAAGGATTGCTCAAGAGTGAATAAAGGAAGAATGCCGGAGGAGCTGAGAAGATGAAGCAGATGACGACCAATCGAATCTAAAGAGAGATCTGCCTGAATAAGTTCCCAACCCAGAATAAAGTAAACGTGTCCCTGCGTAAAACAATAGATAGAATTTAGACAACCTATTGCTTATGGAGCTGTGCGCATATGCAAGTAATGCAGATATACCTTGGTACAAGTTCCATGATAAGAAAAATTTATGCGCAGAAAATAGGAAGATGGTGCGCATAAAATAAGAATGCATACGCAGAGGGATCGTGCGCACAGAAAATAAATACTAGTAAAGAAGTGTGCGCAGAGAAATAGATACAACTATATGCTGAGAGAGCCATGCACAGGAAACTATGCGCAGAGCACAAAGATGGGGGGGGGAATAATAGACTTAATAAAATATAAATAAAAGGAATATTTAAGAACATGAAGAACACCCAAGAACACAGAAAAACAAAAGTTGATAAAATTCAACAAAAAGTACATCGAAATGACGGCGTGAACAGGACGAAGTCAACCATGTAAAAAGTATGGTCAACGACGTTAAAATAAACCCAGAAATTCAGAAAAACGGTTCGTCTGCTAAGGAAGTTACGGAGCACAGAAATTGACGAAAAACACATGTAACGACCATTGATCATGAAATAAACTACATGAAAGAATAGATCAGGCAAATACGAACACAACACAACGATCGATTTCAAAAATGATCCACAAATAAGGGAGAAATCGAAAAAGGGAGTCTTAAGACCTCCAAGAACAACAATGGCGGGAAAAAATAAGGAGTTATAGTGAAACATACCATGTCTTTGACGGTGGGATGCCTTGATTATCGTTCTACTTCTTCTTCGTGAGAGTTCCCAGGATTGGAGTGTGAAGAAGAGTCGGAGATGATGATTTCTGGTTGAGTTTTGGTTTTCTTAGGCGCCATTGAAATGGTTTGAGAGAAGAAAGGTTGAGGTTGAAGATAAAGAACAGAAGATGAAAAATAGAAGGTTTAGAACAGAGGTTAGAAAGAGAGAGAATTTAGAGAGAAAAATTAAAGGGAAGAGAGAAGTAGAGAGAGAAACAGTTTAAGTAGGGAAGGAGATGTTAGGCGCACGATAGCTACGAAATGTTTGAGAAAAAGTGCAGTGGCGCAGGATAGCGATACCACGTGTCACAAAAGGGAACGCGCGTGCGCAGGCCTATGCGCGCGTGTGCGTGAAGTTCTAAGCCGGTCATTGTCAAGTCGACTTCCTCATAAATGGTGAGTCAGTGAAAGGACGGGCGCACGTTAGCAGGGTGACGTGGCCGAATGGGGAATGCGCGTGCGCAGTCTTTGCGCGCGCTTGTGTCAGCGAAAAGAGGCTGACGGCTGTCGCATCACCTTCCTCATTAAATGGTGAGCAGACATTCGTGAGACGCGCTGTCATTAATTGCAGTTTGCATTAAATGACAATGGGACATGCGCAGGGGTAAAAAGGTAATTTCCCAAGAGAATTCAAAAAATAAAAGCGCGAGAAAAATTGAATTACACAAGTACCCTTGTGACTCAGCGTTGACTTTTCAGTCAAGGACCTATGTGCAAAATCTAATGAATAGAACACTTACCTGCGGTCCACGATGATTTGCACATGGATAGTTATGAGCAGCACATTAATAGCGCAGAGATTCTATAAATCTCAGAACTGTTGTTTCATGCGTATACATTAGTTGCGCATGGGTTGCGCAGGGCGCACGAAACTTAACCTATTTTGCACACATATCAAGCAAATACATTAGTATCAATAAATCATATGGACAAGTTAGCTAAGATTAAGCATACCCATTTCTCCTTTCAAGAGATCACTTGTTAATTCTTGAGGAGATGATATTAGATGTTGATGATCTTGGTAAGAGTGCTTGGCAGGATTGGAAACTGCTATGGTGGACATATTATCGCAGAGAATAGTATAATTCTCTTCATGAATCCCATAGTCCACAGGTTGTTGCTTTATCCATAAGATTTGGCAGCAGCAGCTTTCAGCAGCAATATATTCTGCTTCAGTAGTGGAGATGGACACAGCAGCTTGTCTCTTGCTTGCCCATGCTACAAGTCGATTTCCAAGGAAATGACAAGTTCCACTTGTGCTCTTCCTATCAATGGTGCACGCTGCGTAGTCCGCATCTGAATAACCTACAAGTTTAAAGTTCGAATCTTTGGTGTACCAAAGTCCAAGGTTAACAGAGCCAAAAATATATCTAATACATTTTACAGCAGTTATGTGCGCTTCAGAAGAATTAGCGTGATTGTGCGCACAGATCCAGTCAACATAATATCTTGGCCAACTAGCAGAAGATAAAGGAGAGTCAATCATACCTCGATACAGTCTGATCAACCTACCTTTTAAGTATGTTAAGTTTGTTGCTTGTGGCCATTGGAGTGTCGTATGATTTAGCACTCAAGTCCAAACTTCTTGATTAAGTCCCTAGTGTACTTGACTTGATTGGCGAAGATGCTATCATTCAATTGCTTGATTTGAAGCCCGAGGAAGAATGTGAGTTCTCCCATCATGCTTATTTCAAACTTGCTTTTCATTTGCTTTTCAAAGCGCTTACAAAGTAACTCATTAGTAGAACCAAATGTAATATCATTGACAAATATGAACAAGTAAAGAGTGATCATTATACTTAGCAATAAAAAGAGTTGTATCGATTTTACCGCGCTTGAAGCCTTTCTCTAGTAGGAATTGATAGCGTATCGTACCATGCTCTTGGAGATTGCTTAAGTCCATACAAAGCTTTCTTTGCTTTGATTCTGTGATGCTTCCATTCTTATCCATCTTGTTTCCGAACACCCATTGAAGCGCTAAATATTGGATGAGCTTTTCCTGCACTTCTTGCATAGCATCGATCCATCTTAAAATATGAGGCACTCTATCAATCTTTTTTGATCCGACATGAGAGATAAACAAATGCTACACGGCAAAGTTTGATGCTCTCGATGTGCGAACCCCTACATTGAGATGATAGGAATACGAAGATCAATGGGTATTTCATTTACTTCAGCATCATGATCATCAAAGGTGATATGTTGAAGTGGAGAAACATCTTGCGCAGGAGGAGGTGTTTGCGCATCAGGAGTTGCAACTTCAGGCGCAGCATTTATGGTATGCGCATGAGATGGACTTGATTCTGATTTTGCTTGTTCTATATTCTGCGCAGGAATAGAATTACTGCGCACCTGTCTAAAAAGCTCAGCAGAGTCATCAGAATCATTGGGAGCCAAATGTGGCTCAAGGAGAGAATGCTTATCAAAAATAGCATGTACAGATACTAAAATAACTAGAGATTTATCTTATTAAGATCATGAAAAGCTTATAGAATAATTGGCATACCCAACGAAAATACCTTCATCTGCTTTGGCGTCGAATTTACCTCTATAGTGTTTGCAGCCAAAGAGCTTGAAGAAAGTAATGTTGGGTGCTTTCTCTCTCTCCATAGATCGTATGGAGTATAGATGTAGGCTTTGTTGATGAGGAATCTTATTCTGAGTAAAGCATGCACCGATGACAGCTTCTTCCCAGAAATATATTTAGAAGTACTGCTTCTACTATTATTGTCTATCCATCCTCAATCAACAAGCGATTCTTTCCACAATGCCATTTTGTTGCGGAACTCCAGCAGCAGAGAAATTGTGAAGAATACCATTTGGTGGTTCTTGTTGGTTCTCATAATATTGAGCGACATCGTTGTTCATAAATTCTGTTCCATTGAAGTGTCGAACTCTATTGATGTCTTCTATGTTTGGAGATTTAGAAGGAGAGCAGCCAGGATATCATTAGAGATACCACAGGTTGGTCCAGAGCTTCGCGGTAGTGAGCGGTCCAAACATATGAGGTGAAGCGGATGTAAGCGTTTTGACATTGGAGCAATCTTGCTGGAGGAAAACTGCTCAGGCTGCTTACTAAGCTGGCATGGTTCTTATACCATTGCTAGCTGCATTCACTTAGGTTCATTGCTATAAAACAAGGATCAGTAAATAGAAATTATAGCGGTAAGATTAATAAAAAAATTGGTCTTACGAGTCCTTGTGAGCAAAGTTAGTCCAGAAATGCCATTCTTGATATAGCAATGCTTTGAAGTGATATGGCATTCCAGACCTTTATCTCATAATTGTGATATGGAGAGCATGTTGCTTGAGACTATCTTTTATGATTAGTCCAAATCCAATTATGTTCCCTTTGTTTTTGTCACCATATATTACTGAGTGATCTCTTCCTTCGTGCGCACCTTTAAGAGTGTTGACATCTCCAGTAGTGTCTAGAATCCACTGTCGATATCAACTGAGCTTGAGAGAGCACAGTGAAGTAGATCTTTCCTGCTTGTTGAAACATTGACTTGCGCTCTACAGCAGAGTTATCACTTAAGATCAGCAGGTACTTTGAGAGATTCCTTGCGCGGCTGCGGAGTTGGTAATGACGCAGCTTCTGTCAGGTTAGCTCTGGCAGATAGGTGCTTGTCATTCTGTCTGCTTGGTGAAGGTGTCCCGTTTCCACTGGAGTAAAGGGATCTTTCTTTGATTGTCTTTGGCATATGCTCAGGTTCCATTTCAGAAACAACTTTTGAATCATAATCAGCATTTGCCACTAAGCAGAGCAGTCTATCCTCAGAGTCAGCATCGTTGTCTTCAGTGTCAAGTCTCCGAGTCCTTAGCTCCTTCTCTGCGCAGTTCTCTTCATCAACCATTCTGCACTGCTTTGATGCTTTGTGCGCAGGGTTGCTTTTCCTTGTACTCAAATTTTGGAGGACATTGAAGCGTAATGTCCTGGTTTTCTGCAGTAAACCAAGTCATCTTTCTTTGAGTCTCTATGAGAGAGAATAGGAGGTTTGCTTAAGGATCCACCAAGTTTGGAGAACTTTCTGAATTTGATATGAGGTATGAGCAGGCGCAGGAATATGTGAAAAGTTAGCCATTGCCCTAGATTTTTGAAGCCATATGGAATCGGCACCCAAGCTGTTAAGCTTGAAAAACAGAAACATGTTTTATGAAGGTGTTTGCTCTGATACCAGTTGTTGGTCCCTAAAGGGCAACAAGGGTGTGAAAATCGCTAGAAGGGGGGGGGGGGTGAATAGCGTTTTAAAATTCTTTTCAAACCCTTTTGCAAATCAATGGCAGATGCGCACAACTCTTATTTTGGATAAGTATAGCGCACGGTAAGAGTGTGAAATGCACAGCGGAAATTTAAAGCAGCTCTGCGCAGGGTATACTGCGCAGAGATAAAAACGCACGCGCTAAGTATGAGGCTAAAGAGTGGCGCAAAAAGGGATTCTAAGGCAAATGAGCAATAACAATTACAACATCAAAGTGTAGCAATCTGAAAGATCAAACAAAGCAGTTCATAAAAAGTTAAGCAGGAAATATGCAATAAGTAATGAACACGCTATTTGGAGAGATTCGATCGATGAAAGATCTACATCCTCTACCAAGATGGTTAGTCTTGGATTTCTAATGGAGATCTTATTATATGAGAGAGTATTACAAATTACAACATTTGAGCTCAATACTAACTCAAGATCTATTATCTATGAAGAACAAATCCTAGACTAAACCGGTGTATCTCAAGAAGTTAGATCAAAATGATCAAAGCTTCAAGAGGTGTGTGTGTGACAGAAATTCTGGGCTCTATGAATATGAAAGATGAAGAGCACCAAGAATTTTGGTGATATAGGCTTTGTGATATGAGCAGGAGTTTTGAAGGTTTGAAGATCTTGAAGACTGTTCTAAAGAATCTGGAAATACTAAGCAGCAGTCTTCAGATCTTCATGGTTTTTCAATGAAGCATGAAACTCGAGCTCTGAAGCATAGTGGCCAACAAGAGGGTTTGATCAAAGGTGATCAAACAGCGGCCGATCAAGGGGCAGCTTCAAGGGCAGCTTGGAAATGAAGATGAGCAGGCTATTTATAGCTGAGAGCTTGAATATAGCCGTTGGAGCTCTGAGCTAGGACAATGAGCTGGCACAAGGTGATTGGCGCGCAGCTGTCCTTTATAGCCGTTGGGGCTCTGATCAAAGATGATGACCTGGCACAATATGATTGGTGCGCAGGTGATTTTAGAGCCGTTTAGAGACTGAGCATGAAGACCAAATTCAAATGCTTCTTCTAGAAGGTTGACAGCTGTCTTCACTTGAGATATTTCTTTGAAGCGTGTCTCCACAAATGGTTTTGCTGAGTGTGCTTATTTTGTCGTTTGTGCACACCTCAGCATTTTAAATAAGCGTGCATCTTCTAAGCGTTTTCCAAGCTTTCTAGAATGTGAGATCAGGAGATGAGGAACTTGACCAAGGTTGTGTCCGCGCACAAAGGCATGCGCATTGCCGGCGCGCATGGATTCAGCACATGAGCAGCATGCACACCATGCTTGGTCACAAAGAGATCTCTTGAGAGTTTAGGAAATAAGATCTTAAAAATTGAGCAGGGTCAAGGGCTGCGCAAGATATCTATGCGCAGTGGCGACCTGCGCAGAGAACATTCTGCGTAGCGAGATGAATCCTTGCTTAGGTAATCTTCGATCTTTAAAGCTTCAAGTCCTATCATCTAAGCCTATACTATAAAAAGGACTTAGCTAAAAATTGAAGTTATAAACTTCTTTACATGAGGTCCTAAAGTCCATAAAAATACTTATAGGTGATGGTATCAATCAATTCTAACAAATGTAGGAGGGTTAAGTGATAAGCATACCCAACAGTGTACCTTAGGGGCACTAGAACAATTTCTTGAGCTTGAATATCCAAAGTATAGGATTATGAACTTGTAAGTATGAGATGTATAACTCATCTACTTAGCTTGAACTTGAAGTATAAGACAATTAAATCTTGTACATGACTTGAATATCCAAAGATTGGAATAATAACTTGAGTATAAGATAATTAATTCTTGTACATGTCTTGAACATCCAAAGAATTTGATTGAGGACTTAAATGTAAGATGATAAAATCTTGTACATGATTTGAAACCAATACATGTGTATGGTAGTGAACTTGAAAGTGCTATGAACAAGCACTAACGTGTTAGAACTATCCTTGATGTGTATGTGCAAATCTTGCACATAATTACTTGATAGAATTTGGCGTGTTGACTACTTGATACTTGGTATTAATAACCAAAGAATTGGATTGTGGAACTAGATAGAGAATGAACAACTCTACTATATACTCGAATCTAATACGTGTGTACTGAAAGTTCTATGAACAAGCATTAATGTGCTAGTAATTGGTTTTAGTCGTGCATATACTCAATGAAGTATATAAACTATAAAGAAGATATCTTGTTCTTGAGATGAGTTCCTAAAGAATGAGGGACTAGTGTAATATGAAGATAATTCATAAAACAATGATTATAGAACACAATATGTGTTGGAAAATGTATTCAATTATTAACGATACATATACGCGAGGTATGATTATGACTAGGTACAATACGACCTATTCGACTACGTGCTTAGAGTCTAAGATGTTGGGCTCTACTTGGAAGTAAGGGTATCGTGATAGACACATTAGTGTGTTAAAGATTATATGAATATGTACGTGATAGACACATTGTTAGTGACACTGGTTACCGGGTCCTCTTGTGTACTGCTCAGCAGCAACTTGATTGATCGTGATTTGTCAACTGCAATACAAGCAACGACAACAATGGTTTACTTGGAAGGAATAAGGTTGGAATATCCTTTGTAACGTGATAGTTTAGCCTTATGTGTTAGCTACTTGATGAGTTGGCTTAACCTCTCATATACTTGTTACTTGATGATATCTTGAGCATGATTACTTGATAATCTTCTTGATTTGCATGATTACATGATAACATGCTATCTACTTGTATCTAGTAACTTACTGAGATTTATCTCACCCCGTTCCTTGTTTATTTGTTCCCCCCCCCCTAGGAATGCAAGTGGTAATACGTTGTGAGGCTCGACTTAGCAGGGGCCTACTTGGCAGGTTGTTCTTGTTGGGGATTGTTATCCTTTCCAATTTTGGTGAGGACGATTTGGTATCAGTTGTTTAGACTCATTATATTGGGTAGACTTGTGTAGTTCTTGTAGTGCCAGCTTATGTGCTAGGCATGTTTTCCGCTCTGTATAACCATTTGGGTTAAATTTCTTGGTATAGAACTCGTTATGAGCTATCTTAGCTCGTTCCTCTTGAGTATATATATGATGTCAGTTTGATATAAGCAGGTGTCATTCCGTTTTTCCATTTCTTGTTAGTCGCGCGCACCAGGTTCGAGGTTCTATTAGGGAATCCCGGGACTTGGGGGCGTGTCAGCCTATGCCATAAGGTATAAGAATTTTCACTTGAAAACTTTCGCTTTTTACTTTTAGTTTCATTAATATGGGACTCGTTGATTGTTTGAGTAGTGTTAAGCAAATAAAGATTATCACTACTCGATAAAGTACTAGTACCAATAATGATGGAATTAAAATAAAGATCACATCTATTATTTCCGAACGAACAAGAGTAACCCTCTTTGTCCAAAACAGTGATAGATATTAAATTCCTTCTAAACGAATGTACAATGAAGGTATTATTCAATACAAAATAATATCCGGTAATTAATAACAACCTAAAGGTTCCAATGCCTATTACTTCAACCGGGTTCCCAGCTCCCATATAGATGAATCTTTCATCCTCGCTAGGTCTTCGGTAATTCAGGCAACCCTGCATAGACATACTAATGTGAGTTGTTGCACCAGAATCCAACCACCATGTATATGAAGGAATTGAAACTAAATTAGCCTCAGTACAAACAAGACCAAATGACATACCTTTCTTAGCACGCCAAGCATGATACTTAGGGCAGTCATACTTAATGTTCCACTTGTCCTTTTGACAATTATAGGTCACTTCAAAGTGACCAAACAGAGGAGGAAGAGAGATCAAAACTAAATGCACGAGGAGCTCTTCAGTCACCTCTAACTTAAGTGCTTTTAGCTTTGTCGAAAGGTGAAGCATTTCCAAGATATACTCCCTAAGATTCCCGGTACCCTTATACTTCATGGAAACAAGTTTCCTTAGGGTAGAACTTGTTTCCGACTTTTCGCTTTTTGCAAAGCGTTCTTCAAGGGTCTCTAGGAAAGTCTTAGCATCAACGTCCTCGGGAACACTGTTTAAAAATGTTTCCGGGACGACATTTTTCATAATCATTAGGCTTACTCGATTGGAGCGTTTCCATTTCTCAACATATAAGCGGTCCTCAGGGGTTCTTTCTTCATTAAGAGGAATAGGAAACGGCTCCCTAAAAGCGAGGTCAATATCCATACAGCCTAAGATCATTACAATTTTGTTTTTCCAAGTTTTAAAGTTTGTCCCATTTAGCATTGGAATAGTACTCATCGCAGCAGTGATTGACGAAGCATTAAGTAAATCTGATGGGAATTGAGAACAAGAATGAATACAAAACAATAATAAGTAACTACATTATGAATAAATGATTAATTATATCAAATGAAATTCATCAATAAGGCAATTAACATGACATCAAAACTAATCTTTGGATTGCGAATTGATTCATAAATAATTGTCTTAGATGATAAGTAATTTGAACAATATTTGATTAAATGCATAATCTTCCTTTGGGTAGTCTTAAGCATTTAATAAAATAACTTAATGTTCATTTTATTTGTCATCACATGAATGCTCAAGTTTAGTCAAATGTCAAGATCTTCTTTGGAAAATTCAAGTCATTCACATATTAACTTAAACATTCAACACTTTAATAATTTTGGATTTAAATAACGTTAATCACTTAGGGGATAATATTATTTAAATAATGTATAAAATTATTTAAGCATATAATTAATCAAGACTTTAAGGTTTGAAAAAATGTATGTTTTGTTTAAAAGGGAAACAAAATTGTGCAACATCTTGAAAAAAGCAAAAATCCTGTGAATAGTGAATATGCGCGACAGGGCAATGCCTAATACCCGACCGGGCAACATACAATGCCCGACCGGGCGGAACCAAAGACCCGACCGGGCAAACACATTTAGTCCAACCGGGTGTTTTCTTGAGGTCCGACCGGGCAGAACATAAGACCCGACCGGGCGGAACATAATACCCGATCGGGCTAAAGCCACCGTTTCATGCATTTTTGCTGCACAATTTTGTCCCAAAAATGCATGAATAACAAGTAGATCCACATGGTATGTACTTAAAACATAAAACCATGTTATTTAGGATAATCTTGCTTTTATAATTAATGGAATCAAGTAAGTAGATCCACATGGTATGTACTTAAAACATAAAACCATGTTATGAAGGGATAGTCTAACTTGAACCATTTTAATTTAATGAACAAAACTTTTCAAACCATTTTCTTAATTCAGATGATGATTATTAGCACTCTATGAATGAATTAGAGTCTCTAATCAACATCATAAACTTAATGATTCAACAGGGAAAATGAATCAAAATTAAAGCATTAAAGCTTTCTTTAAAGAACTCAAACCTAAACCAAATATGAGCGGGCTCTGATACCAATTGATGGAACAATTTAACCCTGAATGCCATACTCATATTTAGAAGGAGATTGAGGAAGGAGATGAAGGCGGAAGCGATAATTACCTGTCGAATCCATTGTTGATGTTGAAGGGAGAAAATAAGAACAAGATGAAGATGTAGGAGAATGGATCTTCTAAATGAAAGTGTCTCTTAATCTCTCAAAGTTCTTCTAACAATATGAAGTATAATTTAGATGAGAGAAAATAAGAATCAAAGTAGTTTCTAGGCTTGATGGAAGGGCCTTTATATATGAAACATGGTGACACTTCAAATAGGGACCATACCTATTCATTTCTTAAGCAATGTTGATTTACCATTTTGCCCATCATAAATAGGTAAATTACATTTCAGGGATTCTACACATTGACTAGGTTTGACTATACTTTATATTAATATTATAGTCATGATTTTATTAATGGAAGTCCAAATAACTTGTATTGCAAGCCATGTTCTAACACCCCTCAGTTTAATTTATTCTCTCCGTCCCGGTTAAAATATTTGAACATTTTACACTATTTTGAAAATGGTTATTGATACATTAAGGAAAAGTGTTACTCCCTCTGCACTGGAATAAATGTCACATGTGGTCAATTAAGTTGAACTTTGACCAAAAAGTTATGAATATTTGAAAAGTTTACACTATTTTGAAAATGGTTATTGATACATCAATAGAAACACTATTTATAATTAATTTTGAATTTCAATGAAGATAACTAATTTTGCATAAAAAATTGGTCAAAGTTCAACTTAGTTGACCATATGTGACATTTATTCCGGGATAGAGGTAGTAATGGAGTACTCTCTCACTCCTATATTAACTTGCACTAATTTCTTTTTCCAGAGTCCCATTGGTAAATCTCACTTCCTAAAATGTATGAGTCAATCTTATGAAAAACCTGTTTTACACTAAGATATGTGTAAAACTTGTTTTACATTAAAAGATTATGTTTTACATTAAAGGATGAAAACAAGTTTTACACTAAAACGAGCGTAAAACAAGTTTTTCTCAAAATTTTCACAAAATGTATAATTTTTATTGTTTTCTTATTCACCTACTCCACTTGTCATGCTCACACACTTGAATTGTGGACACTACTCTCAAATCATCATACTCACAACAACTTTCTCACTCATAATATTTTTGAATATATATACTTACTCCTTAATTTTCTGCAAGTTCATAATGGGCTAGCTGTTTTGAGGCAGAGGGAGTAGGTGTTATAAGGCATAAAAAAGGGAAGAAAAAAAAAGTGGGTTCGAGAATAATAAGTGGATATTTGTGAGTGTGAAAGTGAGTCTCATAAGATAAACAGTTTTTCTAATGTGTGCCTTTAGGGCATAAGATAACACTTCGTTATGGTAGTGAATCTTTGTAATTATAGTAATTGTCAGTGACATTTTTAGATTTTCACAAAATTTTTGTTGGAAACTAGTTTCTCCCTAAGTTATAAAGTGAAAATATGGAAAAAACGTGTTTTTCCTAGTGATTAGGAAAGACTTGTTTTTAAATGTGAAGTGACATTTTTATATAAATAAAACTTCACGCGTAGTGACATTTTTGTAAATAGTTGAAACATTATGTATGCTGGGAATCAAGGCTGTGACTTAAGGCCATGACCAACAAACCTTCTAGATATCAACCTCAAACGGTTCTGAATATCAATATAGTGCCTTCTGGATAACATATTCAAACTCATTTAAAGAAGGTCATGGCCAAGAAACCTTCTGGATCAAACCGCAAAAGGTTGTGGACATCAATAATAAAGCCTTCTGGTTCAACCGCAAAAGGTTGTGGACAACAATAATAAAGCCTTCTGGATATGATTTCAAGCACATTTGAATAAGGTTATGGCCAACAAATTTTCTGAATATCAATCTCAATTGGTTTTGGATATAAATAATAAAGTCTTCTAGACATGATTTAACAACCACATATGATTTATCGCCAGTGATAGAAAAAAAAAAAAAAAAAAATTAAATTTGTTTTAGTGCAAGTGAGAGTATATTTTAGTGTCAGTTCTAGTGTTTTTGATAGTGTGTTGAAGAGTGTCAGATGGTGTTGAGAAGTTTCGCTTATTTACAAAAATGCCACAGTGCGGTTTTTTAAATAGTTTCAGTTATTTACAAAATTTCATCGCGTATTTTTAAAAAAGTTTTTCGTAATCACTAGGAAAAATGTGTTTTAATAGAGACTAACCCAGTTATAAAAATTCATATTTTTCAAACTGTTTTAAAATATTTGCCAAAAGCTTGCTAGTACAAATGCAAAAAAAAAAAAAAAGTGAAATTTCTGTAATTTAGGGAGAAATAAGTTTCCCCTAAAACCTAGTCTAACACCCGTGCGTTAAACGCACAACTAAAATTTATTGACAAATAACATGAACTAAATCAATATGATCTTTATAGCTATCACATTTTATTTGCATAAATATTATATATATTAAATAGAAATAATTATCTCATAAAGAGTATAAATGTCATCATACCATTGGTTATATCTGATAATGGTTGACCAGTAGAAATAATACAATTATTTTCAATTCCAACCCCTGTTGTATTCTTTCGCAGAAAATATTTTCTGCATTTTAATCAAACTTTAATCGATATAAAAAGAGAATAAATAAAAAGTATTTAGTAATTTGAGTTACAGATAGAATTCCATCAAATTGTTGTTGATGTTTGTTAATTGTCAAAGTATGGAATAGCCATTTGGATGCTCATCGCTTGGATTTCAAACATGAGAAGTAAGGGGACTTCTTTTTTTATGAGAATTCATCGACTCTCTTTTTAGTTAATGTCTCAAGATTTTTTCCCAAATAAATATGTAATTATTAATTATAAATTAATTATAAAAGCATTATGAAACATAAAAAAATTAACCTAGTACCATTGGTTACATCCGATAAAGGTTCACATGAAAAATAGTGAATATCAATTTCACTTCCACATCCTGCTATATATCGAACGGAAGCAAATTTTCTGCATTTTATTGAATTAGATTTTTAAAAAAAAAATGAACTTGTATAGCTATTTTAAGATAATTTAAATAAATAATTTGACAAATTTTACTTCGATATAAAAGATTAAATAATTTACTCATCAAAATTTTAAGATTAATATATCGGCACATTAAAACAACCCAATTGGAGCAGTTTAAGACTGGTCTAATAATTTGGACTAAATAAAGACTGAAATTTATTATTCAGCATTGTCTCTTTTTCCGGCTTTTAAGTTAATAAGTTAATGGAAGGGTTTTCTTTTGATCCCATCACCATTGTATGCTACACTAATAAATAATTTGAGCTTCAGACTTACCGATGAATAACGGTTAGAATCGTAAATCTCCGTTCACAAAATAAACAACCAATTAATATCTCTACATCAAACTAATAAATAGAAATCTTCAGCATTTCAAAAAGAAATTAAACAACGTAATTGTTGTTTGTTAGTTTTTGGGATTGGGAAGGATTTGGAGAGGGGAGATATTGAAGAGAGCTTTGCAAAAAGAAGCTAAATAAGGGGGAAAATTCAAAAGAGAATTAAGATTAGTCAATTTGATTAGATTAGTTTGTTTAGAAAATAATTTATAAGTTTGCTGAATTATCTAGATGAATCTTCCCTGAACTATCAAGATCAATGAATTTTATCAGAAGTTCAAAAAAACTGCATTTTTTTAAACGATCCAATAGATTTAATTAATCTTATCAAAATTGTGATGAGGCTTCATTAATAATTTTAAGTAATTGACTTTAATAGGATATTTTTTTTTTTGCGAAATCATCAAAATTGTGCCAACGAATTGAATGTCGTCACGTGGCTTTCCACGTCACAATTCCACGTGACGCGTTGTGAGGCTTGGAAATATTTCTGGTACCAATTCAGCAATGCTAGGCCCCTGAAAGTTTGTAAACTCAAGTTAAAAAAAAAACTGAAATTTATTATTCAGAAACAAAGGGGTTCAAAACTAACTTGATTCATAAAAAAAATGAGATACAACATGAACAAACAAATTTAAATAATGAGTATCACGTTTTATTTTAATGTTACAGGCTTACAGCCAATGATTTGCATAGTTGTAGTTGTTTAGGTAGTTAATGCATGGTTGTAGTTATTTAGGTAGTTAGAAGTGTCAATTTGAGCGGGAAAATTGTGTAAGAAAGATACGCTATGATCTCTTGTGCCATTATATAATAGATAGGTTTCATAGATTCCTAATCATAGCTAAGTGTTATCCTATGCTCTAAAGGCACGCAATGAATAGTAAAAACGTTAAATAAAATATTTTCATTTTAAAATTGAGTTATTTTTAGTGGAACACTCAAAATAACAAAATTTTATCAACATTTTCTTTTGAACACAAAATCTTATCTATTTGAGCAACTCTATTTGGAACATCAAATTGAGAAGATAACTTAATTAAGAAGTGATTATCTCTATATCAAACATCAAATTGAGAAGATAACTTAATTAAGAATAAATTGTGTAAAGTTAACACGAAAATATAAATTGATGTACAAGTCAAAACGGTGGGGAAGGGGAGAGGAAAATCGCGTGGATATGGAAGATCAGGGTCACTACCAAAGTGGATTTGAGAATCTCAGCGTATTTTCTTCAAACAATATTTTAAATTCCAGATTTGATTTGATTTTTTATTTTATTTTCCAGACTAGTCATTTTTACAACAATATCATCTTTGATTGTGACCCCATTTCTCTCTCTCTCCATTTTGTTTTTCTATATAACCTTTTCTTCCACTCACTCCACACTGCTCTTCAATTTTAATTTGTTGTTTTTTTGTTTAATTTCTCTCTGTTCAATTTCCAAATTTAATGGCCAGAAACGGCATGTTTTCGCGGCGCCGGAGGAACGATTTCTCGCCGGTGGATTCTCATGAAGTTCATGTCCTCGCCGTCGATGATAGTCTGGTTGATCGGAAAGTTATTGAACGGTTGCTCAAAATTACCTCTTGTAAAGGTACAATTTATTGAACGATTTTTCGTATTATGAATGAGAATATATGTAATAATAATTTGATCTTCGGAAACATTAATCAGTTACGGCAGTGGATAGTGGACGGAGAGCTCTGCAATTTCTGGGGCTGGATGAGGAAAAAAGCTCCACTGTTGGTTTTAATGTAAGTTTTTTTTTTTTTTGTAATTTATAAATTATTTCATTTGGCAATTAATTCTTTGCAAATAGATTGAAATGTTCATGTAAATTTATTATAAAGATTTTTTTGTGGATTTTAATTATAGGGTTTGAAGGTGGATATGATAATTACAGACTATTGTATGCCTGGAATGACTGGTTATGAATTACTGAAAAAAATTAAGGTGATTTTCCTTAGATTTCTTTTTCTCTCTGAAATTTCCAGTTTTGTAAAATTCTTGTATTTTTTTTTCTTTTTGTATGATTCAAAATAATTTACCATATTTGGATGTTGTACTGATTTTGCTTGCTTGTGAAATTGTTTAGGGATCATCTACCTTTAGAGAAGTGCCAGTTGTGATCATGTCATCTGAAAATGTATTGGCAAGGATTGATAGGTAATACTCATTTCCTTGTTTCTTATTCTTATTTGTAAACTTTTTTTTTTAAAATGAATTATTGATGTGAAGTTGGCCTGATTATTTGTCTTTAGGATATTATCATATTTCTTGCATTGCCTTTGATTGTTCTTGGATAATTACCTCCAATCTTAGGAACTACTCCCTCCGTCCTATAATAAATCCTCTCCGTCCCATAATAAATGACACATGTTTTTTTTTTTTTTATCCGTCCCAATTTGATTGTTGAACTATGAACTTGTTACAAGTGGAAGTACTCTGTCTCAACATGGAAACAGGAGTTTAATCCATGTATAAGTGTTAGTCGCTTCTCGTTACGAAAATGAATAACTAACTGAACAATTGTGTAAAGCATCTATCAGAATTTATTTGTTTAATCAAGTTCTTCGTCAAATGTTGTTGGGTATTGCGGATTCTTATTAGGGTTTATCGTATTGAAAATGCAGATGTTTGGAGGAAGGTGCAGAGGATTTCATAGTTAAACCGGTACAATTATCAGATGTGAAAAGATTGAAGGATTACATGTTTGGAGAGAACTATATAGAGGTTGAAGATAGAGGGATTAATAAGAGGAAGTTACAAGATATTTCCGATCTCTCGTTTTCACCATCACCCACCAGTAGTATCTCTACCTCTCCCACCCCATCACCGCCACCGGAATTCTCTCCCACCCCATCACCACCGTCAACATCTACCTCACCTTCACCTCTCTCGATTTCTCCCTCTCCATCACCACCGTACATCTCTCCATTAATAACCTCGATTCCTCAATCACCGACCCCACAACAACCATCCACGCCTTGTTCTCCTTCATTGCTCAATTCCCCTACAATGCGGCTTGCAATGACAAACTGTGATTAAAGACTGATACTTTCATTTTCTTAATTTTTTTTTTTTGTCTCTAATTATTGTATAGGCAGACCAAGTATTTGTAGATTTAAGAAGACTTTCCCCAACTTTGGTTTGCCTATTTTTCTTCCTTTTTCTTTTTTCCTTGCTCTTTCGGTTTACATGTATGACCCAAATATAACAATTTTGATACTACTTTTTGCTTCAATAAATAAATCATGAACTCATGAAGTAATTACCTCATTTACTCTTCCCTAACTTAACAATACTTTCCTTTCATGAATAGTAGTTGTATGTGGATTTTCTTTTGTCCACGATATTGACCTGATTAGTTGACCAACCAAGTAATAAAATGGAAGCTCTTTGGGAGAAACTAGTTCCTCCCCCATAAGTTATAAAAAGTCATGTTTTTAACCCTTAAACCCCAAACCTTAAACTTCAAACCTTAAACCTTAACTTATGGAGAAACTAGTTTCCCTCAAAAATTTCTTGTTCGGTGTTACTGACCCGAATAGGGTTTGATGAAAATGGGTGGGGGTGACGGTGGGAGGGTAGGAGGAAAGTGGTGGGTTGATAAAAAAGTTGGGTAGAATTAGGGTTGTAAAAAGATTTGAAATGATTTGATGAAGATACGATATTATTTGATGTCCCAATCTTGTCTGATATGATGGAATATTTTTGATATGGTTTGGATACAAAATGGACCTGTTTTTTTGATTAATAATGTTCCCTTTCCCTCCCTCCTTGTTTTGAGGGGTAGGGTAGGTTGTAACATGTGGGGGATGGACTATGATCCATCTGTTCCTTCTTTTTCTAATTTATTCTTCCTTCTTGATATATCAAATCCTTGCTTTGCTGTCAAATAAAATCACAATCTCTCTCATTTATGTTCCGTCTATATCAAATTTTAAATTTCCACCTTTTCCTAGAGAAATTGTACAAATTAAATGAATCTCATGAACCGGTTTTTAATGTCAGCTATTTGCAAGAAAATTTGGTAAAGTAGTGTTCTCTCTAGGGAGGGCAGAAGGTCGGGTTCGGGGCGTGTTCGTCAAAACCGAACCCGAAACTAACTTTTAAAGGGGCGACCCTACCCGAAGAGAGTGGACCCGTCTCGATCCGAAGTGTATCAATGTCTAATTTTTTTCAGCTCATATTTGCTTGGACTCAATCTTTGTTTAAGCTTAAATTTGAACCAGTTATACAAATCAGTCTTAAATCATCAAAACTCACCCACAAACAACTATAAAAATAAATTACACAACACTTATAATATGATTAACTAACATAATATGTTAACTTTGTACATATGGGTGCGGGTCGGGCCGGATCGCAACGGGTCAACATCAAAACCCGAACCCAACCCTAACCTGCTTGGGTCATGAAAATTGCAACCCGAACCCTACTTTAATTTTTCGGGGCGGGTCACCTTCGGGTTCGGATAAATTGCCATCCCTAGTTCTCACTGTCACAGAGTATATGTCCACCTTTTCTTTTTAGTCGGTTACAGAGTATATGTCAACTTCTTAAAATGACAAAGAATCTTTATTATTCCTTTCAAACATTTTTTCTCATACTCTACTTTTATACTCAATACAGCAATTAACTTACTATTCCCTCGACTTATTCTCTTCTAAACTGAACAAACAACTGATATATAAAAATAACACTGAGAACTGCAATTTTTTGTTTCATCTTGAGCTGATAGAGCTGTTATGCGAACCAAACTGGCTTGAGATCGGCTCGAAAAAGCTCGAACTCGAGTGGGCTTGAGTTGTAACTTGACTCGAGCTCGAACCGAGTTTCAAGTTCATTAAGTAATTGAGCCGACAATGTTCGACTCGTTTAGATAGTTAAAAGTTCGAGTTCGGCTCGATAAGTTAATTAAACTTAATTTTTGTTTTCGACTGGCTCGAACTCGGCTCGTTAAGCTCGAAATTGACTCGATACGCTTATTAAGAACATATTTTTATAGAGAAAAAAAAGCCTAAGCTCGAGCTCGGCTCGTTAAAACTCGAGTTCGTTATCGACTCGAGTTGTTCGTGTTGGGTTTCGTAGTAACATGCGCAGCGGAATTAAGCATTTAAAATTTAATGAAACCCAAAGCCCATAGATCCATTCATATGATTAAGTCAAATACAACAATATGAATACTAGAATACTAACCCTTGATGCCTTTGATTTTGCAACCTTGAATTCGATAGAGACTTGAAAACTTGATCATGATCATAGCAATAATCACGAACTTTGAAGATGATAAATTTCACCCTCTAGCGGTATCCACACCACGAACGAATATCAAGAACACTTGATCTTGGTTGCTAGACCAAATTATGAAACACGTTTTCACAATTAATATGAACTATATGGAATTTTCTTTGTGTATAATTTTGTTCTTCAATCTAGGATTTCTTAGAACAAAATAAAACCCTCTCAAACTCTTTGGAGGCTTGCACAAACATTAGGTCTGAGTTATGGCCGAATTCTGATGTTTATACACAAGTAAGACCTATTCCAAATAGGAAACTTGTGTTAAAACCCGTCCAAAATTCGATTCCGAGTCAAATTAGGAATCTGCCCCCGACAGCACTGTGCGGCCGCCCAAACTGAGGTGTGCGGCCGCCCAAGATCTTGTGCGGTTGCCCAGCCCATTTGGGCGGTCGCCCAAAGGCCCAGAAAAATCCAATTTTTCCAAATTTCCAATAGAGTCCTTATTTAGGATTCGTTCTATTGTGTGTGACCCTCTAGGATTATACTAAGTTGGCAATGGGTTCAAACATGAAACCATAAGATATGATTAGGTTCTAGCAAACCGTCATACCTACCCAAGTAGTATAACTAGATACAAGTTGGCATTCCTTTTAGAACATGTCATAATCCCTTTGTCCACGATGTCATTGAACACAAGTCATGGTCAACAAGTCAACTTGTATTGTTCAATACTTTCTCGATTCTGAATATGTTGATAATCCAAATGACATTGATCCAATCAATCTATTTGAGTTTGGCCAAACATTTCATCAACATCATTCCTTCGAGGGGCCCAAGCTTGACATCTCTCCGAAGAGGGACAAATCCATTTAGCTTATTATTCTTCCCTACGTAAATCCGATTACGCCAATCATACCCTTTATAACTACCGTGTTAAGGTAGCGTTTGAATATGTCAAACATAATGTTCATCAAGTGGAAGACTATAATAACTTCATGTCTAAGGATTCAAATGACATAACTAATATGAGATTTATATATGACATCGACCATGACATAAATCTCATGCCGCGGGTCATGTCCAGTACCTTGTTCCAAACAAGTACCTATAAATCTAACATGATCATCCCATGATCATTTAGCCTTTATACTAGTGCTTAACAAGCTCTAGGGACGGAGATTATTATAAGCAAACACGAGCCATAATAATAATCTTATTATCTCTTTATTATTATGAATAAAATGATAACTTATACAACGTTTAACAAACGTGCCTAGGGCACCAACACCAACAATCTCCCACTTTCCCTAGGCCCAATTTCCTAGGTATCCAATACCCATGGACCTAACATGACCATCATGTTTAGCTTTATGGAAGTTCCATTGTTTAGCGTGTTCGTAACGTTATCATAAGTAAGGTACTTTGCATATATATACGTCTTTCTTATCAACGCTTTCTCGAACGATAAGAAAACGCCTAAGTATGTGTTTGGATTTAGGATGTGCCCTTGGTTCCTTTGCTTGATCAATAGCACGACTATTATCACTAATAAAGTCTATTGAATTAGCAATACTAGGAACCATCTTAAGTTCACCAATGAACTTCTTAATCCAAACAACTTCCTTTGGAGCATCTAATGCAGCAATATACTTAGATTTTAGTCGCAGAATTAGTGACTGTGCTCTTCTTGGAACCATTCCAACTTACAGCTTCACTATTATTTATAAAACTCGATTGCGATTTCTACCATTTTGTCGGTTTGGAAGCATGCATCCGTGTATCGATATACATCGAGATCATCTTCCATCCCTCCATAGATCATAACAATTCTTTAGTCCTTCTTAAGTACTTTAAGAATTGTTTCACAGCCATCCAGTGATTCTCACCGGTTGTCGGATTAATATCTACTCGTCATGCTCCAAGCATTTAGATATATCCGGCTTAGTACTTATCATGGTATGATGGATCCAATTGCCGAAGCAAATGGCATCCCATTCATTCTTCTCATGCTCATCATTTGTCTCAGGACATTTGAGTCTTTGCATAGAAAACTCCATGTAACATTAACAACCGTCCTCCCTTAGAATTTTCTTTGCGGAATCTTCTAATGACTTTGTCAATGTATGTACTTTGGCTTAATCAATTAGCTTCTTCGATCTATCTCTATAGATCTTAATGCCAAGGACATATGCAGTTTCATCCATATTCTTTATTGCGAAACACTTTCTTAACAAAGTCTTTGCAGACTAACGTATAGGAATTTCGTTTCCAATGAGCAATATGTCATCCACATATTTAATTTAAGGAATATCACTATGCTCCCACTAATCTTCTTGTATATATACAAGGTTCATCTTCGTTATTGATTAAGTCAAACTCTTTTGATTTATCAAAACAGAGATTCCAACTCCCACAAGTTTGCTTTATCCAATGGATTTCTGCAACTTTCATAATTTATCAGAATTTTCTTTGACTGTCAAAACCTTTAGGTTGTCTCCAATACATCTTTAAGTGAGTTCCCGTTGAGGAACACTTGTTTTGACATCATTTTGTCAATTTTCATATTCCAAATATGAACATGTGACTACGAGAATTCTAGTAAATTTCTATGCTATCCATGTAAAATTTTCTCCAAGAAAACTCATTCCTCTCCTTTGGTTTTACACCTTAGGTTAGAATGATCAAGTTCCAAACTTGATTATTACACATGGGTTGCCTTTTAGATTTCATGACTCCAAGTCATTAATCTAAATATGTGGAGTTGACATTGCATCTTTGATAGATGGTAAATACTTCATTCTAAATGAACTTTAACTCAACACTTTCTATTTCGAAATATCCAATATTTCTTGCAATAGATTGTGTCCTATCACATACGCAAGTTCTTGTATATCTTTTGAACGGACTTTTCACGACTCCTTGTGAAAACTTGTTCAACTTCCATCTTAGGTTAAAATATATATTTTCTAGGTCTCGAACCATTCGAGATACATTTTACTCCCACTGATTCTTTTAGAGATAAACCATTTATCTAGAAAAGTATCATCATAATCAACAGACCATTTGTTTCTTATGAGTAAAATTATATCCTCAAGTTTCCTTAGGATATCCTATGAAAGTATATTTATTAGATTTAAATGTGAGTGTGTCTCAGACAGCTCCTTTTCAAAAGGTCTCAAAATCTTAAACCTTTATGAAAGACAAACCGAGTTTTCTTTCACCATTTAACCCCTTCTGATGGAACTCAAATTAGTGTAGTTATAGCGGTTTGTAATACATAACCCCAAAATTAATAATGGAAGATCAATTTGACTTTATCATCTAATGAACCATATCCAATATGGTTCTTGTACTTCCACGTAGACACATCATTTAGAATGGTGTTCTTAGTGAAGTTAATCGTGAAACTATTTCACAACTTTAATGATGATTGTCAAATTCTTGGTTAAATTATTCATCATCGTGATCCAATCAGAATCTTTGAATAGTTTTGCCAAGTATAACCAAAATTCTCTTTTAGCATTGCTTCTTAATGCACCATATACATCGAAATGTATCAGGTCAAGTAAGATGTTAGCCTTTTACCAATCATAGTAAAAGATGTCTTGGTCCAAGTAAACAAGATTTGCATAAATCATGTGATTCCAAATCATATGACTTAAAACTCCGTTCCATGGAATTTTAGATATGCATTTCTTATTTATTTGATCAAAACAATTAATGCATAAAGAATTTTAATTATTTATGTTATAGCCTTTATTACTTTGTTCTTCAAGATTTAGGATATAAGATTTATTTATATGATAACACAATGAAGTAAATCATAATAAATAAAACACTTTTCTTATTCTAAATAAGAAATAAATATCCTTCATTATCTTTTAACAAAACAATATTTCCTACTTCATTAGTAAAGCCACTTTAAAAGTGTTCTATGAATAATGTTGCAACTCTTGCATCATTATCATTCATAGATCAACCTTTACTATAAGTAGTCTTTCAATTTACTAATTATTCTGGTATCCAACACCCAATAATTAAATTTAGAAAGATTCATTTATAACATAAAATTCCCAAGTGGTAGTCCCACTACCATTCCTTTTATTGATCATCCAGAATTTTGACTACAATTCTAAATGGTCAATCCAATTGCCATTTTTATCAAATTGCATCAATTAGAGTTATTATTTTAACCATAATTATTTCTTTTAGGTTTGACAACTATTGTCTTACCTTTCTTTTGGCACTTGGCCCTTTTCCTTATGAACCATGAGCTCTGGAGAACCATTCTCCAATATCTTCATCTTCGCAGTTTTTAGCATGTTAATGCAATTCGAAGAAATTCTTATTCATTCTAAACATGTTATAGTCCATCACAAAGTGATTATAACCCTTAGTCAATGAATTAAGAATAATATCCATGGCTAGCTCCAATCCAATTGGACTCCCAAGTTTCTCAAGATGCTCTTTGTAGCCATTATCTTAAGCATGTGAGGTTCCACTTATTACCCTTTACTCCTTTTGCAAGAAGTGAATGCAATAATGGTTTTATACCTCTCTTGCTTAGATTGCTCTTTGAAACATGTAAATCAACTCCACGCCTATTTAATAGGCTTCCACAAGTTCCAAACTTTGTTGGAGTTTAAGAGCACATAATCGTGAGCATTAGACAACTCACATTCCTAGAATCATAATCATGATTCTTCTGATTGTCTACTCCGGCATTAGGTTCTTTAGGAATAGGCCCATCAAGAATGTACAACCCATCTTCTTGCCTTAGAACGATTCTTAGGCTCAGAATCCAATCCATGAAGTTTGTACCATTCTCTTGAAGCATTATCCTTATCAAGGATTAATCGCAACGATTTTAGTTGTCATCTACAACCAATGCAAAATTTGCAAAATTTTACAAGTACCAATCTCATTAAAGAGATAAATAATGTATTTTCCAAAAATACTCCCACTAAATTATATAACCTTCTTATACATCCAATGTATAATATAATTTAAATGGGCTAAGATCCAACTTTAATTTAATTTTAAGTACGCTTTGGCGCACCGCTCAAAATTAAATTAATTAGGTAGACAACCTAGTCAATCATATCCCATATGACTCTTAGATTCCTTTTTGAGATTCTCTTAAATTGGGCTAAGATCCAACTTTAATTTAATCTTGAGTCCGCTTTGGCGGACCGCTCAAAATCAAATTAATATGGTAGACAATTTCTTGTCAATCGTATCCAATATAATTCTTAGTGATCCAATTTCAAAAGCATGTTTAATCTCATCTTTGCCTAGGCCCAAAACTGTTTTGACGCCTAATTAAGTCCAACAATTTTAAACGCATAGGAAACTCTTATTCACTCATCTTGCTCATACAAAGATAAAATCAATGCACCTCGCTTTGGCGAGCCCACATGAAAGTACCCGTGTACTTACAAGTGTTTTAATCATGGCGTGGCAAAAAGGACTTAAAACTTTCTTGAAGGTTCATCACCATATAGCATACAACATATTTATGAGCACACAAGATAAACATGTTACGCATCAAGTTTAGCCACTAAATTAATCATCATTAATTTAAGCATAACATTTATGTGTCATTAGTTTCTCCATGATTATGAGGATGAGACTATTTCAACTTTGGTTATTATCTCCAAATCAAGACAACAAGAAGTGCGGTCGAACTAAGCCATTAGGCAACCACAATCCCGCACTAATTCAAGAAACCAAGAAAGTAGTCAATGTGGCCGAAACTAAGCAATAGATGGTCTCGATGAACGTAGGCCAATTGCATTCACAATTCCACATGGATCTCTAATCATTGAATCAAGAACTTTGTTTCTCAATTTTAGCAATTATGAACTCTTCATAATTCTAACTTCGTTTTATCTTTGAAACTTTGATTGCGATCAAGTTTGAAAAACACAATCTCGATGAACGTAGACTAGCCATCCAAACCTTGAACCAATCTTGGAATCACAAGACTAAAACAAATAGGAAAATCAAACCCAAGATCCACACCCAAACCAACTACCCAAAACCCATTCCAGATCAGCAGGTCTGGACTGGTTCTGTTACTGGTTTTGTTGGACCTCTCGAAAATTCCAAATTCTGATTTCAACAAAAATCAGACAATCTGATCAGTATGTGCGGTCGCCCAAAAATTACTGTGCGGTCGCCCAACCTTGGGCGGTCGCCCGGGTAATTTTGTGCGGTCGCACGGTGAGATCAGAGGGTAATTTTTCAGTTCGAAAATTTGTCTCAAAATTGTTTTTCCCCGATTATTAAAACCTTGATCCAATCAGAATTAATAATCAAACAATTCAGAATCCATCATAATATTTATTGCGATTGAATCGTGCGATTAAAGTTGTAAAACAATAAACCACATAAAATCACATAACACATAAACATCATATATCCCAATATTCATATCATGCAAGGCACATAAACAATTTATATACACACAACATGATCTAGTATTGAAATAATCAACATGAACGGGGCTCTGATACCACTGTTGGGTTTCGTAGTAACATGCGCAGCGGAATTAAGCATTTAAAATTTAATGAAACCCAAAGCCCATAGATCCATTCATATGATTAAGTCAAATACAACAATATGAATACTAGAATACTAACCCTTGATGCCTTTGATTTTGCAACCTTGAATTCGATAGAGACTTGAAAACTTGATCATGATCATAGCAATAATCACGAACTTTGAAGATGATAAATTTCACCCTCTAGCGGTATCCACACCACGAACGAATATCAAGAACACTTGATCTTGGTTGCTAGACCAAATTATGAAACACGTTTTCACAATTAATATGAACTATATGGAATTTTCTTTGTGTATAATTTTTGTTCTTCAATCTAGGATTTCTTAGAACAAAATAAAACCCTCTCAAACTCTTTGGAGGCTTGCACAAACATTAGGTCTGAGTTATGGCCGAATTCTGATGTTTATACACAAGTAAGACCTATTCCAAATAGGAAACTTGTGTTAAAACCCGTCCAAAATTCGATTCCGAGTCAAATTAGGAATCTGCCCCCGACAGCACTGTGCGGCCGCCCAAACTGAGGTGTGCGGCCGCCCAAGATCTTGTGCGGTCGCCCAAAGGCCCAGAAAAATCCAATTTTTCCAAATTTCCAATATAGTCCTTATTTAGGATTCGTTCTATTGTGTGTGACCCTCTAGGATTATACTAAGTTGGCAATGGGTTCAAACATGAAACCATAAGATATGATTAGGTTCTAGCAAACCGTCATACCTACCCAAGTAGTATAACTAGATACAAGTTGGCATTCCTTTTAGAACATGTCATAATCCCTTTGTCCACGATGTCATTGAACACAAGTCATGGTCAACAAGTCAACTTGTATTGTTCAATACTTTCTCGATTCTGAATATGTTGATAATCCAAATGACATTGATCCAATCAATCTATTTGAGTTTGGCCAAACATTTCATCAACATCATTCCTTCGAGGGGCCCAAGCTTGACATCTCTCCGAAGAGGGACAAATCCATTTAGCTTATTATTCTTCCCTACGTGAATCCGATTACGCCAATCATACCCTTTATAACTACCGTGTTAAGGTAGCGTTTGAATATGTCAAACATAATGTTCATCAAGTGGAAGACTATAATAACTTCATGTCTAAGGATTCAAATGACATAACTAATATGAGATTTATATATGACATCGACCATGACATAAATCTCATGCCGCGGGTAATGTCCAGTACCTTGTTCCAAACAAGTACCTATAAATCTAACATGATCATCCCATGATCATTTAGCCTTTATACTAGTGCTTAACAAGCTCTAGGGACGGAGATTATTATAAGCAAACACGAGCCATAATAATAATCTTATTATCTCTTTATTATTATGAATAAAATGATAACTTATACAACGTTTAACAAACGTGCCTAGGGCACCAACACCAACAGTTCGCGAGCAACTCGCAATCTCGATTAGACTCGAGCTCAAACAAACAAGTGGGCTCGAGCTCTTAAGCTTTGAACGAGCTCGAGATAGACGCCCCAAAGCTTGACTCGGCTCGTTTACAGCACTACGAGCTGATACTGAAGATTAACAAGCTCATTCGAATAATATTTCTATCAGAAGCCCATGAAACAATAAGCAGACGAAAATTAACTTGCACAGTCCAGGAAACAATAAGGAAACGAAAATTAACTGTCACATTTGCACGTAAACACATCTAATTCATAACAGAATCTTGTCAAGCACAAATGCAGACTTCGCATCTAAATTCAAATTGAGAATAATTTTGTCTTGTTTTTTCTTTCTTCCTTCACATAAAAACAAAGCCTTAGAGAATCTGATGAATGCAAAATACGAAGTTAGAAACTGAAATAAAATTAAAAATTACCAGGGGAGGAGTTATTGTAGACCTTGAGGTGAACTTCACCAAGTGGCTTCCGGTGATGCATCCATTGACGTCAACTGCGTTGCCTCCCTCATCGTCGGCAGCTGGCGACCGCCTCATAACCACATTATATCTATGATTTATGAAAGAATTGTAGCTAGGACTGTCTCTGGAAAATGCCAGTTGTGTGCTAATATTAACAACACAAGTGTCAACACAACTCGATACACAACTGTCGACGAACAGAGATTAATTTTTTTTATGCAGCGAAAAATAAAACTCATAATTTAAACACTTCAGCAAGAATGACTTGCTAGAAAACTTTCATTAATAAAGATCTTGCAGAATACAAGATTATGAAAGAAAAAAGACAATTAAGAGATCAAACCTAATCTAGAGTTCTAGATTAAACCAAACACTAAAACACTTGAAGTCTTAATGAACAAGAACACAAAGACTCTTCCTCTAAATGAAACTTTACTTGGAGAAGCCTCAAAAAACGTGATGGATGAATGAATTAAGATCTCCTTCTTATAACACGGCTTTGAGAGCCTTTCTTGATGTGGAGATCTCCTTGAGTGCCAATCAACCAATCATACCATAGAAAAGAGTCCATTTTTACCTAAAATACAAAACACTAACTTACCAAAGATAAACATTAGTAGGTTAGTCAAATAAATCATAAAAACTAATAATTATCCTAAATTAACTATTCCTAAATAATTTCAACGAATTCCTAAAATAAAGTAAACTAAATATTTACATACTAATTATCAGAATCACAAAAATCCAAATTAAATTAAAAGAGTATTTTCATACTCTTTCAATTTCCACCGTATATAAGTCCGGCAACGGAGGAGGAAGGGAACGGAGGCATCGAAGAATGGAGTTTGTAATCGAAGGCGGTGGTAGGGAGGCACCGGAGAAGATAAAGGGTTAGCAAGGACAGGGAGAGAAATCGATTGAGAGAGCGGGCCATGGTTACAATTTGGGGGAGAAAGGGGGCAAAATACGTGGTATATAGGCGTGGATAGTTTTGCCATATAAAAGTGTGAGAGATTTATTGGTAAAATCGATTTCAACCCAAAGACTCTAAGGTAGAATATGAAAATGTCTGTTTTTATTGACAAATTCCACTTTTTTACGAAGGACTTATTGGTAAAAATCCATATTTGAAATCTATATATATAAAAGTCGACGCGGAGTCCTATGGATGTGACACGTGGACAAGCTTTATCGAAATCTTTCATTTCTTGAAGCCACATCACCATGTACCCCACAACAATATGACTTTTCATTTTTTTTCTCTTTTAGCTAATAGTATTAGCATACTATAATAGTTACTACATTTGAAGAATATAACTATTAGACATTACCATTCTACTATTGCTATAGATAATCATATTCTACTATTGGATACTAATAGAATAGTATGCTAATATATATACTACTAGAGAAAAGATGAGGTAGATGAAGAGTTTAGCTATTAAATTTTAAAATTATTACATTCATCATTATGCGTGTGTTAATATTACAAATCTAGTGATAAGGGTTATAAAATTTGAAAAGCCTATACACATTAAACTAAATTAAAACACTCTCATACACTAATAATTTTATTCATGAATAAAATATTAATGCATACATTATAAATTATGTTAAAAAGAGTACGACATTTTTTTTTACTTTTTTACTATTATAAAAAATACATTTTAAACTGTCGTTGATGAATAAGAATGATTTTACTTTTTAAGAATGTGTTTTTTTTAATCAAATAAAAGAATTTTATATTATTTTTTTGAAATTTCTTATGCTTATTTCATGAAGGACATGAATTGCAACGTGATATATAGGAGGTTGATATTTATTCTAGATTTGAAATACATAAATTAAAGCATATATAACTATTTATAATCTGATATATAAATAGTACTTATTGATTTGTTAGTTTTGTTGTATAACATCTTATATGCATTAATTAAAAAAATGACTTGATTTAGTACACTACATTACTTTTTTTGGTGCAACACTTAAGATTTATTGAAAAACTATAATTGAAAATTAGAATTACAATCAACTAAAAATACTTGAAAAACAAAGTTTTATGATGATAACTAATTTAAATTATATTTATTATCAGATATAAATAAACTTTTAAAATAAATAGTATATAAGTTCACGTGCGGAACACGGGTTATGAACTAGTACATGACTAATAATAGTATGGAAAATGGAGGCCCCTAAGACAATCCATTCAACGGGGCTCAAAAAGACAGACAGGTGAATCAGAATTGGATGTGTGCTGCGGGCAACTTGATGCCCATTTTCATGATATTACAAAAACAGGTGGGTTGACGGACCAGCCATTGGCCCAAATCAAAAATGCTAAGTCTGGGCCATACACCCACAGAATCACAACGGGCTTAGACCATATGTCTAGTGATCCGGGCTTGACAGACCGGGTTTCACGGGCTGATGGGCTCCAGCCTTAAATATTCGTCAAATGCTTACAAGTTAAAAAAAAAAAAAAAAAAAAAAAAAAGGATTTTCTTTAATTTAAAAAGAAACTAGTTTACCCCAAAACCAGTGTTCTAAAAGACGCCCGTCAAGGCCGCCTAGGCGCTAGGCGTTGATGAAACGCCTAGGATATTATAGTTATGTTTAAAGTCTCGACCCCACCTAGATCTCGGCTAGGCCCCGCCTAGACGCTAGGCCCAGCTGCGGCGCCTAGCGGCCGCGTAGCGCTTTTTAGAACATTGCCCAAAACCTACTCGTAGCGAATTCCTGCGGGGCTTGGACTCTAGGGCCCCTAAGCCCAGATTCAAACCCAAATAAGGAAAATCCAGATGAAAAATTCCTCATACACCCCTCACTAGCAAAAAGATGCAATAAGACTAAAATACCCTCATATCTCCTCTCACCCCTCACCAGCAAAAAGATGCAAGAAGACTAAAATGCACTCATATCTCATCCCATCCTTACTTTTTTGGTCAAATCCTAGTCAGCTCTTATAACTTACACATAATTATATATAAGAGTCAAAAAAAAAAAAAAATTCATTTTTTTTAGAAAAAAAAAATTATTGTTTTGGTCAAACTCGGTCAAACCGAAGTCAAACTCTTATAACTAACACATAATTAACATATAAGAGTAAAAAAAAATACTTTTTTTATTTTTTTAGAAAAAAATATTAATAATATTTGGTCAAACTTGGTCAAACAATAGTCAAACTCTTATAACTAACACATAAGAGTAAAAAAATCACTTTTTCCATTTTTACCAAAAAAAAATAACAATTTTTTTGGTCAAAGTTGGTCAAACTGCAGTCAAACTCTTATTACTTACACATAATTATCATATAAGAGTTACAAAAAATACTTTTTTTCATTTTTTTACAAAAAAACTATATATTTTTTTGGGTCAAATTTGGTCAAACTCGGTCAAACAGCAATCAAACTCTTATAACTGACACATAATTAACATATAAGAGTAAAAAAAATGTTTTTTTCATTTTTTTAGAAAAAAATATTAATAATATTTGGTCAAACATGGTCAAACTTGGTCAAACAGTAGTCAAACTCTTATAACTAACACATAAGAGTCAAAAATTTCACTTTTTCCATTTTTTTACAAAACTAATAATAAATGTTTTGGTCAAACTTGGTCAAACAGCTGTCAAACTCTTATAACTAAGACATAATTATCATATAAGAGTTAAAAAAATTATTTTTTTTCATTTTTTACAAAAAAATAATAATTTTTTTAATCAAATTTGGTCAAACTTGGTCAAACGACAGTCAAACTCTTATAACTAACACATAAGAGTAAAAAAAACACTTTTCCATTTTTTACAAAAAAAAAATAAAAAAAAATAGTCAAACTTGGTCAAACAGCAGTCAAACTCTTATAACTGACTCTTATAAGAGTCAAAAAGTCTTATAAACATTAATAAGACTTTTTGCTCGAACAAAACTGAATAGTCTCACGAACATGGTCTGAACCTGATCATAAGACTAAAGTTTTACTAAACCCATTTTGATACAAATTAACATGTTTTAATGAGATTGAAAAGTCTTATGAACAGTTTCAATAAGACTTTTAGTCTTATGAACACAGGTTTCAAATGAACATGTTTTAATGAGACTGAAAATAGCTCTTATAATACATATTATTAGTCAGCAAAGTCTTATAAACAGATTCAATAAGACTTTAATCTTATGAACAACTTAAAAGTTTAAACTCTTATATAATAGTTGGTACAAATGCAATCCAGTAGTTGGTACAAATGCAATCCAGGTTCAGATCATG
The DNA here is from genome assembly GCA_026119855.1 of Campanula takesimana. Lineage (NCBI taxonomy): Eukaryota > Viridiplantae > Streptophyta > Magnoliopsida > Asterales > Campanulaceae > Campanula > Campanula takesimana. The sequence continues at coordinate 246,133 of JAOWBW010000755.1, read as the reverse complement.
TTCATGAGACTTTTCAGTCTTGTTTGAGCAAAAACTCTTATATAATAGTGTAAAGTCTTATATATTACTGGTATACGACTAAGAATCAATTTTTTCATATTATAAGACTTTTTTTTAAAGTCGCTGCACATCAATGAGAGTTTTGATACAAAATGCTTCCTCAACTCCCCAACACAAAAAAGTCCAGAAGAAATAAGACGAGACGCACCGGAGAAAAATGAAGAAACCCGACGGCGTCGGAGAAATCGGAGTCGCCGGGGTTAAGATGGACGGAGGTCAGACGTGGTAGAGGAGTTCTCCGGAGAAGATGAGGGCGTTAGAGATGGCCTAGATCTGGAGAAATCGGAGTCGCCGGGGTTTATCGAAACAGATCTACGCCGGAGGTAAAAGAATGACTCAGATCTGGGAGATCTGGGCGCTGGCAGTGTGGGCGACACTTATGCGCCGGAATCGGAGAGCGCCGTGATGTACCTGAGAAGATGAACAGCGACGGCTTCGGCGTTGGCGTCCGAGAGCGTGGGTCCAGATCTGACGATTGGAGCCAGATCCGACGACGGCGATGAGCAAACGACGGATGGATTTGACAGATAAAGACGCCGATGTCGGAGATTTGTTAGCCGGAGGAGATCTCACCGATCGGAGGATGGAGAACGGAGGGCAGGAGAGAGATGTGAGAGAGAGAGAGAGAGAGAGAGAGAGAGAGAGATCTGCAAAGCGTGAGATTGTGAGAGGAGGGAGGAGAGAGGAGGGTTTTGTTGGGGTTAGGGGTAGTTTTGGTATTTAGGTGTTATGTTTGACCAGTCAAAGGAAGCTAAATGAAGCTAGGGGTGTGGGTGGAATTTTGATCTCGGGTGAAGCCCTTATCTGGCATTTGATCTGGGCTAGGGTTTATGGGTAATAAAATCTCGGCCCAGGGGCCCTAGGGGAAAAATTCCAATTCCTGCTGCACAAAGCCAGATTCACTCTCTTAAATGGGCAAAAGTTGAACGTTACACCTCTTGTACACATTTCTTATTTTCTTAGGAACAAATCAACAAAAATAATTTGTTCTGAAACTTAATTTACAATTCACAAATAACATAATATCACCTGGAATCAACACGTGTAACAATTTGTATAATCAAGTTATGTTTTTCAATTAAGAAAACCATGTTAAGAAAAACTATGCATATTTTTCAAAAGAAAAATGACTTTCATGTAATATGTGTAGTCGGGTATAAACATATCTTGATGTCAAAAATGTATTTAGTATTTTCAAACAAACCTTCAGATTGATAACTTTTGCAGCCAATCATGAGTGGTTGGGTATATTTAAGCTAAATCAAATCAAATCAAATCAACTCACACGACATAGACTCTTGTCTGTTGGGTTTAGAGCCCTAAAACTATAAGAATACAAGGGGGGGGGGGGGAATGAGTACAAGATCAAAACGGGGTTGGAGGAGATTAAAGAGAGGTCAAAACGGAGAAGGAAACCAAAACGGAGTTGAAGGTGGAAGATCTGGGCGGACCCTATAAAGGACCCGGTCGGACCTAGTGTAGTTTGGGGCGGATTTGTGCTTGGTGCGACCGGACCTACTTAGGCACCCGGCCGGACCCTTTATTTCCTGCTCCGGATCGAATCTAGTTTCCTGGTTTGACAGGAATTCTTCCATGGATTGGTTTGGGACTTCCTTGTACTACTATATAAGCATAATTTTGTCCATAATAGTGTGTGTTAAAAAGGAGAAAGTTAAGATATCAAGAGAGAGCACAAAATAGTGTCTAGGAGGGGGCCGGGGGGCTAGGAAAGCCATGGGGGGCGATCCTACAAACAACCCGGGCATGACTATGTGTGTATGTTCTTGGGAGGGGAGATAATAATGTATAGGTGAAAGAGTTTATTATTGGAGACTAGAGTAGCCATGCTAGATCTTAGTGAGTGTATGTGCAAAGTTGTAATGATCTTCATATATTATTATAATGATATTCTGGCTAAGTGCCCCCATGTAGTCATGTGTTGATGAACTGAGTTATCAAATATCGGTGTTATTTGTTCTTTCATATTTATTTCATGCGGTGAAGCTAATGATATACTTGCATGAAATCTAGAGTGGTTGGAGCAACCACGGATATAAAAAATAAAAGTATGACAACTTGAATTTGAACGGTGGAGATTTTTAAGGGTCATTTTAAAATTTCCAAACTCAATACATCAAACAAATTACTGATGTAAAAACAATAAAATCTTGACCGTTCATTTTGTTTAGCTGTCATCGGTTCATCGGTTATTAAACCGTTCATCTGAAACTGAAAAAAAGACCAATTAAATGGAACAAATGGTGACATGAGCCAAGTGGAGAAATTTAAATTTGTACTCCCTCCGTTCCAAAAAAGTTGAAACATTTTTCCATTTAGGGTATTTCACAAAAGTTGCAAAAATCCAAAAATGGAAGCTTTTTATTACTATTATAATCATCCACTCATTCTCTCTCTTCCACCCAACCACTCATTATTTTCCACTCATTCTCTTTCCACCCCCACTAATTTTCGCTCTTCCTCTCTACCTTTCATTCTTAATATAATATTATATCCTTAATTTTCCAACTCTAAAGTAAATGTTTCAACTTTTCTGAAACGGAGAGAGTGTATAAAAATTGAGTGGAGTACCAGATTTAGGAGTCATTGTCAAAATTTGAACAACTTCAATACGCAGGTGAAGTTGGTCAATGAGAAAAAATTCGATTCTTTTAGGTGAACAGCCTCCTTCTTTTGTCAACCCTTCTACCTCATGTACGGTCCACAAAACAAATTAATGGAAAAATTAATGAAATAAATTCAAATTCCTTTGGGTAAAATACCATTTTAGACCTTCATAGTCCTTAATTCATGCCACATTTCATTCCATTTTTGCCTTTATTTTCTTAATATTGGCACCTATTGGGTAACCTAAAAAGACTTTTAATTAAGCAGGGGCCCCGTTTGATTTTTTTTTTTCTTTTTTACAAGTGCAATTTTTTTATTAAAGATTGGGGGTATTAGTGCAATTTAGTATTCTTTGCCCCCCTAAATGTGAAGTAAAAAGCACACTATTATTTTTTTTACCCCCGTTTACAAAAAAATCCTAGGTCCGCCACTATAATTAAGGCTTAATGACTAATGAGTGCTTCAGAAAATTCGTTAATTAGCATGATTTGCCACATGAAATTATATTAATTTCACGCATCAACTTGTGAAAATTTTAATAAAGTTTTATTTACAAATGCAAATCATATCACGTAAGAAAACACGGTTTATGATTTGATAGCTTCTCTTATTGCGTCACACCTTATTATTATAAAGTACGAATGTACGAGTAGGTGCAAGTATGCAATTCTAATCACGTTTTCTTAATAACGGAGCTGTCTCGTCTCATAATAAATGTTGCAATTCTTCTCTTTTTTACGTGTTTAAATAAAGTGTCATCATTTTTAAATAAGATAATAAATTTTTTTTTATAATTTTACTATAATACAAGCGATTTATAAATAAATAAATAAACACAAAATTTAGGAAAAATCAGTTACTCCTAGCAATTAGGAAAAACAAGTTTTTGAACTACATTTTTGTAAATCAGTGAAACTATTTTAAAGCGCTTGATGACATCTTCTTTGTAAATAACCAAAACTTTTTTAAAATCGTGCGGCAACATTTTTGCTAATAACCGGAACTTTTTATCACTACAAACGACACTCTTTAACACTACAACCAACACTCTTTTAACATTGCCAGTGATAGTAGTTTCGAGTGTCAGACATAGTATTTTAGATGACCAATTGTAGTATTTTTGAGTGCCTACTGAGGGGGAAGTTTTATTTATTCACAAAAATATCACCGCGTGCAAAATTGAACTTATTGACAAAAATGTGACCGTTCAGTTTAAAAACATGTTTTGGCTAATTGTTTGTTTTTTTTTTTTTGTTTTTTTTTTTTTTTTTTTTTGAATCCTAAACCACCTAATTCAATTCTAGCCAGCAGGGGGTATCGAACCCAAGACCTCTACGACGGAGAGACTTAAACCTACTCAAGATTGATAAGTCACCTATAACATTTAGACAAATTCTTCCGTGCGGCGGGTGTACGTCGTGCGGTGGGCGCGACCCGCCGGTCAACCCGCCCGGCTCGACCCACCCGACCTGCTATCCGCCTCTCCTCCACTCCCCAGGCGACACGTGGCGCGCTGCGAGCCACATCTGGTTCGCCCAACCGCGCGCTGCCACGTGTCATCTCTAAAAAAAAAAACCCAAAATCTTTAAAATGCTATATCTTGAGATTTATAAGTCAAAAAAAATATTTAAAAATACCGTTGTGTTCGTCTCGACGAGACGAATAAAACTACATAGGTCATGATATGGTTTGATTTTTTTTTTAAAAAAAAACATACTTTTTAAGACACAAAAAATTTGATCTGCTTGTCAGCTCAAATGTAACACTCTGTTTTGATAAACGTAACACTTTCATCTTCAAAAAGTAACACTTTTCTATTGTTAAATGTAACAGCAGTTTTTACAAAAAAAAAATAGGTTTGCATTTCAATTGTTACTTTCTCAATAAAAAATTGTTACATTTCATATATAATGTTACATTTAGGAATATAAACTCTTACAATTAAGAAAAAAAAATGTTACATTCATTTCTTATAAAATGTAACATTAGTTTTTAGTTGTCAATCCTATGTTAGTTTTGGGAGAAAAAAAAAGTGTTACATTCCTTTATAAAAAGTGTTACATTAATTTAGTTGTGAATCTTTATGTTATCTTTAATCTATTGCATCAAAATTGTGGTACATTTGTTTTGAAAAAAAAGTGTTACATTTGAAGAAAAAAAGTGTTACATTTCGGTATAAAAAGTGTTACTTTTGTTGGAGGAAAAAAAATTGGGGTGACGAAAAAAAAAATCGGCAAAAAAAAAAAAAAAAAAAAAAAAGTTCGGCTCGGCGGCTTGGCGGCTCGGCTCCGTTGTACGCTGTACAACGGATGTACAGGAGACCACCTCTAACATTTATACTCCCTCAGTCCCACTCGAATTAGGACAAATTTCCATTTTTGGTGTCCCATTCGAATTAGGACAACCCAAAAATGGAAGTGTTTTATTAATGAGACTCACATTCACACTTACAACAACTTTCCACTTATTAATTATTCTCTACCACACTTTCTCTCTCCTACTTCACTTTTCATACTCACAACACCTACTCCACTACCACTTTTTCTTTAATCCCCGTGCCCAACCCAATAATTCTAATTCGGGTGGGATGGACGGAGTATTTATTATGAAATAAAAGAAGTAATACCACCGGGTAAATCCAGCTATTTTTATTTTTACCAAATTTGAAGAAAAAGTCAGTTGAGGACTTCAGCTACCAGATTAGGTTAAAGAAAATTATACCAATTGAGGAAGGTAGCTAGATAAGTAGGAAAACTGGTTAGTTAAAATTGAGAAATTTAGCAGGTAATATCACGCGTCCTGATCTACCAGTTTTTAAACTTCTAGATTAGTGGCGGAGTCAGGATTTTCTTGCAACGGGGGCAAGATTATTTTTATTTTCGAGTATTGTGATGTAATACCTAAATTTAATTTTGAAAGGGGGCAAAAATATGATTTAGTGTTATTTTTTCTTGATCTAAAGGGAGGCAAAATACAAATTTTCATAGTAAAAATAACAAATATAAAAATTTGCTAGTGCTAATTTGATACAAAATGAAAAGTCAATGGGGGCAATTGCCCCCATATCAATAGGTGTGGCTCCGCCTCTGTTCTAGATCACATCCATTTTGGTTAACTTTGCTTAATTTTTATCCTAAGTATATTTAAGGAATTAATTAATGAGGACGGAACCGACATTATTAACCTACATTTACAGCTTAATTACCACTGCACAAACGACTTAGACAATGGCCTACTAGATTATCCTTTTAGACAAAGTCGTTGTCTTCTTCTTCTACTTCTTTTGTTTACCACTTTTGTTTTGTACGTAATAATAATAATAAATCCAAAACATGATTATCATTGGCTAATTCACGATAATTTACCAGCAATCTGATTAAGACATTTCGAGTTTCACCAATTCAACATTTGATGACCTAGATTTCGACAAATTAAACCACCAAAGGGCAAATTATACTAATACTCCCTCCGCCCAAAAATATTGTTCACACTATTTTTTGTTGTTACCACGAATGAACTTTGAGAAATAACTTAATTTAATTATTTTTATGAAAATCTAAAACTTGTTGTTGATAGTATTGTGGATACTGTATCAATAACAAGTTTTGAATTTTCATTAGAGTATTTAGATTAACCTGATATTATTATTCAAAATTCGTTTATATTAAAAAAAAAAAAAATAGGAGTTGGTCTCCTGTAAAACGCGTTTTTCCTAGTGTTTAGGAAAAACGTGTTTTTCAAAATCATCTGGCGGTCCTCAACATACTCACTGGACTTTCGTAACATATCAACAGATCATCCTTAACATTGTCACTGGCTATCTATTAACACTTCTGTTACCATAAAAAAAAAAAAAAATCAGAAAAAACCTTCTGACAATCACTTTCAAAAGGTTCTGGCTATCAATCTCATATCCAGAAGACTTTATATTGATATCCAGAAGGCTTTATATTGATATTCAGGGCCCTTCTGGCTATCACTTTCAAAGGTTCTAGCTATCAATCTCATATCCAGAAAGCTTTATATTGATATCCAGAATCGTTGAGAAGTTCCGATTATTTACAAAAATGACCCTTCTGGCTATCACTTTCAAAGGTTCTAGATATCAATCTCATATCCAGAAGGTTTTATATTGATATCCAGAACCGTTGAGAAGTTCCAATTATTTACAAAAATGCCATCTCGCGTTTTTAAAATAAGTTCAACATATTTACAAAATGCCACCGCTTTTTTTTTTAAACACGTTTTTCCTGGGAGTTAGGAAAACGCGTTTTTCTCAAGATTTTGTGAAAAAATTGGGAACAACATTTTGAGCTCTCAGAAAGTTACTCCCTCCTCTTTTATTTTATTACGAATGAACTTTGAACAATAATTTGAGCTACTTTTAAGACAAAGACTCAAGTGAGAACACACATACCCGTCTCATCCATGAGACGGGTCATTTCGACCCAAAACCCAACCCATGACCCAGCCATTGAACCGGCTCCATGACCCAAGGGGCAACCCATGCCACGTGGCAACTTCTTATAGGCCCAATTTTATTTTATTTTGGGCTCCAGGACTCAAGGGTGACCCTGCCACGTGGCAGCTAGGGATGGCAACGGGTCGGGTACGGGCCGGGTTTTACCAAACCCGAACCCGAACCCGAGGTAACACTACTAGCACCGAACCCGGCCCGGCCCGATTATGGTAAACCCGCGACCGGCCCGAACCCGACCCGTCTCATTTTTTTTTATTTTTATTTTTTTTTTTATATATATATATATGTAAATGAAAGTATGAAACCCTAGATATGTGAAAATGGTCTTATATATTCCAGGTTGGAAGGTGATTATGGCTTGTATTAAGGGCAGAATAGGAATAACACATGTAATAGTGCTAGGCGGGTCGGGTCGGGACGGGACCCGCCGGGTTTGACCAAACACCCGAACCCGAACCCGACGGGTTTAGAAAATTCACTACCAAACCCGCCCGTCCCGGGCCGGAATGTCTCGGAAACGGGTCGGGTTCGGCGAAATTGCCATCCATAGTGGCAGCCTCTCATAGGCCAAAAAAAATATATATATATATATTTTTTTGTTTTTTTTCGGTTTGTCAAAAGTAATAGTTACTATAACATAATGTAATGACTGTATACATATAAAGTAACAGTTTGTATACATAAAAGTAATACATATATATAGAAAAGAACAATGTTTTTTTTTTTTTTTTTTTTTTTTATGTTTTCTTCGTTTGCCAAAAGTAATACTTATTACAACTAAAATGTAACGAACGTGTTACTTATATGTAATAATGTTTATACATAATTGTAACACATATGTATAGAAAAAGTAATAATTCAACCATTTACATTTTTAGAGCTAAAAACAATTGATTAGTGTTACATGTAAAAAAGTATTACATTATATATAGAAATATGTTATAATTTATTTTATTAAAGTGTTACATTTACTTGTACAAACAATTACATTTATATATATGAGTTGTTACTTTTCAAAAAATTAAATCAAAATACACAATATTTTACATTTTTGCAAAAGCATTATTACATTTCAGTATAAATGATAATTACATTTAGATATTGCTTGGGTTACATGTAATTATAGTTAGTATTACATTTGAAAAAATGGGTAAAACGAGCTTTTGTTTTTGTAAAACAGGTGTTACGTTTACTTATGAACAATATTACTTTATATGTATTCAGTCATTACATTAAGTTATGGTAACTATTACTTTTGGTCAACGACGGAAAAGCCGAAAAAATAATATAAAAACTAAAAAAAAAATTGGAGCTCTGGGAGGCTGCCACGTGGCGGGTTCGGCCCATGGGTCATGGGGCGACCCGTCTCATGCATGAGACGGATCCCCATGTTCTCGTGGGAGACTACCTCTACTTTTAATTATCATAATAAAAATTTACAACTTGTTATTGATACACCATCATAAATATTATCAATACTATTTTTTAGATTATCACTAAAATAATTAAAAATAGTTCAAATAATTGCTCAAAATTTATTCGTAGTAAAAACGAGAAAAAAAAAAAGACTAACTTTCCAGGATAAAGAGAGTATAATCTTTTAATACATAGATGGAAGCAAAATTATACTCAAAGGACATTTTTTGATTTAATAGACACTCTAGAAATTTGATTATTGATAGTAAAATTCATAAATCTCTTTATTATCTGCTTTCAACATGTTAGTTTTCAAGTATAAAATAAAATTTTTAAAAAAATAGTAAAAATTATTTTGAAACACATTTTGAGATAAGAAAATCTATTATAAAAATGCCATTCATTTTAGGATAAAAGTAAAACAATTTTTTGGTTGTAGAAAAACTCAAGTTTACAACTTCAATAATTCAGTTAACTTGTAATTAATAAGCTGGTGGTTTTAGCTTGTAAATAGTGGTTAAATTATTTTTCCCTAATAATAAGTATTTTTTCTGTCTCAAAATTAATGTTGAAAAAAGTTTAAATTTACTCTTGACTAAAAGTGATTTTTTTCTTTAAAAAAAAGACATTAATTTTTGAAAGGGTGAGTAGTATTTCAGAAAAGAAAAAAAAAACATTTTTCTAGGGTTTTGTGATTAACTTAGCTCAAACTTTCCAAAATTAATAATATGGAGCTAGAATTTTTTATTTGAATGAAAGGGGTGAAATAGTCAATTACAACCCGGAAGCCCGGGAAAACAAAGAAAAAAAAAAAAAAAAAAAGTCCAAAAAGTACTCAAACAACCAACTACTTTCATTTGAAAATGTCAGCAATAAACCAACCAAATAAACAACAAAAACTCCAAGCCAAAAACAGAACAAAACACACACAATTTTCTCAAACCAAAATTTCAAATCCATGCAACCTCTCATGGCCTTAAACAATCATCCATGGCTAATTCTTTCCCTATTTTTTTCTTCCTTATTTTCATCTTCTTTTTCTCAATCCAATCCTCAAAACATCCAAGTTTTCTTCCCTTTTGAACCTATACCAATAGTCCCACCACCATCCCCCATTCAACCCATCTCGCCCCCACCATCTCCGGTGCTATCGCTATCGCCGCCACCATCTCCGCCACTACCTCCACCACCACCACTAACAACCACCCCTCCTAACTCAACATCAAGAAGATCCGTGGGGGACGGCTGTTGGTGTGACGGCAGCGAGTACTATAGTTTTATCAGCTCTGTTTTTTTCTCTTGCTTATGCGACATAGAAAGCGAAAGAGAGATAGAAAAGAACGAGACTCCGTAAATCCTTACTCCAATCCTTATGGTCATAATAACAGAAACAATCCCGGGTTGAGTCGAGATCAGTTTGTTAGATTTGAAGGTAATGTTAAAGGAGTTATCGTTGATGAAGAAGGCTTGGATGTTCTTTATTGGCGAAAACTCGAAGAAAATAATGGAAATGGAAACGGAAACGGAAATGGAGTTGCGAAAAGTAATTTTAATAAGGAAATATTGAAGAACACTGCTAGAGATGTTAGAGAAGAAGAAAAGAAAATGGTTGCTTCGGCTAGTACGAGTGATCGCCGGAGGAAATTATTAGAGTCACCTGTCCAAGAAATTCCTCTGCTTAGAGGGAAATCTTCTAACTCTGAGATTTGGCCACCAAAGGAAGAGGGAACAAGTCAAATCCATAGTCTCATGGCTGAGGGGAAAACACAAGTGAAAAGTCAACTCCCTTCTCGTTCTCCTCCACCACCATCACCGGCCGTGGTGGTTTCTAGGCCTGCTCCACCACCATCGGTGGCAGCAGTGGTGGTTTCTAGGCCTGCTCCACTGCCAGCGGTGGCAGCAGTAGCGGTTTCTAGGCCTGCACCACCACCACCATCTATGGCTGTCATGTCAGTTGCAAAGCCTGCACCACCGCCACCACCACCTCCACGGGCAGGTGGTCAGGCTTCATCATCAAAGCCGCCGCCACCACCACCAATAGGAAATAACAGCAAAAAAGTCAACTCTAAATCAGTAGAAGCCAGCATGGCAGAAGGTGGAAATGGCCAAGTCAAACTCAAGCCTTTGCATTGGGACAAAGTCAACCCTAACGTTGAACACTCCATGGTCTGGGACAAAATTGAAAAAGGCTCTTTCAAGTAAGAAACAAAAATTCCCCTCCACAAACTTGTAGTATGAATTATAATGAATCCTCCCATTTCCCTTAGATTTTTTTTATTTTTTTTCCTGATAAAATTCTATAATCTGCAGATTTGATGGTGAACTTATGGAAGCTCTGTTCGGAACCGTTGCCGCCAAAAAATCCCCGCAAAAAAACCCAAACTCAACGAGTCCAAAAGGCGATAATAAACCAGGTCCACCCTCTAAAATCTTCATTCTCGACACACGAAAATCCCAAAACATAGCAATTGTTCTAAAATCCCTTGCGATTTCTCGAAGAGAAATCATCGATAGCCTCGTAGAAGGCCAAGGTTTGACCACAGACACCCTCGAAAAGTTGACCAGAATAGCCCCAACCAAAGAAGAAGAATCCGCAATCCTAGAATTTGATGGTGACTCGACTCGACTAGCCGATGCAGAGTCTTTTCTCTTCCACATACTAAAAGCCGTCCCCTCGGCTTTCAGTAGATTCAATGCCATGCTTTTCAAGTCAAACTACGCCTCGGAGATTTCCCACCTCAAGGAGTCTTTGCAAACGCTTGAATCCGCTTGTAAAGAGCTTAGGAATCGTGGACTTTTCGTGAAGCTTCTAGAAGCTATTCTAAAAGCCGGAAATCGAATGAATGCAGGAACTTCTAGAGGAAATGCACAAGCTTTTAACCTCTCTTCTCTCTTAAAGTTATCCGACGTAAAAAGCAGTGACGGTAAAACGACTTTGCTTCACTTTGTGGTCGAAGAAGTTGTCCGGTCAGAAGGGAAACGTTGCATGTTAAATAGAAACCGGAGCTTGAATAGAACCGGCAGCAGAGGGGACGGGGCTACGGAAAGTCAAAGTCAACTATCAAAAGATCAGAGAGAAAAGGACTATATAATGCTTGGCTTGCCAGTCGTGGGAGGCGTTAGTTCTGAGTTCTCGAACGTAAAGAAAGCCGCCTCGATCGACTACGACGCGTTCTCAAAGTCGTTCTCTGCTCTAACGACATGTTTAGCGGAGATTAAGGTTATCGTGGAGCGGTGCAACGGGGAAGTTGTGGGACCGGGGAGAGGGTTTGTGAGAGAGATGGAGAAGTTTCTAGATGCTTCCGAAGGAGAGATAAGAGGAGTGAAGGAAGAAGAGAAAAGGGTTATGGAAGTTGTGAAGAACACAAATGAGTATTATCAAGCAAAGGGTTCTTCTTCAAAGGATAAAGGGGCACATTTTCAACTGTTTGTAATAGTGAGAGAGTTTCTTGGTATGGTTGATAAGACTTGTGTTGAGATTGCAGTGAATTTGCAGAAGAGGAGACCTGACAGAGGAGCAAGGGAAACGCCGGTGACGGTGAGTTCGTCGCCGAGGTCGCCAGCGCGGCCGTCGGTGAAGTTTCCGGTGTTGCCCCCGAATTTCATGTCGGATTCGTCGAGGAGTAGTTCGAGTGATTCAGATGATGATTGATTGTTATACAAAGGGGAGAGTGAGGAATGTACATAGATGAATGTCAGAAAATACAGAAATGTGAGGTGAGGGAGCCATTTGTAATGAGATTAAAACCAAGAAAAAATTGTATTTGAAATGAGTCGATTCTTTCAGATTGTACATAGATTAGAATCCCATCTCTCTCTCTCTCTCTGCGAAAAGAACTCTGGAAAAAAAAATGAACATTCATTATGGAACAGAGGGAGCAATTCCTTCGAATTTGAAACAAAAATGGACATTCATTTTAGATCTGAAACAAAAATGGACTTCCATCAAACAGGATTATGCTCTCCCGCGATACTCACAGAAATTTTGTGTAACCATATTATACTTGTACGCGAATACTCTGACAATGAACACTTTGGCGTAGCTGAAACAGAACGACAATGTGATTATATGTTTATAACTTTCAAGTACAGGATCGATAATACCGATCATTTTGTAGACTAGGTGAAATAAATTTAACGTTAACAATTTACAACGAGGAGCGAATTACATGAAACTACGTTTTTTCTATCTACGTCGATAACCATCTTTCATTCTACAAATATGCCGAATATTATTGTCACTTCTACATATCTACTTGTCTGTACCTAGAGAAAGAGAGAGATTCTGTCAACAGAGTATGAAGGGGACAACAAAGAGCCACAGCCGCTTCTCCATTCGCAGCAATTGATAAATTACGATAAGATTGACCATGTACGTCAACTGCTGTGTCTACTGCAAGATACAGCTTGTCCGGCCGGCAATTCTTTAATATCATGAGATGGGTCAGCTCTGAAAACATTTTCTTACCGTTCTTCATATTTAACTGTGTACACTTCTTTATGCTTTGCTGGTGAAAATTTGTGATATGTCACTTGATCAGTGAGTGATGCATGAAAAGATTCACCGACGTGAAATGGGCTTGCGTTGGACTGCATTCTTGAGGTCATCCTGCTTTAAGAAAGAACACAATGGATTAACTTCAATAAAGCAAGTAGAATATGCAGCTCAAAAATAATATCGGAAGTATATTTTCCTACTGTTAGGAGGGGGGAGAACTGGTCATCCTATCCTAGATGAAAGTGTTTAGTGTGTCCCTGTTAGTATATTACGGGGAGAACAATAAACATGACGACATTATGAAATAAACAAACAAGAAAAGAACACACGATTCGGTAACTGAATTCGTCCACACTGACTACATCTGGGGGAACTGCCAAGTCAGGATATTCACTACTATAATAGTACCATCAATCGGTGCACTTCCTTTAACTCTCTCTTCTTGTGGATCTCACAGATTCTCTCTGGCTCTTTCTTTTAGCACTCACAGATTCTCTCTGGCTCTTTCTTTTAGCACACACAATCTTAGACCATCACTTTGTTTATATAAGAATACAATAACCAAAATCTATAAGGAACTCTATTGTTCCACGCATAAAGAAAAACCAGCCCAAGATTTATATCCTCACATCTATGCTGCTGCACCGTGCGACCTCTTGACTGCGAGCTATGAGCTCGCACCATGTGCCAGCATTCGTCCTAGATGACCTATGCAGCCACATCACCCCCTAATGAAATTTTCCTCCTTCGCGTAACATGTTCCTCTAGCCCGGTTTTGGCTCCAATCCCAACACAACTCCCTCGTGTGGGATGAAATTAGGCAGACACGTCTGTGAACTTTAGAGGTCATGATCATTAGGGCGATTGGCATAACAACCCATCTGATACCATGTTATGTCATCAAGTAGCAAATCCTGTTCCTAATAGGGTGTACCAACATGCATAAATGAGGTAGAAAGCAGTCAAGCCCAAATGATGGGGGATCCCAAATTAGAGTCAAGACCTTGTCAAAACAAACTCCGGTACCAAGATAAGTCTCGAAACTCGGGCCTGAAACTGATTGGTTTTAGGTGGCATACCCTCAACGCTTTATCCAACGAGGCAACGCCTTCTAAAGTTCTAATTGACCAATGTAGGATCTAATGGTTTATAGGGCTGAACACAACTACCAATGTACTTTACCAATAAGTACAACATGAATGCTAAAATAAAGTGATTACGAAGATTAAGCCAATCAGGGCAGCTGATAATCACCATCACAGCAGTGTGGATCTTAATTTTACCCGATAAAACCAAGACACATAAGATCTTCATAGTCAAACTTTTAACCAAGAAACGGAAGATATCCAAGCTGGCAGTTACAAAAGGAAGTATCATTACAACCAAAATCAAGATCCCATCCCTCATTCCAAATCGTTCCTTAGTCCATCGAGTATCCTTGTGTTTGAAGAAAGAACTACGTACGGAGTACAAGATATTGAACAGGTTTTCCCATTTAAGGGGTTAGAAGACTCTGCTTCATAATGATGCACATATATATACAACGCAACGAAACACATGAAGGTCCCCTTCACATGCAACATTTGCTGGTTTTGGCATCAAAGTCTTACGCTACGTCACGTTGCAATTACACCAATAAATAATAATCCAGCATAGTAATAAAGGAACGTAGAATAAATACCCATTAGGCCACTATGGCCCGCCATTTCTCTATCTCTATCTATCTAACACACTAATACACACAATTTACACACACAAACACACATTTATGGAAAGTTTTGAATTCATCTATCAGTATAGAAAATACTCAACAAGATAAAGTAAGAAGCATATAAAAAGAAATTGGTTCTTTCATAGGTCAGTACAGGTCGAATAAAAACAAAATACTTTTTCTTCGTTGGTCTGAGCCGTTCGATATAGAGCCAATTTTTTTCAAATTTTTGTATTCCTTGGAATGAGTGACAAGTCATTTTCTCATTACTTGGGCCTCTCATTTTCTATGGAAGATTAGATGGGCTTCGCCGCTCAAGTTAGAATTTCACATAGCAAGAACTTAGATTCTATATTTATTTAGTATTCAAATAAAATATCAAAATTTCCTATAGAGATACCGCACGACTTGACAAAAGGAGGAATATTACTTTATATTTCTACGAGGTTAGTGTATCTTGCTCATGACTAGTCATCAGTGGCGGATTTCTGTACATGCTAGGAGGTGCACTTGCACCTGGTCAACCAAAAAAATTTAAAAAAAAAAAAATTTTTTTTTTTTTTTTTTTACTAAGTGCACCGCCAAATAATAAAAGTAAGCTATTATATTCTTGGTGAGTGTGTGAACTTATAAGAAATAAAATCTACCCACTCCTTTTTTAACTTAAAAGCCTATTGAGGCATCAGACATAATTTAAATTGAGAGAGAATAACAGAGAGGAAGAAAAAAGAAAACCAGGAACGGCGTCGTCGGTCGGCGTGGCGTGCGTGCGGCAACCAGGGTCGGACGGAGGCTCGGAGCGGCGGCGGTCCAACAGCGACATCTTACACATCTTCTTCCCTTTTTGTAAGTTTTCATCTCTCAAATCTCATTATTTCTCTTCAAATTGGATTTAACAGAAATTTAGGGTTTGAACTACAATTTGGGGCTTTGACATTGTTCTTCTAATTTCATGGGTGATTTCAATTTATGTGTTTATTAAATGTTTGATTTTAAATGTATATGTCTTTGAATGGTTATTTCTTGGATTTTTTGTAGGATTGGTGCCTTTGTTGTGTTTTGTTGATTGTTGAATATGGATAAATTTGTCATCAAAAGAAAAAGAATTGAGGTTGGTGATGCTAATCTTGGGGTTGGTAATTCTAGTAGTAGTCCTAGTGCACCAAGTGAATCTATCTCCTCGAAGGCTTCCGGTAGTAAACCATTTGTTGATATGAGTACTCTTCCTTCGGACCCTTCATTTAGAAAAAAGATTTATGAATATCATCCAAATCAAGTAGATGATGTTAGAAGATATTATATACAAAAAGGTCCTTGTCAACCAAAATCTCATAGTTTTCCCCAAAAATTGATTGGAAGTAAAATGCGTCGCTTCAATCCGGAATGGTTCGATGATGATAAATATGTGTCTTGGTTAGAGTATAGCATTGCGGAAGACAAAGCATATTGTTTGTGTTGTTACTTGTTTAGAGATGAATCGTCTGATCAAAGATTTGGTGCGTGTGCATTTACAAGTGTTGGTTTTTCTAGTTGGCATAAAAAGCAAAGTCTTGTTGATCATATTGGTGGAGTCAATAGTAGACATTTTATTTGTCAAAAGAAGTGTTATGATCTAATGAAACAAAATCAATCTATTCAAGTTGCTTTTCATAGACAAGATGACAAAGAGAAAAATGATAATCGGATTCGACTATGTGCTTCAATTGCTACTTGTAGAGTATTGTTGAACCAAGGGATTGCTTTTCGTGGGCATGATGAGTCTGAAAAATCTTTGAACAAAGGGAATTTCATTGAAATATTAAAGGCTCTATCTCTTCAAAATGAGTCTACTCAAATGTGGTCTTGAAAAAAAATTGTCAAATGAAGTCTCCTACGATTCAAAAAGATATTGTTCGTTGTTTTGCAGAAGAGATAGAACAAAAAATCATTAAGGAGATTAATGACGATTATTTTGCATTGTTGGTTGATGAGTCGAGTGATGTGTCTAAAAAAGAACAAATGGCGGTTGTTTTGCGATTTGTGGACTCTAATGGCAATGTAAAAGAGAGGTTCATTCGTGTTGTTCATGTGTTGGAGACTTCTTCTTTGTTTTTGAAATCTGCTATTGATGGTGTGTTAGCTAACTTCAATTTGAGTTTGAAGAAAGTTCGGGGCCAGGGTTACGATGGGGCTAGTAATATGAGAGGTGAATTTAATGGTTTGAAAACTTTGATTATGAGAGAAAATCCATCTGCATATTATGTTCACTGTTTCGCTCATCAATTACAATTAGCTCTTGTTGCTTTGGCTAAAAATTACGATGATATTGAGGATTTTTTTAGCATGATTTCCATCATAACAAATGTTGTTGGAGCATCTTGTAAACGTAAAGATATGTTGCGATTAAGACAAGCTGCGAAAGTGACTGAAGAAATAGATTGTGGTTTAATTGAGACCGGAACAGATTAAATCAAGAGTTGGGTCTTGCGAGGGCTGCTGATACGCGTTGGGGGTCTCATTTTAAAACATTGTTGAACTTATCTGCCATTTTTTCTTCAGTTGTTGATGTTCTTGAAGCTGTTTCTCGTGATGCTACTGAGTCATCAAAAAGAAATCAAGCAAGTGGTCTACTTGGATATTTGCAGTCATTTGATTTTGTCTTTAATTTGCAACTGATGTTGACTATACTTTCATTTACAAATGATTTGTCACAAGCTTTGCAAAGGAAAGACAATGATATTTTGAATGCTATGTCGTTTGTTAATTTGACTAAGGATAGATTGCAAATGACAAGAAGTGATGGGTGGGATTCTCTTCTGACGAAGGTAGTTGACTTTTGCAAGAAGAATAAAATTGATTGGGTGGATATGGAGGCTGAATATGTTAATCGTCACCGTCCTCGCTATAGGACAAATGTTACAAATGATTATCATTATCATGTGGAGTGCTTTAATGCCATTTTGGATAGACAGATTTCTGAGATTAATGATCGGTTCAATGAGATAAATACTGAGTTGCTTGTTTGTGTTGCTAGTTTGAATCCGAGTGATGGATTTATTGATTTTGATTCATCAAAGTTGATAAGGTTGGCTCAGTTTTATCCGGATGACTTTAGTAATAATGATTATAGAGTTCTTCCATTTGAACTAGAGACATATATTATGCAAATGCGATCAGATGAGAGATTTGGTCAATTGAAGGGACTTGCGGATTTGTGCTCACTTCTAGTAACAACTAGAAAATACTTGTCGTACCCATTGGTGTTTCGATTGTTGAAGTTAGCATTGATTTTGCCGGTAGCGACTGCAAGCGTGGAAAGATTGTTCTCTGGGATGAAACATATCAAGAGCGAGTTACGAAACAAAATTTGTGATCAATTTATGAATGATTGTCTTTTATGTTTCATTGAAAAAGATTTGCTTCTAGATGTTAAGGAAGAAGATGTTATTAATCGTTATTATGGTATGAAAACACGTGCGGGACAAATTTGATTTAGATAAATGTATTGTTTTCCTTTTGTAAGACAATTGAAGTTGAAGTTATGTAATGTATTGTAATTGCGCTACGTTTTTTTTTTTTTTTTTTTTAAGTTGTGTAGTGGTAGTGTAATTGTGCACCTGGTGATCAACATTCTCAGATCCGCCACTGTCCTCGTGCCAACCTAGTATTTGCAATATGAAATGGGACGGAGGGAGTAGTATACTCCGAAACATCAGAAAAAAGTCAACTGCGACATGAACGGAGTAGTTGAGATTTGAAGGAATTACTGTAGAGATTTTTGAAGAGCAGGGAGGACCCGATCGGCGTGATTATCGCTGCACCATATCTTGGAAGTGATGAAGAGTTCAGCTCGAGAGCTAATCAAGCCGAGCCGAAGCGCTTCAGCTATGGCCTCACCAAGAGGTTCTTCAGATAAGTAAGCAGCCGCCGTGTCAAAGTGCCGAACCCCGAGCCTAATCGCTTCAAGCACAGCTTGTATCGTGATTTCCGATGCCACCGGCGGGATTGTCGCCGTTCCGAGCGCCATGACGGGGACTTTGCCGCCGGAGCTCAGTTTGATTTCTGGAAAAGAGATTGGAGACATTTTTTTGAGTTTGATAGTGAATTGAGATGGTTATTGTGGAAATTCAAGTGTGTAAATATAGGTAAAAATGTTGTTATTTATTGATGTGAGAATGGAAATGCGATTTCTTTTTGAATCTTTTGACTTTGACTTTCACCTTCTTTCCTTTTTGCCGGTTGCTTAGAATATTCGTGGCGGTCTCTGTTTTTGTTTTTCCATTTCTTTTTGGCGGCGTCACCGGTGACGCATACTATATCCAACCTATAACTAGGACGTGGACCTGCTTCATTTGTTGTGGGATCGAACCGCTCCACCGGGGAGTCAGCTCCACCAAATGGTGGAGATCGGAGTCACCTCATTTTAGCTACACCCAACGGTTCAGATGTGACCGAGCTCGATGGGACCCACAAAAAATTGATAAGTGTGTATATGTGGCCTTGATCGGAGCCGTTGGGTGTAGGGGTGGAGCTATCGGTGGAGCGGTTCCGGAGTCCATTGTTGTGTATAGTTTCTTTGAATTTGGACATATTCCCTACTCCCTCCGTCCCATTTCAAATTGCAAATACTAGGTTGGCACGGGGATTAAGGGAAAAAGTGAAAAAGGTGATGTGTTGTGAGTGTTGATAGTTGAGTGGGAGAGAGAAAGTGAGGTAGAAAATAGTTAGTGGGTTAATGGATGTGAGTGTGCAAGTGGGTTAAAACTTGTCATTTTTGGATTTTGCAATTTTAGTTGGGATACCCTTTTTGGCAAGTTTTGCAATTTGAAATGGGTCGGAGGGAGTATATCCCAATGAGATATTCTTTTCTTTTTCCTTGTTATTATATATATATATATATATATATATATATATTAAAGTTGGTGAAAAGGGCTATGGTTTTGACACATAGACAAATATATGTTAAAGCTTCATTTGTGTGAAGCGACATCATCACCATCTTAAATGTGTGTGACTTTTGATATTCTCATTATTAGTTAATACTATTAGCTCATAATATTAGTTATAATATAAGTTAACTATTACTATTAATAGTATTAGTTAACTATAATAGTTACTACACAAGTTAACTATTACTATTAATAATATTAGTCACCTATTATAGTTATTATATTAGTTAACTATTACTATTAATAGTATTAGTTAACTATAACAGTTACTCTATAATAGTTACTATATTAGTTAACTATTACTATTAATAGTATTAGTTAACTATAATAGGCTATATACATTAACTATTACTATTATTAGTATTGGTTAATTATAATAGTTATTATATAAGTTAAATTATTAATTTTTAATATTAACTAATTATAATAGATACTATATCTATTAACTATTACTATTAATAGTATTAGTTTACTATAATAATTATTATTATATAGATTAATCATTGCTATTAATATATATTAACTATTACTATCAATAATATTAGTTAATTGTAATAATTATTATAATAATCATATAGATTAAATATTATTATTAATAGTATTAATTAAAATAATGATTACTATATTAGCTAACTATAATTAAAATATTTTTTTGAGAAATAATATTGGTTTCTCATGCAGAGCACGGGTTACCCGCTAGTTTGAGTAATAATTAAGGATAATTTTAATTATTTTAATGTGAATATAGAAATTAGTATTAATAGTATTTATAATGGTGTATCAATAACGATTTTTAAATTTTCATTAGAGTAATTTAAAGTTCCTTTAGTTATTCTTCAAAGTTCCTTCTAATACGACGAAAAAAGATGGACTATCGTTCGGGACAAAGGGAGTATTTCATTGTTGTAGTTAAATGGTTTATGGTACCCTTACTTAGAAAAACTTTTTTTTCAAAAAACAAAAAATAAAAAAATAAAAAAATAAAAAAATAAAAAAAATCAAGAAAAGTTTGTACTCTCTCCCTTTTAAAATATTTGATATTTATGTGATATTTGTTAAAATGTGAACTAAACAATTTTTTTTTTTTTAATCTATATTAGGATTCGTTATCTTTTGCTCGTATTTTATGTCCCAAAACAAGTGTCATGTTTGAAATATCTGTTAGGGCAAATTGCCAATTAGTTACCTGAGTTTGTCGTCAAGTTTCAATTAGTTACCCAGTTTGTGTTTCGGTCAATTTAGTTATTGAATTTGTCTTTTGTTTCAATTGGTGTAAAATCCGTTTGTTTGTCAAAAAACTAACGAAAATTGATGAAAAACGTAACAAAGTTCTTTCAAAATTGCAATGATCACCCCTAAAGTTTAAATTATTCCATTACACCCCTAAACTAACGAATGTTAAGAGCTATCTTATTTCTAACCAACAACAATAACAAGCCCAAGTCCGGCAACCACGATAACCACCATGCCCGCCACCGGAACCACCGTAGTGCCACCATGCCCGCCATCAGAACCACCGCAGTGCCACCACGACGACCAGTGCAATCTTCAAATCAAAACCAACTGCAGATCTGGGTTTCTAAAACATGAACAAACCCAGAGCGAACCAACCCAGATCAAAGAAATCAGCTTAAAAAAAAACGCAGAAATCAAAAGCAAATGAAACAGAGGAATCTTGAAAGTGAACTGGATTTAGAAATTATTTCAATCCAATCTATTTATTTTGAAAGAAATCAGCTTAAAACGCAGAAATCACCACATAATTAGACAAAAATCAAACCTAGAATTGGGTTCAAAAAAAAAAAAAAGGAACAGATCTGTAACAATGGCGTCGGCGTCAACGGATATCGGCAACGGCGTCGGCGACCTCGGCGGAACACGGCAACAGCGTCAACGGCTACCTCAACGTTCAACGACCGAACTGATCTCACCTGGGCCTCCTCCGATTTGAAGCCAATCGCACGGAATTCGCCCGATTTGATGGAGTTTGGCCGGAGAAGAAGCTCTTGCCGGCGGGGACTTGTTTTGGTTGGTTCACCGTGTACACGTTGATGAGTTGGCGGTCCCTCCTTGGCTCATCTTTGCCGGAGTCGGAGAATTTGACGGCTGCGGAGGGAGAGGCCGTGGGCTGGAGAGAGGGAGAGAGAGAGAGAGCGTATTTGTTAACGATTGGAGGGGGGAGGGGAGGGAGTATATTTTTCTGGAAAATTTATAAGGGTGAGGCAAACTGAAATAATATAAACTATAGGGGTGATCATCGCAATTTTGGTAAAAGTTTGTTACATATTTTCATCTATTTTCGTTAAGTTTTTGACGAACTAACTAATTTTACACCGAATTGTAACAAAAAGACAAATTCGATAACTAAATTGACCGAAACACAAACTGGGTAACTAATTGAAACTTGACTACAAACTCAGGTAACTAATTGGCAATTTGCCCTATCTGTTATAAATTGTACTATGTGTTCATTGTTCATAAAGTTTGCACAAATATCATATTTGACTTGTCAATGATAAATGTCCTCTAATTATTTACTCCCTCCGTCTCAAAATGATCTTCTCATTTGCCATGTTTCATTTTCCCAAAAAGTTCTTCTTATTTCTACAATCTAGGTTTTAAAAGTGCACAACCGAAACATGACTAGTGAAACAAATGTTCATATCCTTATAAAGTTTGAATAGTCAAACAAGAAGATCATTTTTGGGACGGGGGAGTATACATTACTTGTGCCATGATACAGAGTGCACTAATACTACTTCTTTGAGAGGACAAAGGGAGCAATTTAGTTTATTTCTTTGAGTTGATTTTTCTGCATTTCGTAGCACAAGTATATTTCAATGTTTAACACCCAGAATCAGGATCCTGAAGAGTACAATACAATTGTGTGGCCATTTAATCATAAATCCAATGCAGTATTTAAGTTCAATTATATTAATGTCAGATCAGCAACACATTTATTTAAGAGGAAGTCTTGTGTGTGAGACGGTCTCACACTTAAGACAGATCTCGACGAGAGAGTAAATGGGCTTGCGCTGCCCTGCCCTGCCCATAGGGACCAAGACATTTATTCTCTCAGCGAGACCCGTCTCACACAAGTTTTTGTCTTTATTTAAATTTATTCAAAGACCCAATTTTTGTCAGCCTAAAAAAAGACCCAATTTTTTTCTTAAAAAAACATTTATTCAAAGAGTTTCAAAACATACAAATATATGTAGACACACATAAATACAAACAATGCATATCAAACTTCTCCATCCCATAAATCTTCAACAGACTTGATCGGTCCATCCTCTGATACAAAATCCTCCCCAGCATTGAGCCTGCTCTGTGGAAGCTCACTAATCTTCTTCCTTTCTTCATCGCTCAATTCCCATCCAAAAATCTCGATGTTCTGTGTCAACCTCTCTTTGTTAAAGCTCTTGAACACGATCACTACGCCTTGCTCGTATGCCCACCTCAATGAAATCTGCGCTACGGATTTTCCTTTCGCCTTTGCAATTTCGTTTAGGAGTTCACTTTCCATCACTTTGTTGATTCCCCATAGTTTTCCTATTCCTCCTAATGGCCCATATGCTGCAACTATGATTCCTTTCCCCTTGCAAAACTCTATCAACTTCTTTTGTTGCCAGAATGGGTTCATTTCCACCTTCAATAAAAATCGCAGTTTGAAAGATTAGTATGAATAAGTGTGTTAAAAAAATCTCTTTTTCATAACTAAGAAAAAACAGATTTTTAAAGTTTTAAACGTCTCATCGAGCAAATCTAACAATTTAATTGACAGACCGACTATTTTAATAAGGACTTTCTGGTATTTTTCCAACTATTTCAATACTAAACGGACAAGTGTATTAGTTAAACGAGCAATTTTCAACTCGAAAATTGGGGACGGGTTAAAACTGTTCATTTACTATTAAAATTGTCAGTTCGTCAGCGAAATATTCATATTTCTCAAAATAGTAATATAACAGTTATAAAAGTGAAACTAACAGTCTTGATAAGAGAAAACGGAAAATTCAATTTAAAACCGGGGCTAAGAAAATGGTAGAGACAAGAAAGAGAAAAAGCTTACTTGATTGACCGAAGGAGGGATTTTCGCGACGGCAAGAAGGTCATCGAGTTTCTTGCAAGAGAAATTACTAACTCCGATTGATTTCGCAAGGCCAAGGGTTTGGCACTCTTCCATGGCTGTCCAAACACCCTTCAAGTCAAATGGAACAATGTCTTCTTTCTTTGGAGGGTACCCCCAACTCCCAGGCTTCATGCTCACAGGAAAATGTACAAGATAGAGGTCCAGATAATCCAACTTTAAATTCCTGCAACAATTAATACAAATAATAAATAAAATTGCGTTAAAAACTATTTCCTTATTTAGAAAGGCGACACCAGTTTGAGAAAGACTAAATAGGAAAGTGTGACATTTATTATGAGATAGAGCTGAGTGTTATTACTCGAGTGATTTCTGAAGGGCGGGAATGACGCGATCAGCATAGGCGTCGCTACACCATAGTTTAGATGTGATGAAAAGTTCATCACGGGATTTAATCAGTCCGATTCGTAGAGCCTCTGCTATGGCTACACCAAGACTAGCCTCGGTTCCATAAAGCGAAGCCGTGTCAAAGTGTCTGATACCAAGCTTAATTGATTCAAGAACCACATCTACGACAACTTCAGTTTCAGCAACCGGGAAAACGGCCGTTCCGAGAGCCAGTACTGGTATTTTCCGGCCACCGGAGCTCAAGGGAAGTTCTGGAATTGAGTGTAGAGCCATGTGTGTAGGTAAGTGTAATTAAGATTTGAAGTTGTTTATGTGAGAATACTATGTTTTTGGTCTGTAATTATATAGATAAATAAAGTGGTCTGTTTGTTCTAACTTTCAAGATCTTGGCTTGGTAGCAAAAACCCAATTTTGTCCCAACAATTCCATGTAATTGTTAGCCTTTCTTGACTTGAAATTTCTTTTTGTTATTTCCCAAATGGTCTAGAAAATGTTGTGTTTTCCCACGTCTTATTGGCGTCAGGGCTGACACATATGAGGGCAATATAGGTAACTGTCACTTTTGGACCAAAATTTTGGTCTAAAATAATTGTCACTTTTGAGCTAAATGTCGTGCTTATCCTTGCATTGAAACTTGTTCTCTTTTATTAATTATCTTAGTGTGAGACATTAAAGTAACAAAGTTGCACATTTAATAGGGGTAAAGTTGGAACTTTTATCACTAAGTCATGATAATTATTAAATTTCTTAAAAGTTGTGCAAATGCAAAAAAGACAGTTATTTTGGAGCGGAAAGAATAATACAAATTATAATCTAATAATTTCATTTAAAATGAAATTATTTTGTGTCTTTCTTGGCTTTATATCTGAGTCACCCCTCCCCTAATATGTTTTTGAGTCCGGCTTAGCTTTTGCTGCTTCTATATACATCGTGTGATAAATGGCAAAGGATCTTTACTACTGTTTCTCCCACTCATTCTCTCTTCTACTTTACTTTTCTACTCACAATACTTACATCACCTCATCCATTTCTTAATCTCCGTATAAATGAGAGAGTTTACATATACATTGGGACGGAGAGAGTAAAAAAAAATTAATAAAAAAAATCGACCGTTAATTTAAAAAAAAAAAAGAGAGGAAAGTAACTACGTCGGCTGTACTGTAACAGAGCAGCGGTTCCTTTGTCATGAGCCATTCTATTAGCTAGCCGCCATCAATTATTGGTGGCACTATTAGCTTTTCTTCCAAATGATATGTCACTTACTCGTGATGCCGAAAGCAACCTGGGAATAAAATACCCCTTCCCTTCGACTCAAAATAAATAAATACCTTAATGATTAAAATAAATAAATATCCATGATCATTAATAATGGAGGTTTGACCAACTAAATAATAGAGTTTCTGAAAGACCTTTTTTTTGTTTAAACACAAGTATATATATCACCAAACCAAAGAGCTCTAGCTCAAGCGGTATCCGGTGTTAGCTTCCCATGCGGAGGCACGAGTTCGAATCCCGTTAGGGAGATTTGTGTTAGCATATTTACATGCCTAGTTGTAGCCTTCATGGCATTTGTGTTAGCCTATTATAGGCCCAGTTGTAGCCTTCATTGGCATTATCAATTAATAAAAAACCCAATTTTTTTATTTTTTTTTAAAAAAAACACAAGTATATATATCTATAAATATCAGTAATATCTATATTGCATCATATCCATAGCACACATCACCAGCATAACTAAAAAAATGGCTTTATACTCCATTCCAAAACTTCCCCTGAGCTCTGGCCGGAAAATACCGGTCCTAGGTCTCGGAACGGCTACTTTTCCGCCGGAACAACCGGAAAAAGTAATACAAGCGGTGGTCGAAGCAATTAAGCTCGGTATCAGGCACTTTGACACTGCTGCTGTCTACCAATCAGAAGGCGACCTTGGTGAAGCTATATCTGAAGCACTTAGTCTTGGCTTGATCAAGTCCCGGGACGAGCTTTTCATCACCTCTAAGCTATGGTGCAGCGACGCTCACGCAGATCTGGTCATCCCCGCCCTTCAAAAAAACTCTAGCGTAATGTTATACTCAGTCTCTATATTTACCAACTCGAGTATAACTCGGTTGTTTTCAACTGTAAAAAAAGGGCAACATGATGCTACAACAGCTTACACTGTGTATGGGCTGGGGCCAGATGAGCTTAATGTAGACAGTTTTCCCTTGCAAAGTCTTTTCAGCTGTTATGTTACTGAACTATTGATTCAATGTGATCATAGGAATCTTAAATTGGATTATCTAGATCTCTATCTTATACACTGGCCGGTGAGTATGAAGCCGGGAAGTATGGACTATCCGCCAAAGAAAAGCGACGTGCATGCTTTGGACATTAAGGCTGTTTGGCAAGCCATGGAAGAATGCCAAGTTCTTGGCTTAACCAAATCGATTGGAGTCAGTAATTTCTCTACTAAAAAACTAGGGGAAGTTCTAGCCTTGGCCAAAATTCCCCCATCCGTCAATCAAGTAAGACTCCTTTTCTTCTTCGTACGCGTAAACTTAATTATTTGTTCATGAAAATATCTAATCATTTGATATATGTATACATTCAAAAGGTGATGGTTAATCCGTTATGGCAACAAAAGAAGATGATCGAGTTTTGCAAGCCTAATGGAGTGGTCGTTGAAGGATTCTCGCCTTTAGGAGCAGTAGGAACAAGTTGGGGAGCCAATTTAGTCATGGAAAATTCCGTGCTAAAGGAAATAGCAAATGCCAAACGAAAATCTGTTGCCCAGGTGCTCCTACCTACGATAAATAACATTAATTATAATCATAATTTTCTACTTCCATTTAAAAACGATTTCACTTATGACAACCTAATAAAGTACTAGTACTACTTATGTTTCTTAATATTGTGCAGATTTGTTTGAGATGGGCATATGAACAAGGAGTGGTTGTGGTGTTCAAGAGCTACAACAAAGAGAGGATGAAACAGAATCTCGACATATTTGAATGGGAATTGAGCGACGAAGAAAGCAAAAAGTTCAGCGAGATCCCACAGAGCAGACTCAATTCCGGGGATGAATTTATCTCAGAAGACGGACCAATCAAATCGCTTGAAGAGCTCTGGGACGGAGAACTCTGATCTGCATTATGTATTGTGTTAATTCCTTGATGCAAAAACGACTAATATGTACATTCAGTAATTTTATTTTGCAATAAAATGACATGAAAATGAATGCAATAAATAAGAAACTGTGGACAAATTTATAAAAATTAGACATTTAACATAAAGTGTATAGCCGATTATTAAGTAAAACAAGAGAAATTGTACAGATCAAGATACTCCATGTTTCGCATTTTTTTTTTCGTGCAGCGTTCTTAGAATTAGAGATGGTGTAAGAAGAAGCGAGAGGCCCGAGTGTCCGAGTGTTAGCATGGGTTGAACTGGGCCGGCAATGGACAATGTTGGAGGTTCCACCTTAAAACCAATTGGTGATAAGGGGAGTAACTCCTCAAGTCTATATAGCGGTCCATGTTTCTCTCTTTAGAAGATGTGGGATAGAGTTGGTCTTACAAAAAACGCGTTTTTCCTTAAGCTAAGGAAAAACGTGTTTTTCAAAGACGCTGGCAATTATACTTCGAAACAAGGAGTGGCATTTTCGTAAATACTGGCAACCATGATAAATGCCCAGTGTTAACATTACAAATAACCAGTGATTTCATGCTGGCGTTTTATAAACATGAAACTGACACTTTTCTTAATTGCCAGTGCTAATGTTAAAAATTGCCGGTGAGTATACTGACACTTTTTTACATTGATACTGACACTTATTAAAAGTACCAGTGGCAGTGTTAATAATTGCAAGCCATTACACTGGCACTTTTTAACATTGATACTGGCACTTATTAAAAACTGTCAGTGTTAGTGTCAATAAGTGCCAGTGATGTAGCACGAGGAAGGAAAGACAAGCAAAAGATCCTCCCGGACTCCCAAGGCAACCCGCCCGGACCAAGCATCGGCGCGACCGTGCAGGGAACAAGACTCGGCCGTGCGCAAATTGGGAAGAAAGAAGGAGAAGCTCGACTGATTTGGCACGACCGTGCCAGATTTAGGGCACGGCCGTGCTCGACAATTCGGCACGGCCGTGCTCGACAATTCGGCTGGAAAAATAATTGTTGCAGAATTCCTTTTTAATTAAGTAATTTGGGTATTTTTGGTAAACATTTATGAGTCATTTTTAGAATAGGGTTTTACTATTTCTTAGTCTTTAAATACTCTTTTCTTTCATTGTATTGAACACGTTTTTGTCTTTGATATTTTATAAAGTTTGCTTTGTGCATCTTTGTGGTTTTTAACCATTGAAACCTTAATTGGTTTTGTTGAAGGTGGATTCCTTCGGAAGGTGGATTCCTTCGTTATTTCGAGAGCTTCATCATCTTGGTGTTGTTCTTGCCAAACCCTAATTCGTGGATTCGAATTTGGTCAATTAATTCGTTGATTCGATTAATTGTTATCTGGTTACTATTTTATTTTAATTCCGTTGCAACCCTGTACATCAGTGTACATCAGTTGGTATCAGAAAAAGGACGATCCAAGGAGGAAGATGACCAACGATCAAGGAGTCAACAACGCAAATAAGGCGAATCTTGGTGAATTGACTGCGGCATTCGACCGGTTCGGCCATGCTTTGGAGCAACGAGAGGCCGATCGGGTTGAACGCAAGAGCAACGCGAAGCAGAACGGACCGCGCGCGAGGAACAGCGGGAAGCAGCACAAGCTGAACGAGATAGGTTGTTGACAGAGGCTTTGCGGGCTTTGCAGGAAGGTATTGCAAATCTTGGGCAGAGAGCAGAACACCGGGATGAACGTGTCGATCATGGGGTGCCCAACCTTCGTGGACAACCAGCCGGCAGAAATTAACATAACTTGGATGGAGGAGGTAATTTTAATTAGGAACACAATCCCAAAATTAAAGCTGATTTACCATTTTTTTCGGGTGAATTAGATATGGTTGAATTTACTGATTGGCTTGAGGAGTTAGAAAAATATTTTGCTTTAATGAATATTCCTGCTGAACGACAAGTTCCTTATGTTGCTTATAAATTGAGGAGTGGTGCATCTGCTTGGTGGAGGCAGTTACGCCTTCAAAATATTCGTAACAATAGACCCATGATTACTGAATGGCCTATGATGAAACAAGCCCTAAGACAACGATTTTTACCTGCTAATGTTGAACAATAAATGTATCATCAATTTTTGGACTGTCACCAGGGTAATAAATCTGCTCGTGAGTACACGCATGAGTTTCATTCTTGGTCTGCCCGTAATGATTTAAACGAGTCAGATGCTCAATTAACTGCTAGATATATTTCTGGGCTTCAAATTGATATTCAAAAACAGGTTGAGTTGACACAAGCTCACTTTTTGGATGAGGCCATTTATTGGGCTTCAACAGTTGAGCGTCAGCTTGCTGTTTCTGGGAGCTCAGTTGCTAATTCTTCTGTTGGTACTTCTGTAATGGCTAAAGGGACGGCACATGGTATGGGTTCTAAGTTCGTTGCAGCAGAACATACATCTCCTGCTGTTCCAGTTAAAAAGACAGTTACTCCTGCTACTGGTTGTCAATAGAAGGATAACCCTTATGCCAAGAATTATGGAACCAAGTGTTTTAAATGTGAGCAAACAGGGCATATTTCTAGTGGTTGCACTCTTCGCAAGAATATAAATATGGATACTCGCGAAGATGATGATGATGATTGCGAGAGGTTACTTATGATCCTAATGAGGAAGATGATGATGAAGATGAACATGCCGCATGTTTGGTTCGTAAGTTGCCTGCGCCAACGGTAAAGGTTGATCCTACACGTCATAATATCTTACGCCTAACAGGTAAGGTCAAAGATTTAGCGGTCCGCATTATTATTGACAGTGGTAGAAGTGAGAACTTGGTGGCTCGAGGTGTGGTAAATAAGCTAAAGCTTGAGGTACGTAAACATCCATCTCCGTATGTTGTTGGTTGGATCAATGCTACTGGCTCGGTGAAAGTAACACATCAATGTATCAATCCTTTTTCGATTGGCAAATATACGGATGTGATTACATGTGATGTTGTGGATATGAGTGCTTGTCAGTTATTGCTTGGTAGGCCGTGGCATTTTGATGTTAGTTCCATGCATTGTGGGCGTACTAATGTGATTCGTTTTGTTAAGCATGGGCGTTGGTTTGTTTTATACACATTGAAGGACAAGGGGGTGATGGGTGCAAGGGAACGAGCATACATCTTAGTTCTCTTTGTCTTCCTAAATCTTTTGTTTCAGGTTCCTTGCCTAAGCAGTTGAGCAAGAGTAAAACAAGGCGGTTGATCGATAAAAGGAAGTCTGAGTGTGGCATTACACTTTCTATGGTATGTTCAGTTATGGTACATGATTCGAGGACGAATCATTTTAAAGTGGGGTTGTATGATGTAGCACGAGGAAGGAAAGACAAGCAAAAGATCCGCCCGGACTCCCAAGGCAACCCGCCCTGACCAAGCACTGGCGCGACCGTGCAGGGAACAAGACTCGGCCGTGCGCAAATTGGGAAGAAAGAAGGAGAAGCTCGACTGATTTGGCACGACCGTGCCAGATTTAGGGCACGGCCGTGCTCGGCAATTCGGCTGGAAAAATAATTGTTGCAGAATTCCTTTTTAATTAAGTATTTTGGGTATTTTTGGTAAACATTTATGAGTCCTTTTTAGAATAGGGTTTTATTATTTCCTAGCCTTTAAATACTCTTTTCTTTCATTGTATTGAACACGTTTTTGTCTTTGATATTTTATAAAGTTTGCTTTGTGCATCTTTGTGGTTTTTAACCATTGAAACCTTAATTGGTTTTGTTGAAGGTGGATTCCTTCGGAAGGTGGATTCCTTCGTTATTTCGAGAGCTTCATCATCTTGGTGTTGTTCTTGCCAAACCCTAATTTGTGGATTCGAATTTGGTCAATTAATTCGTTGATTCGATTAATTGTTATCCGGTTACTATTTTATTTTAATTCGGCTGCAACCCTGTACATCAGTGTACATCAGCTAGTGTACATGTGCTGACACTTTTTTACACTACCACTAGCACTTCCGATCAGCGCACAACAACTTCCCGTTAATTACAAAAATGCCACCTCGCCAAACTTAAAAACACGTTTTACGCTTCCTTAACGTAAAACGCGTTTTTTACTAGTTTTTCACTGTGGGATAATTATCTCTTACAAACGTGACAGTATAAATAATATGATCGAACCAAAAATGGGATCAATGTACCGGATCCAAGGTGGATATCTGGATTGCTTGCTTGAACCTGAAAACAGGAACACCCGTGAGCTTGCCCGGGGCTTCACCAGCTAAGGTCATCCGGTGTGAGAATAAGTTAGATGGTCTTATGAAGAGAAACTTAGAAAGAATAAGAAATAGCTGAGGGAGAGAGAATGTCCACCTCATTTTTGGGGTTCGATTCCCCTATTTATACTATGAGTCTAGCTTGCTCTTCAAGATCTAATCCCTAAAATCTAAGGATTTGGGTATATCCTCATAGGGTGATGTCACCTTATCCAAATTAGATCATCCTTACCTAAGTTGGGTAGAATGAATCTTTGTGGGCCAAAGTTATTAACTGGGCCGGGCTTCCATCAATTGTGAAAAGTATGGAGGCGTTGTGTGACTCAGATTCTATGATTTTTTGTGCGACTCTAGTATGACTATATTGAAATACCTATTGTTATTTTTTAGTGTATACTTTCACAATTTAATTTTAAATATTTTGAATTTTAAAAAAAATAATTCAGCAGAAACTAAATTTCTCTTCCATATTTAAATTGGAGCTGTAGAATCGAGTATACAAATTTATATGCCTTCATTACAAAAATAATTGACCAACAAATCATTGTTTAATGCTCATAAAATTGTCCTAAATCACAAATCCCTTAAAACTTCTATCCTACACTTGCTCCCAAAAAAAGCAGGAACATAAAATAAAACCTCCATTTGAATTCCAAATACAACAAAATAATACCTAATAAATTAATCACAAAAGCAAAGAAATGGGAAATAACAAAGCCTGCCGATTATAGAGAGGCAACATTAGAGAAATGATGGAATTAATTCCTTCATTTTATTTTTATTTTAAAAAAAAAACCAATATCTTCATTTCTTTGAAAGCTTGTGTTTGAGTTTAGCCCAAGCATCAGAAGCACCCTCCTTAACTTTCGTGGAGGCCGATGAAGCCGCCTCCTTGGTTTTCTCAAACTTCTCGTTCATCTTCTTCCGAAACTTTCCAGACGAGGATCCTCCTAGTCTCTTGGGAAGTTTCTCTTGTTTATCCTCCCGTGTGTTCGTACCAAACGAGAATTGTCTCTCCATTTCTCTATCCGCTTTTCCCTAATCTCTCAAAAACTAGAACAATATTTAATTGTTCGTCGAGAGAGAAGGAAAGA
The DNA here is from genome assembly GCA_026119855.1 of Campanula takesimana. NCBI lineage: Eukaryota > Viridiplantae > Streptophyta > Magnoliopsida > Asterales > Campanulaceae > Campanula > Campanula takesimana. The sequence continues at coordinate 213,474 of JAOWBW010000755.1, read as the reverse complement.
GGACGAAAGACAAAGAGAATGATCTTGTTTACTATGATCTCTTTTTGTTTTTTTTTCTTAAGAGACGTTGGGAAGTTTTTTTTATTTATAGACAATGTAGAAAGACATGCATCATACATGTGTGAGGTTATAAATATCATGCATGTGTGTGGTTATAAATTGTGAGTTTTTCAGCTTATTAATTTCACCTTTTAATTTGGGCCAACATATATTTAAAGTTCAACCCAAATTAAAATTTGGGCAGGCTGTCTTGTTCAGATTAAACCTAAAATGACTTTTGACATTTCAGCTTATGGTCCATGTCCATTTATTATAATCACGCTTAGTGTAAAACAGGTTTTTTATAAGACTGACTCGTTAAAAATTAGTTCATGCTAATACTTGTCCGTTGTGTGCTAAAATTATTTAGATTTTAATTTTACCGAGTATTTAAACTTGCTTCTTCATTACATCTCCGTCTTGAAACGATTTGTTCACATCAATTTCTTTGTCAACTAAAGTGAATTTTGACCATAATTTATAAATTCAATTATGTTTATGAAATATAAAAATTGTTATTTCACCAATAGAGATACTAACAATAACAAATATTGCATAAAGATAATTAGATTTTCATTGAATTAATGGAGCTCTCAGAATATGTAAACCCTAATAACTCTCCACCGCAAAAATTGATCATTACAAGGCCAAATGATGCCAATTCACAATCGATTTAGAGAGGATTGATCATAATAACTTTGTTAAAGAGATCCAAGAAGTAAAATAGTCTTATAATACTTCCTCTTCTGTTTAATCAAGAATAAAAATAGACATTTATTATTGGGACAAGTACCATATGTCTCACTAAAGAAAATGAATAACCAAAAACTGATTGTGTATATATATATATATATCAATAATTCAATATCAATAAAGGACATGTACAAAAGAGGACAACATTAAGAATCTAATCGCAAAATCATACATTTGACCTACTAAAAGTTACTAATGTTTTTGGGTGGTCTTTTGGTACTTGCCTTTAACCCATTGAAAACCAACGGTGGCTCCTCCTTTAACTTTCTTCATTCCGGTGGAGGCTGCCGCTTTAGTCTTCCCAAACCCACCACTAACCTTACCGGAGAATTTGTTGTCGCCGTCGTTCTTCTTGTCGTTATCGTAAACCGGGTCCGGGTTGTAGTCCCATTGATCTGCCCAAGATGAACCATATGTGTTATTTGATTCCATTTGTATTGTATATATGATGATGATCAAAAAATTTGAGATCGAGATTGAGATGGAGAGAGAAGATTTGTACAGATGTTTTGTTGTTAGTCAAGAAAGGAAGCGTTAGCTATTTATATGGATTTAATTTGAGAAGATGACGCGGGTTATGCCACGGTTTGGATTTGGTGCAACTTCTAAGAAACATATAGGAACGAGTATTTTGACTTTATGGATCATAGTCAAAGTCAAAGACAAATGTGTGGTCTCCATTCTTATATTTCTCGGTCCCAAAACAATGTTACTCCTCCTCCGTCTCAAAATACACGTTTTTTTAGAATTAAATTTTGTCTCAAAATATATGTCGTTTTACTATTTTCAAGGTTATTTTGTTTTTGTATACTGACTATACTCTTACTAATGATAAATGATAGTGAACTATCTCTTACGCAAGCATTTAGTTGTCTTGAATTACTTTAAAGGTATATGAGATTTTTTCACATGCATTTCTTAATATATATGAAATTATTTAAAACGAAATTTATTTTGAAACAAAAAGAGTAATGAATAATTTGAAATATTTTATTTACAAAAATTGACAATAAAACGTTTCAGAAAAGAAAGTTTTCCAGTATAAAATAAAATGTAATAATAAGTCTTTAAAAGTAATGTTTATAGAAAAAAATAAATTTATTTAAAATATTATTTTAAAACATAAATGTTTATTTTGATATGAAATAAATATTTATTTTTCCTTCTCCTTGTAATTTGAGTAAAGCTTGCCCTTCGGGGAACTTTAACAATTTAAGAGTGGAGTTAGGACGGATGAGCTTATAGCTCAATGGTATCCGGTGAAAGATAGAGTCGTGGAGTTAGGACGGATGAGCTTATAGCTCAATGGTATCCGGTGGAAGGATAGAGTCCTCTCTTTGCAGAGGTGGCGCATGACGTCTATGAGAGATTTTTAGATAGGCAAGTATCACTATAATAGATTCTAATATAAGAATTTATAATAGATAGGGCAATAGATCTGGAAAAAAAAAAAATGTGGTTAGGTGATCTAAAGTGGTGAGTCAAGACTGTTCATTCAATACAAATGAGACGTTAGCTCAGCAAGAACTTCCTATCAAAGCAAAACCCTTATTTTAGTCACTGAATTTTAGACCATTTTTAGCGTCATCACTAAATTTTGTTTTTATAAAATTTCATCACTGACTTCTATTCTATTTTCGAATGTACTCATTCGGTCTATATATGTTGGAGTAGAGATCCTCAAAGGAACAAAAAGGGGAATTCCAGGCGGAGGAGCGAGCGGGCGCTCGAGGCATAGCAGGCGGGCGCTTATTTGGACAGAAGGTTGGTCCTTCGGAAAATCAACATCAAGCGGGCGCTTGGGGTAGGCCAGACGGGCGCCTGGTCCGCTGACGGGATTTCGGGACTCCTTCTTTGTTTAGGTTTAGATCTTATTCCAGGGCATATATTTAAGCAATGTTCCGCCCCCAAACTTATTGTAACTCAGATTTAACATATTATAGTGCAAGATCCTGGCTTGGTAGTGCCCCCAGACGTAGTCAAACATATTGACGAACTAGGTAAACAATTTCTGTGTCTTTTCTTGCTTTGATTTCTTGTGCTTTGTTTGTGTGCTTTTATTGTTCTTGCGATTTGCTTGGGTAGTGGAGGGCCATATCGACAACAACTGGTATCAAGAGCTCTGGTTGGAGATCAGGGTTAATCGACCGATTGGTTTATCGAGCGATTGGGTGTTGTCAAGCAATCAAGAATGGGCAAGGACAAACAGGCGGTTGAGAAATTCGATGGGTCTGACTACGGATTTTGGAGGATGCAGATAGAGGATCTCTTGTATAACAAAGATCTTTATAAGCCTCTAAAAGGTGTCAAACCGGAAGGAGAAAAGCAGGAAGATTGGGATCTCATGGATCGGAAAGCCCTAGGGGTGGTTAGATCTACTTTGTCAAAGTGGATCGCGAAGACTACCAAGAAGGCGAAGACCACCAAAGAGCTATTGGATTATCTTACTGAGAGATTTGAAACTCCATCTGCTGCAAACAAGGTTGATTTGATACGCAAGATGGGTAGTCTCAAGATGCAAGAGGGAGGATCCTTAGCTAAGCACATCGATGAGTTTATGGATGTTATAGACTCATTGACTGCGCTGGATATTACGTTTGATGATGAGGTTCATGCGTGCTTGTTGCTAGCGTCTTTACCAGGAAGTTGGAGCGGGACGGTGACAGCGATCAATGCTTCAGCGGGTAAGAACAAGTTGAAGTATGATGATGTTAAGGATTTCTTGTTGGGCGAGGAAAATCGTTTGAAGAAGTTGGGGACATCGTCTACTTCGGGATCGGCCTTAGCTACTACTAGCAGGGGAAGACCGGGTACTAGCAATAAGGGGAGAACTGAATCAAGGGAAAACGTAGTGGGTGGTAAGGGCAAGGCAATGGAGATCAGAGATAAACCAAGGGTTGCGAAAGGATCGGTGCAGTGTTATCAATGCAAGGAGTTAGGACACTACAAGAATGATTGTCCCAATCGTGGGGGCAATTCGGTGAATGTGACAGTCGAAGGTGATGATGTACTGGTTCTGAGTGTTAGTAGTGCACTAGAATCATGGGTGCTGGATTCGGGGGCATCATTCCACTCTTGCGGGCATACAGAAGAGATGGAGAATTATACTTCCGGTGATTTCGGTAAGGTCTATCTGGCGGATGGCGAGCCTTTGGAAATCAAGGGGAAGGGGGATGTCAGAATAAGAGCATCGGACGGGAAGGTCCTACATCTACACGGGGTCAGACACATTCCGGGTTTGAAAAAGAACCTGCTTTCAGTTGGGCAGTTGGATGAAGAAGGTTACAAGGTAACTTTTGGCTGCAGGAACTGGGGTATTACCAAGGAGGATTCTGAGATCGCTCGGGGTAATAAAGAGGGGACATTGTATTTGGCGAATAACACCAAGGCAAGTATCGCGGTGGCGTCAGCCAAGGGTGATACAGATTTGTGGCACTGTCGATTGGGTCACATGAGTGAGAAGGGGATGAAAGTACTTTGCTCAAAGGGAAGACTACCGGGTTTGAAGACAGTCGACGTGGGGATCTGCGAAGATTGTGTGTTTGGAAAACAGGCGAGAAGTAATTTCTCGAGGACGGGTAGGGCTTTGAGGGAAGCAAAGTTGGATTTGGTCCACACGGATTTGTGGGGGCCGGCCCCGGTAACTTCTCTAGGTGGTGCGTCATATTACATGACCTTTATTGATGATTCGACAAGGAAAGTCTGGGTTTATTTCTTGAAACACAAAGATGAGGCATTCGAGGTGTTTAAGAAATGGAAGGCTTTGGTGGAGAATCAGATGGGACTTAAGCTTAAGTGCTTGAGGTCAGATAACGGAGGGGAGTATGAGCTCGGGGAGTTCAAGGAATATTGTGCAGCGAATGGCATTCGCATGGAGAATACTCCAAAGGGCACACCACAACACAACGGGGTTGCAGAGAGGATGAACAAGACTTTGAACGAGCGGGCTAGAAGTATGAGGTTGAAGTGTGGACTTCCGAAGACGTTCTGGGCATATGCGGTTGACACGGCTGCTTTCTTGATCAATAGGGGACCATCGGTACCATTGGGGAATGAAATTCCAGAGGAAGCATGGATTGGCAAGCAGGTAAATTTGTCCTTTCTTCGTATATTTGGCTGCGTTTCATATGTTCATATTGATTCTGCTGATAGAACTAAGTTAGATGCAAAATCTGTAAAATGTACGTTTATTGGGTATGGTGGGGATGACTTCGGGTATAAGTTTTGGGATGACCAAAACCATAAAATTATTCGTAGTCGAGATGTGGTATTCAATGAACAGGTATTGTACAAGGACAGAAAGGGGGCATCTGATGATATTAGTTCGGAACCGGAGGTTGTAGAGGTGGATATTCCAGACTCGGGTGGGAGCAGGACGGTTCATGATGACCATGGTCAGGGGGTCACTGAAGATGAACCACATACTCCGGAACCGGATATTCCGCTGCGTAGATCCAGCAGATTGCGTGGATCACCTGACAGGTATACTCCTTCAAATTACTATTTATTGCTGACAGATAGTGGTGAACCGGAATGTTATGCAGAGGCTGTTCGTAGTGCACTTTGTGATAAGTGGAAAGCTGCGATGGATGATGAGATGGACTCATTGAAAGCCAATAAAACTTGGGAGTTGATTAAACTGCCTAAGGGGAAGAAGGCATTGCATAACAAGTGGGTTTACAGGATTAAGGAGGAAGCAAATGGCAGTAAGCGTTACAAGGCAAGGTTGGTTGTAAAAGGGTTTCAGCAAAAGTACGGTATTGACTACACCGAGGTATTCACTCCTGTTGTGAAGATGACCACTATCAGAATGGTTCTGGGGATAGTAGTGGCGGATAACTTGTTGCTGGAACAGATGGATGTAAAGACGGCCTTTCTTCATGGTGATTTGGAGGAAGAAATTTACATGGTACAACCAGAGGGTTACTTGTCTAAGGGTAGCGTTTGCAGGTTGACTAAGAGCTTGTATGGCCTTAAACAAGCCCCTAGGCAGTGGTACAGGAAGTTCGATGGATTCATGCACGATATTGATTTTATCAGATGTGAGGCGGATCATTGTTGCTACTTCAAGAACACGGACAATGGGTATATAATCTTGCTGTTATATGTGGATGACATGCTAATAGCGGGCTCTAGCAGTAGAAAGGTAAACAGATTGAAGGCTCAGTTGTCAGAACGGTTCGAGATGAAGGATTTGGGGGAGGCCAGAAAAATCTTGGGCATGCGGATTGACCGGAATAGGGAGTTGGGTAAGTTGGTTCTTTCACAAGCAGAATACGTTGAGAAAGTCTTGACAAGGTTTTGCATGGAAGAGGCGAAGCCAACAGGGACACCATTGGGTATGCACTTCAAGCTATCCGAGAAGGACTCACCTAAGGGCAAGGAGGAGCGTGACAAGATGGAGAGGACTCCATATGCTTCGGCAGTGGGGAGTCTAATGTATGCAATGGTGTGTACAAGGCCGGACATTGCACATGCGGTGGGAGTAGTCAGCCGGTACATGGGCAATCCAGGGAAGCAACATTGGGAAGCGGTTAAATGGATCCTGCGTTACTTAAAGGGTACTGCTGGTAAGGCTCTGTGTTTCTCAAGCAAGGATGTCGTGTTAGCGGGTTATGTGGATGCGGATTTGGCATCAAGTGATCTTGATAAGAGGAGAAGTACTACGGGTTATGTTTTCACATTGGGTGGTACGGCTATCTCCTGGGCTTCTAAATTGCAGAAGATCGTGGCTCAGTCGACTGCGGAAGCAGAATATGTGGCAGTGACAGAGGCAAGCAAAGAGATGGTATGGTTGCAGAACTTCTTGGGTGAACTTGGGAAGACGCGAAGTGGTAATGCTCTCTACAGTGACAGTCAGAGTGCAATTCATTTGGCTAGGAATCCGGCGTTTCATTCTAGGACGAAGCACATTGAGCTGAGGTTTCACTACATCAGACATCTCTTGGAAAGGAAGATCTTAAGGCTGGAAAAGATATTGGGATCGGAGAACCCGGCTGACATGTTGACCAAGGTGGTAAACCTTGAAAAGTTGAAGCTATGTAAAGCTTCAATTGGGCTTGGAGAATAGGAGAGGAAGAAGGCACTACCATGATCGAGGTGAGCATTAGGACGACACCAATGATGAGTTGAAGACGGATACGGGGTTTGTATATGCGGTTGATCTCTAGGTGGGAGATTGTTGGAGTAGAGATCCTTAAAGGAACAAAAAGGGGAATTCCAGGCGGAGGAGAGAGCGGGCGCTCGAGGCATAGCAGGCGGGCGCTTATTTGGACAGAAGGTTGGTCCTTCGGAAAATCAACATCAAGCGGGCGCTTGGGGTAGGCCAGACGGGCGCCTGGTCCGCTGACGAGATTTCGGGACTCCTTCTTTGTTTAGGTTTAGATCTTATTCCAGGGCATATATTTAAGCAATGTTCCGCCCCCAAACTTATTGTAACTCAGATTTAACATATTATAGTGCAAGATCCTGGCTTGGTAGTGCCCCCAGACGTAGTCAAACATATTGACGAACTGGGTAAACAATTTCTGTGTCTTTTCTTGCTTTGATTTCTTGTGCTTTGTTTGTGTGCTTTTATTGTTCTTGCGATTTGCTTGGGTAGTGGAGGGCCATATCCACAACAATATACTCGTTAAAATTGTAACAAGAGTTGGTCACGTGACCTCATGTGATTAACTTTGTTACTATTTGTAACTCATATCAATGTTTCTTTAACTCATAACCCAATTTTCTAAGTTAACTCTTCACTAAGTTGACTCCGCATTTTATACAACCTCGATAACCCTAGGTGACCCCCCCCACCCAACATTCATGTTTTAAAAAAAATGTTTAGTGATCACATTTGAAAACGGGCCTAAGTTCAGTGACGAGGATATGAGTTTTGCCTTCTATTAATCTAGAAACAACGCGTAAACTGTAAAGCAAAGGGTTATGTTGTTGGAACAATTTTAATCCCTGAATGCCACACTCACTTTAGAATAGGATTGAGGAAGAGATGAAGCGGAAGCGTTTAAGAACAATACCTGTTGAATCCATGGATGATGTAGGGAGAAATGAATAAGAAGAAGATGTAGGGAGAATGCTCTTCTAAATGATAAATGTCTTTCCTCTTTGCTTCTTTAACACTTAATGAAGATTTATGGAGAGAGTACTAATGAATAATGGAGTAGTCTTAAGGGTTGATGGAATGCCCTTTATATAGTAGACTTGGTGACATTTCATTTAGGGACCGCACCGCACCCTTTCAAGCTTTATGATAATAAATTACCCTTTTGCCCAATACAATTAGGTAATATATATCCAGGAATTCTACACATTTCATTATAAACTATACTTTATAATTAACATTATAATTATAACATTATGAATGGAAGTCTAAATGACTTGTGTTGCAAACCATGTCCTTACAATCTCCCACTTGGGTTGCAAAACAAAGTCCTTCCTTTAAATTATGAATATAACACAAATTATGAATATAAATTACCCTTTTGGGCTTATATTGTACCTTTAGTTTAAGGTGTTAACTAGCGTGAAAGCACTATAGTGGTAATCCTTGAAGATATAGCCACTACGGTGAAAATTATGGGGATGGAAAAAAAAATTTAGCCTTGTATAGTAAGAAGTTGATTAAGCTCGAGATGGTTTAAATATTTTGAATTTTTGAGGAGTAATCCTAAATATCCGATCTAATGGAAGTATCTTTAGAGTATAATTAGGGTTGTGAATAAGACAAGTTTGTAGTATCTCGAGAATTATGTTTAAGAGAAATTTGGATTCTTCAATTCTGGCCTTGGGTATGGATTTTAGTTAGGAGTGAAGATAGTGATTGAAGAAGGTTCGGTACGAGAGATTACTATGTTGTAAGCATTACTTAAGTTTACTATATGATGGGTTAAAGTGGATAATTGGGAAATTCGGGAAGAGACGGAACGAAAGTAACCGTGGCTATTGGATCATTCGGGTAAGTATTCTAAAATTCGGGTTAATAAATAGAGCTATCTATGACTAGGGATTGATTGTGGTTTTATTGATATCGCCTTAGCAAACTATAGTTGTTTTTATGGGACCAAGTTTAGAAATGATGTTAGTGGGTTATCAATGTTGGATAGTCATATCTTCTTCGAAAAGATAAATGTGAGTTAATACAAGTAGGTTGAGAAATACAAAGATTTTGATTGTATTATGTTTTATCACATAAGGAAGATGATTTTAGTAGTGGAATCATATTGATCGGATAGTTGATGACGGTAAATTTTTGAGTATATCATTGAGTCATTGGGTGACAGTAATCGTTAGCCCTATTCCTTCTCTTAATTATTCGGGTAGTAGTATGATTACATGGATTGATGTGTAGATCGTCAATGCGTGCGGATGAACCGGAAAAGTAAAACTTATGGATGTTGATGATTTAAGGGTTGATGGAGAGCGTAATGCTAATCAGGATCGAATCAACTATGTCTTAGAATTGGTGAACAAGTGATAGTCTTGAGAATTTGAAATTCGGTATGAAAGAGGAAGTTAACTTTAGGATGTTTGATATGAGTATACCTGAGTTATGTATGCGATTAATATATGTTGGGTTATTTGAGTCATGGAGACTATGTCCGATTTTTTTTTTGAGTACTTGATTGGGGTTATGAGTGCTATACGGGAACCGATATTATGTAGCCTCGATATGACTTCGTGTTATAAATTTTGATAAGAGAATTCGCGGGCGAATTCTTTTTAAGGAGGGTAGATTGTCGCGACCCGAAAATCCGCCTCTATTTTCGTAGTAATAAATATTTAATTATTTATTTATTTCTTATTTATTTATTTAAATTATTTATTTATTTAAATTATTTATTTATTTAAATAATTATGTGTGCATTTTGTGTTTCATAATATTTTATGCCTAGCATTTAATTGGTTATTTGTGCTAGTGTAGAGTGTTGGGTCTTAGTTGTTAGAGGGGAGTATAAGAGAATTGTGTTGTTAGTGGAGGAGGGGCCCTAAGTGTAACATTTTTAAAAATATCACCTTCTTCCTCCCTTCCTTCTCCCTCACTCTCTCATTCCCAGCATTCTCTCTCTCTCTCTCCTTGGTTGAAAAGGTAAAATTTCTCTCTTCCTTCTCTCTACATTCTAGCTATCTTCCCCTCATTATTTCTCATTTCTCATAACATGATAAATGTTTAGATCGTCGATAGGATCGTAGGGATCAAAGAAATTTCGAGTTCCGTCACCGTTGATAAATCCGGGTAAGTTGCTTTTCCCTCATTTATGTAAAAAATGCTCATCTTTAACTCCATTGATGCTCTAGTTGTTATATATGGCTTCTTTGGTTGATTTGGAACCTAATTGTAAATTCTTCATATTATTGTGAAATTTGGGTGTTTGAATCATTCCTTGGTTAGGGTTGTCCAAATGTTGCTAGATGAGTTATTTTAGGCTTAGAAGTTGTTTTGGCACTTAGGTAAACTAGTTGGGAGTGTTGGTGTTGATAGGGGTTGAAGTGGTGAATTTTGGGGTTGAAATTCGGGTAGAAGAACCCAGGAAGAATTCTGGGTTTGCTGATTTTGGTTGGAGGCGCGCGCATCCTATTGGGGTGAGGCGCGCGCACCCCTCCATCTCACCTTGTGCGTTTTTCTTCTGTTTATAGGAGGCGTGCGTACCCTATGTGTGGGAGGCGCGCGCACCCTTTGTATCCCGGTTGGTGCCTTTCTTTCTGATTAAGGGAGGCGCGCGCACCCTGTTGGTGGGAGGCGCGCGCACCCCTATTCCTTTCTGTGAAAATTATTCGCTTCTTGTCCAATCTTTCGAAGGCCATAACTTCTTCGTCCGAACTTCGTTTTGGACGTGTAAACTATCGTTGGAAAGATTTTTTCGATTACTATGTAATGGTTATATTGGACGCATGGTTCCAAATAAGAATGGTTGTCTTTTCGTTGAGGTTTAAGATCAAGGTGTGGTCTCGGTCTAGGTTTCGTAGTACTATTCTAGTTGACTTAGTTGTGCACCGTGGAACACTTTAGTAATTGAAATTAGTTCCTTTGTGAACTATGGTGTTATGTAATTTGATTAAGTATTGTTTGGGAATGTTTGGGCATCTTATGATGTATTCGTGATTGTTCCAATCGAATTGATTTTCGAGTAAGACTTGGTCTAGGTTTTAGGCGATGTCCTATAGTACCTAGAGGGTTGTTATTGAGCATCAAGGTGTAGGGTTTAGTCCGGTTGTGATCTTGTTCTAATAAGTGTAACCTTTTAGATTCGTTTAGGGTGTTTAGAATTGGTTCGTTATGAACGGAGGTAAAGCGTGAATTGGCAACTGGGTACCACGGTTTGATTAACCTTAAGGTGTATTCATTCTGATTTCCTACTTTGGAATTCTAGGTGTGATGAGATGGTTGAGTTCATAGTCCTAGTACATCTTTATGAGTAAACGTTTAGGATAATTTTGGGTTATAGTCGTTGTACTAATTGAGAGTGACCGTTTGGGTTGTGCTCTTAATGAGTAACTCATGGGTATCATCTTTAGGATGTGTTTGGTATGGAACCTTGTCTTGGAATCATTTGTTTTAATGATCAATGTTGTTGGGCTCCTTATGAGCAATCCTGTTTATCGTGGTTGAACACTTTTATGAAAGACTTCCTGTTATCGTTGTTTTTTACTCTTCTTGAGTAATAGTTGTACCTTTATGGTGATTATTGGGTATGGTTCCTTTGTGAACAAACGTGTTATGGTATTTGACTAAGTATTCTTTGAGAGTGTTGGGTTTGATCCGTTTGTGATCATGTTTGCAATGTATGGATGTGGATAACCGTTTGACTCTTTTTTAGTAACTTCATGTGTTTATGTTATTGTTGACCTCTTCATGAGGAATAGTCTGCCTCCTTTGTGATGAGCTTGGCTTGGTTCCCTGCTTTGGAATCAATGCACCGTTGTTGTTTCAAGCGAGTATTTATTATTATGTGCTTGTATAGAGTCCAGCTGGCATTGTTGTATTTGTTTTGGGCAGTGATGTATATTATAATGGCACGAGCCAAGTCCAGTATAATGTACTTCATTGGTAACCCAGTTTCCCCATGTTCGGTGGCCTTGAGTGGGATGCCCCTTCACGTGATCGTGGTTGGGATGAGCTAGCTCATTTGGTGAGTATTCTAGCTACACGCTTGGGGGTATGACTATGTGTTATTTCCCCCACTACTGGTTATTGTTGTTACTTGGTTCCGGAACCTACTTCAGCTCTATGATGCTGCTCAACGGATTCTTCTCAGAGGATTGTTGGTCCCAAAGGGCAACAAGGGTATGAAAAATAGCTAGAGGGGGGGGGGTGAATAGCTGTTTTAAAATTCTTTTCGTACCCTTGAAAAACTCAATTGCGAATGCGCACTTTATCAAGTAAGCGTTATGAAATGCGCCTAAGTGAGTGAGTGAAATGCACAGCGGAATTTAGTAATGAAAATAGGCGCAAAGTGATAAAGGGAGCGCAACACACACACTAAGTATTTTGGCTCAAAGTGAGTGAAATAAGGAACTAAGGCAAATGATATAACAAACACAACACAATTCAGTTCAATCAATCTACAATGAGTAAACAAGCAAATAGTGAGTGAAAATAATAACTTGAAAGAAATGACAAGATAATCACACAAGTTATTTGGAGAGGTTCGATCAATGAAAGATCTACGTCCTCTACCAAGATGGTTAGTCTTGGATTTCTAATGGAGATCTTATATAATGAGTGAGTGTTACAAATTACAATGTTTGAGCTTATACACTAACTCAAGATCTATTACTATGAAAGAACAAATCCAAAACAATAACCGGTGTATCTCTTAAAGAAGAATCTAAATGATCAATCTTAAAGAGGTGCGTGTGTGTTCTTAGTATCAAGGCTCTTTAGATCTTTGAGATGGAGAGCACAAGAAACTAAAGTGTTATAGCTTGAAGATCTGGGCTAAGGATGAAGGTATGAAGATGTTCTTGAGAAATCTGGAAAAACGAAGGCAATCTTCAAATCTTCAACAAATGCTAGAGAGAGAATTTCTTGATAATCTTAGCAAAACTCAGCAACTTCAAAACGTTAAAGTTATGGGGTATTTATAGTGAACTTAAAAAAAAAAACTAGCCGTTGGAGATCCTTGTGGATGAGATGAGCTGTCGCTCGTTGATTGGAGCATGCATATATTATGGTCACTTTGACACTCAACATAAATATGACCGTTATGGACACGTGTCAATAGATTAGGCGCATATGCATCTTTTAACCACCGTTGGATCATTGGCGTAATTTGAATTCTCTTCAAGTCTTCGAGTCTTCAATAAATCACTGAGTGTTGAATAAACACGTTGAGGAGCATTGAGCCAAGAGGCGCACAGAAGCGTGCGCTTAAATCAAGGGGCACATAGGCGCATAGCATAGCTAGTAATAGTCCTTGCGCGCGCTATGAAGGGCGCAGGGCGCAAATGAAGAGAGGCGCATGGCGCGTATGCGCGGCTCAAACTTACTGAGTGATTTTTCTTTGAATCTTGATCTTCTTGCCCTATTTCTAAGCCTATTTTATAACAATGGACATCTTAAAAAATGAAGTACAAATACTTCTTACATGTGGGTCTAAAGTCCATGAAATAAAGCTTAGGTGATGGATCAATCAAATCTAATAAATCCTATTACATTAAAACTGAGATATATGCGGGCATACCCAACAATCTCCCCCTATTTGATTGATGCCATTACCTACTATATCAAGGACAAACATTATACTTGATAAAAACATGTCCAAATGAATAAAATTGCTAAATCATGTCTCAAGTTAATGTACACACTAGTCCAAGATATAGATTTCTAATCTATTCCAATAAGGATAAAGAGTTACATATGGAAAGATAGAAACAACAGTTTAACACATTCAAAATGATATATGATTTTTAGTTTTGAAATGTGTTTAAACCAAGTTTAAACTTAATGTATGAAAGTATGAAACAATTCAATATGATGCATATGAATTTAAACAATATTCATTGTTCTACAAACAAGGAGTTTGAGTGAACAAGGTTTGATAATAAGTGATGCATTGTTCTTATTAAAACTTGGGAAGTAGGAGTTACAAATTACAAGTTTCGAATAGAACAAAGCCAAAAGATGTGCTAAAACAAGCAAGCACTAAAATCACTATCTTCAAAAGGGATTTACGAACAAAAAAATTCTAACTAACTATCAAAGAAAACTAAGGATTAGGAGGCGCGTCATCTTCCTTCAAACCTTCTTCAATTTCAGAAACGGAGCGCTGGATTTGTTTGGAAAGTTGATAGGCGCGGTTCACTAAACCATGAGTGTCTGTGACGCCGTCTCTGAGGTAGCGCAAATGACCAACATTGATGTTTTGATATTCTTCAATGGTGCGTTGAGTAATGGCTTGCTGTTGAGCGGCGTTTTCTGCAACGTTCTGAAAGTTAGCTTCAATAGCAGCCTGCGCTGAAACAATGTCAGAGGAAATCCTATCTGAGCGCCTGTCTGCGCTGGAGTGTCCGGCGTTGATGTCAACGGGCGCGCTGGGAGCAGGAGCAGAGCTGGAAGAGGGCGCATTAGATCCAGGCGCATGTGCATCAGGAGCAATTGGAGCAGCGCTGGATTCATCATTTGGTTCTGCACCATATACAGATAGTCCCAGGATTTGTAGCGCATCCTTAACTTCTTTGAGCTTATCAACAACGCTCAATAACTTATGGCTATCTCCAGCCACCATTTCAAACAATTTCCTTATATCCCCCGCTATGTTCAACTCTACTTCCTTTATAGCGTTTATAAAATCTTGGCCATCGGTGAGTTGGATGCCAGCGCTAATTCGCTCGTGAAGAGAAGCAAGAGTACCTTTGAATAAATCGTTCATCTGATCAATAGCATCATTCCACTGTTGAGGGGTCAGGAAGTGTTTGTCCTTGATGTTGGCATCTATGCGCTTTATCTCCCCCTTAATGGCAGCAATCTCATCAGCCTGCTGGGTAAGCATTGAAGTATGAAGCTCTAATTGTGAGTTCATTTGAGACTGGCCTTGCTGGAGTTGCTTTAGTAGAGAAATAACCACACTCATATCAGGAGTGGGAGGAGGAGGCGCAGGAGTAGAGGGGCGCGGAGTAGGAGCGCGGGGAGGAGATGGAATATATTCTGCACTTGAAGAAATTTCTTCAGGATGAGGCGCAGGAGCCTTTGGACGCACAGATGATGGTTTGCGCCTTAACTGTTCTGGCTCCCCCTGAGGTTGATCCTCGATATCTTCACCAAATAAATCTGCAGAAATTTTATTTCTGACTTGTTGACGATCAAACGATGGTGTTGGAGTAGGCGCATGAACGGTTGGAGGCGCATCATGAGCAGGCGCGCGTGCATCAACGCTAGACCCTGCGCCTTTGCGCCTTTCAGATTTAGATAAATCAGCAGCCTGTTTCAATCTGAATTCTTCATCTCTTTTTAACTGCGCTTCCAGTCTACTGGCTTCTTTAGCGCGTTTCAGCTCCTTTTCTTCTTCAGTGTCAGTTCTGGGGCGCTTAGCAGGTCTGCTTGGTTCTTCAGCAATCCCTTTGCCTTTCACTGCGCCAGAAATAGGTTCTGCGCGTGGCGCTACTGTAGCTTCTTCTTCACCATCTGCGCCAGCTGCTTCTTCATCAGACTCAGTGGCTTCATCTACCAACTGAGCGCCTTTCACCCTTGGCGCGCGCTTGGCCATGCGCTTTCTGCGCCTCTTCATCACTAAACTGTCCTTACCAAAGATAGGGACATCAGTGGTCTGGTAGGCTGGGTTCTCAGCAAGAAAATTAGCAAGCGCAGGGTAGGAGAGGAAGATTTTAGTGAGAATACGGCAGTGAGTCTTGAACTTCGTCTTGCCGTCAGCTTTGTTTTTATTGTACTTGTCAATCTGGTCCTGAAGATTAGTAAATAAGATCTGAGGCCAGTTGAGGATGGTTTTTGCCATGATGGCAGCTGTGAATTCCCACTGCTCCATAGTAAATCTGTTGACATTTCCAGTTTTGAAGATAATGGAAGTGCCAACCAGATGCGCAATATGCGCCAATAAATCACCACCATCTCTAATTTCCACCGTTTTGATATTGTTTTGAAGAGAAGGGATACGAAGAAGGGAACGCGCCATAATGTTTTGAGCGGCGGCTGAATAAGAATTGATTTTGCCAGCTACACTCAAGGGGCCAGATTTGTTGAAGTTGACAACGTTCTTTATAGTGCCGGCAGACATGGTTATCTCAACGTCTTGAACTACTGCGCGAATGCGATAGCGCACCATCCCTTCAATGTCTGTTGGAATTTCCACAAATTCTGCTGTAGAGAAAAATTCATCAACGAGGAGCGAGAGTAGAAAGGTTGCTCCAGAGTGAACAAAGGGAGAAGACCAGCCAGTCTGATATAATCCATAATTTCGACACCCATAGGATCAGCAGATAGCTCGTTTAAATCAAAAGTTTCACCAGGTCTGAAGTTAGATAGATCCTGGTACTTGTGTATTTAATACGTTCAATCATTGGAATTAAATTTGAGAATTGATTGAGCCGCAAAAGTTAATGTGCGCATGAAGGGGCGCATTACTTCAACAGGGCGCATACTCATCTAGGCGCGCAGAATGACTTAAGAGGCATTGAATGCTAGGCGCGCGCTAGAATTTGGCGCGCAAAGAGTTGAGCGCGCAGAAGTATTAGGCGCGCATAGTTTCCTTGAAACTTGAAATAATTTGTCATTTTGTCCTAATATACATAACTCAACAAAACATAAAATCATGAGTATTGACAAAACTATATTGAATTTAGTTGAGTTCAAGCATACCCATTTCACCTCTCAAAAACATGAACCGTTTCGCGTCGAGTGCTTTCGTTAGAATGTCGGCGATTTGATAGTCGGTTCCCACGTGTTCCAAATGTATATTGCCTTTCTCCACGTGGTCTTTGAGGAAGTGATATTTGATGTCGATGTGCTTGGTTTTTGAGTGCATGACAGGATTTTCAGAAACTGCAATTGTTGATGTATTGTCGCAGTAGATGGGACAATTTTCTTCGATGATATCATAGTCCACCAATTGCTGCTTCATCCAGAGTATTTGACAACAACAACTTCCCGCAGCGATATATTCGGCTTCGGTTGTTGAGACAGATACTGAAGCTTGTTTCTTACTCGCCCATGACACAAGTCTATATCCGAGGAAATGACAAGTGCCACTTGTGCTTTTCCTATCAATGGTGCATGCTGCGTAATCCGCATCTGAATAACCTACAAGTTTAAAGTTCGAATCTTTAGTGTACCAAAGTCCAAGGTTAACAGTGCCAGAGAGATATCTTATAATACGTTTCACAGCAATTAAGTGTGCTTCTCTAGGGTCGGATTGATAACGAGCGCAAACACAAACACTAAACATAATATCAGGCCTACTAGCAGTAAGATAAAGGAGTGAGCCAATCATACCTCGATAGAGCGTTTGATCAACACGTTTACCTTTTAAATCTTTGTCGAGTTTGTTGCCGGTGGCCATTGGAGTATCGTATGCTTTAGCGTTCTCAAGTCCAAACTTCTTGATTAAGTCCTTTGTGTATTTGGATTGGTTGATAAAAATCCCTTCACTCATTTGCTTGATTTGAAGCCCGAGGAAGAATGTGAGTTCTCCCATCATGCTCATTTCAAACTTGCTCTTCATTAGTTTCTCAAAACGCTTGCACAACAATTCATTAGTAGAACCAAATATAATATCATCAACATAAATTTGAACAAGTAATTTATGACCATTATGTTTGGCAATGAAAAGAGTTGTATCGATTTTACCGCGAGTGAAGCCTTTTTCAATGAGAAACTTTGATAGTGTATCATACCATGCTCTTGGTGCTTGTTTGAGTCCATACAAAGCTTTCTGGAGTTTGTACACATGATTTGGAAATTGTGAATCTTCAAACCCAGGTGGTTGAGCAACATAGACTTGTTCTTGGAGTTCACCATTTAGAAACGCACTCTTCACATCCATTTGATATAACTTGAAGTTCTTGTGAGCGGCGTAGGCTAAAAATAATCTGATAGCTTCAAGTCTTGCTACGGGCGCGAAAGTTTCATCGTAGTCGATTCCTTCTTCTTGCCTATAGCCTTGTGCGACCAATCTTGCTTTGTTTCTCGTGATGGTTCCATTCTCATCCATCTTGTTCCTGAACACCCATTTCGTACCAATCACTCCTTGATCATTTGGTCTAGGAACTAGAGTCCAAACCTTACATCGTTCAAATTGATTGAGTTCTTCTTGCATTGCAACAACCCAATTAGGATCTTGGAGCGCTTCATCAGCCTTCTTTGGTTCAATTTGAGAGATAAAAGCAGTGTAAGCATCAAAGTTTGTAGCTCTCCTTGTACGAACACCAACTTGTAGATCACCGATGATATTAGTAATTGGGTGACCTCTAACTTCACGAATTTCAGGAGGTAAGTTAGGTTGAGTCGTAGTAATTTGAAGGTCTTCAATTGGTACATCTTCACCAGATTCAAAGTCATTGAAATTTGGGGGTTGAACTGGCTCAGAATTGAAATTTGGGTTTACACCAAATGCAGCAGTAGAAATAGGCGCGTGAGAGGAATCATGAGGCGCATCATTTGAGTGAGGCGCAATAGATGATTCACCAGGCGCATGATAAATTGAATTAGGCGCATTTGATGTAGATGGATTTCCTTGTGTTGATAGATTCTGATCTTGAGTGGGCGCAACATAAATAGGAGCACCTGTATCATTTAGCTCAATAGGATCATCAGCAACATTTGGAGCCAAATGTGGCTCAAGGAGAGAATGTTCATCAAATGTAACATGTACAGATTCAACTATCACTAATGTAGTTCTATTAAAAACACGAAAAGCTTTAGAGTGTTTGGCATACCCAACAAAAATACCTTCGTCGGCTTTGGCATCGAATTTACCTCTATGTTCATTTCCGTTGTAGAGGATATAACATTTGCAACCAAAGATCTTGAAGAATGCAATGTTGGGGGTTCTACCACACCAAAGTTCATACGGAGTCTTGTTGTGAAGTTTATTGATGAGGGAACGATTTTGAGTAAAACATGCAGTGTTGATAGCTTCTTCCCAAAAGTACTTAGGCAATTTAGCTTCAGCTATCATAGTCTTTCCCGCTTCAATCAACGTTCTATTCTTTCGTTCAACAACGCCATTTTGTTGAGGGACTCCGGCGGTTGAAAAGTTGTGATCTATCCCATGATCTTCACAATATCGAGCAACACCGTTGTTCTTGAATTCTGTTCCATTGTCGGATCGAACACTAACGATGTCATCTTCTTTTTGGGTTTGGAGCAGTCGAAATAAAGTAGTGAGAATATCATAACAATCATCTTTTGTAATCATCATCTCCACCCATGTATATCTTGAATAATCATCCACCACAACTAGAGTATACTTGTTTCTTCTAATACTTGCGGTGGAAACTGGTCCAAATAGATCAATGTGAAGCAGTTGCAAACATCTTGTAGTTGAAGGATTTGACTTGCTTGAAATGACTGCTTCGGTTGTTTGCCAAGTTGACATGCGGCGCACTTTTTTGTCATGATGATCAGCAACCTTGGGAAGTCCTTTGACAAGATTATTCCTGCTGAGTTTAGATAGATACTTGAAGTTCAAGTGACTTAAGCGCTTGTGCCACAGCCAACTATTTTCGTTCACACTTTTAGCTACAAAACAAAGATTAGTACTAGAGTTCATACTATGGAAATCAATAATATAAATGTTTGTCTTACGATATCCCGTGAGTAAGATAGCTCCAGTTTTGCCATTCTTGATAAGACATTGCGTTGAAGTGAAATGGCATTCTAATCCTTTGTCGCAGAATTGAGATATGGATAATAAGTTGTGCTTGAGCCCTTCGACGAGTGAGACTCTTTCAATGCACACTTTGTCTTTCTTGAGCTTTCCATATGCTACAACTTGACCTTTGTTATTATCGCCAAATGTTACGGAGGGACCTCTTTCTTCATGGACATCTTCTAATAAGGATTCATCCCCAGTCATGTGTCTTGAACACCCACTATCGAGAATCCATTCATAATTTCTAGCTTTTGAAGATCCAGCCATGAAACAAAAAAACTGAAATATAGACATTTAAGCAGGTCCCCTTTATTCCTTTTGGGTCCTAGGGTTAGCAACTTTTGACAACCCAATCTTGCTTGACCTTAGGATTTTTACATCCTTTGGCATTTGGAGTGAATCGCAAAAGGCATTCCACGGCCTTGTGTCCTGAACAATCACAAATGGAACAATGATGAAAGCCACCAATCACGTGAGTTTTCACAGACTCTTTACTTTTCTTGGGGATGGCATTCTTCTTTGGGTCAGATGGACTAGCCTTAACAAAATCTTTCTTTTGAAATTTTGGAGCGCTTGTTCTTGGAGGGCGCATAGGGCTAGGAGGCGCACGGCGATGAGGCGCGTGGCTCTTAGGCGCATAATGAGCACTCGGAGAAGGAGCGCGCCTATTTTCAAGAATGATTTTGCTAGGAGATGGTTCATCTGTAGCTATATCTTTCCCATTAGCTTTCCCAAATTGCTTCGTTGGGTAGACATAATGGAATGTTTGTTTCTTGACTTTTTCCTGTCCTTTACCTATTAAATTAGAATGTTTTTCCTTGGGAATTTCAAAAGTTTGTTGGTTGGTAAATTCACTATCTCTTTCAGCACAGACATCACATTTAAAGTTGTCACTAGTTGAAGAGAATCCCAAGCCACTTTTATCACCACTGACTTTTTGGGACTCAAATATATTCTCCATAGTGACACGAGAATTGGACCACTCATTTGTAATCTTTTTAAGATCAGTAATTTGAGCAATCAATTCATCGTTTTGAACTTTAAGAAGTGAGTTATGTTCTGTTAGAAAAGTGTTTTTAACAGTAAGAGGAGTCATGCTCTTTATCTGCTCCTTAAGGAGGGTGAGTTCAGATTTAAGTAGAGATTTCTCAGTCTTAAGCTGGGAAATTTCATCACATGATAGTGCTAAAGCTTCCTTCATACTATCAAATCTAGTAATTACCTTTTCAGCCTTCTTGAACAATTTTTCTTGTTCAGCAATCACTTCATCATTGATTTTGGAGATTGGAGCAGTAGGTTCAACCTGTGGTCTAATGTATGCTCCTTTTCTCAATTTGTTCCTTGCTCCAAGATCACATCGTGAGAATAGCAATCCACCATCGTTTTGAGCCGGAGTGAGAAATCCTTGTTCAACGAGCTCGCTAATGGTTGGTCCTTTCTTCTTTTTCACTTCTTGAAAACCTGCATATTTCTTGATAGGTTTATTCAAAGCATTCATATTGGGAACATCCTTGGAGAAGTCATCATCCGAATCATAAGCATCAACTTCATCATCATTTGCCATCAAACAAACGAGTCCATCATCGGAATCTTCATCGCTCTCATCGGAGTCTGTTTCAATCCAAGTATTGTGCTCATTTGCTGGTGCTTCTTCTTCAGCAACCATTCCCTTGTGACGAGTAAACTTGGGAGTGAATTTGGGAGTATGGCTGCTCTTCTTCTGCATATGTTCAAATTTGGGAATCGGGCAGCTTGATGCAAAATGTCCGGGTTTCCTGCAATTAAAACAAACAAGATCTTCTTTTCTTTTTGAATCACTGCTCCTTGAAAACTTTTGAGGAGCTTTGCTGGTAGATCCTTGAAATTTGTTGGTTGAGCCGGGTCTTGAGAATTTTCTGAATTTTTGAAATTTCTTCACAAATATAGCGAAGTCTTCATCATCCATGTCTAATAGCTCAGAAGTAGAAATTTTGGGATCGGAGCTTTTCTCATCTTGTACAGGCGCAGGTGTAGGTCCAGGTGTAGGCGCAGCTTCTCTGTGCGCCATCATAGCCATAGATTTTGACTTTCCTTCAGTTTCGCTGATTCGTTGGAGTTTGAGTTCGTAGACTTTGAGATTTGCATAAAGGTTTCTTAAAGTCCAAACATCTAAAGTTCCAGCGTCTTCAAGAGCGCTAGATTTATGTAGGTATCTTGATCCAAAAGCTTGTAGAAAATTTACATTTAAATCTTTGTTAGTAAACTTCATGCCAAGTGAAATACATAGATTGATAATTTCACAGCAGCGTTCATAAGTTTGCCTCAAGTTTTCACCGGGGAGTTGAGAGAAATTGTTGAACCTCTTTTGAACTTCGTATTTTTTGTTCTCCTTGCAAACCGTGTCTCCTTCTATGTGCTCTTCAATAGCATCCCATAGCTCATTAGCAGTAGCACAATGCATGACTTGTTGTTTCATAGCCGTGCTTAGAGTGGTTAGAAGAATGTTTCTTGATTTTCCATCATTTGCAACTCTTCTAATTTCTTCCTCGGTCCATTCTTCCCTTGGTTTGAGAACTGTAGGTTGGGCAGCGTTGGTGCGTGGATTTGGATTCGCCTTCATCGGAATATAAGGTCCATAAACGACGGTGTCATGGAGCCTTTCATCGATTGAGTTGAGATGAGTCAATATGCTGAATTTCCACACGTCAAAATGATCTTCATCAAAGACCGGAACGTGAGTGTAGTTTGCAGTTGCCATAGGTTTTGAGTTTGCCATTTAGAATCGGCACCCAAGCTGTTAAGCTTGAAAAACGAAAAATGTTTTATAAAGGTGTTTGCTCTGATACCATTTGTTGGTCCCAAAGGGCAACAAGGGTATGAAAAATAGCTAGAGGGGGGGGGGGTAAATAGCTGTTTTAAAATTCTTTTCGTACCCTTGAAAAACTCAATTGCGAATGCGTACTTTATCAAGTAAGCGTTATGAAATGCGCCTAAGTGAGTGAGTGAAATGCACAGCGGAATTTAGTAATGAAAATAGGCGCAAAGTGATAAAGGGAGCGCAACACACACACTAAGTATTTTGGCTCAAAGTGAGTGAAATAAGGAACTAAGGCAAATGATATAACAAACACAACACAATTCAGTTCAATCAATCTACAATGAGTAAACAAGCAAATAGTGAGTGAAAATAATAACTTGAAAGAAATGACAAGATAATCACACAAGCTATTTGGAGAGGTTCGATCAATGAAAGATCTACGTCCTCTACCAAGATGGTTAGTCTTGGATTTCTAATGGAGATCTTATATAATGAGTGAGTGTTACAAATTACAATGTTTGAGCTTATACACTAACTCAAGATCTATTACTATGAAAGAACAAATCCAAAACAATAACCGGTGTATCTCTTAAAGAAGAATCTAAATGATCAATCTTAAAGAGGTGCGTGTGTGTTCTTAGTATCAAGGCTCTTTAGATCTTTGAGATGGAGAGCACAAGAAACTAAAGTGTTATAGCTTGAAGATCTGGGCTAAGGATGAAGGTATGAAGATGTTCTTGAGAAATCTGGAAAAACGAAGGCAATCTTCAAATCTTCAACAAATGCTAGAGAGAGAATTTCTTGATAATCTTAGCAAAACTCAGCAACTTCAAAACGTTGAAGTTATGGGGTATTTATAGTGAACTTAAAAAAAAAAAACTAGCCGTTGGAGATCCTTGTGGATGAGATGAGCTGTCGCTCGTTGATTGGAGCATGCATATATTATGGTCACTTTGACACTCAACATAAATATGACCGTTATGGACACGTGTCAATAGATTAGGCGCATATGCATCTTTTAACCACCGTTGGATCATTGGCGTAATTTGAATTCTCTTCAAGTCTTCGAGTCTTCAATAAATCACTGAGTGTTGAATAAACACGTTGAGGAGCATTGAGCCAAGAGGCGCACAGAAGCGTGCGCTTAAATCAAGGGGCACATAGGCGCATAGCATAGCTAGTAATAGTCCTTGCGCGCGCTATGAAGGGCGCAGGGCGCAAATGAAGAGAGGCGCATAGCGCGTATGCGCGGCTCAAACTTACTGAGTGATTTTTCTTTGAATCTTGATCTTCTTGCCCTATTTCTAAGCCTATTTTATAACAATGGACATCTTAAAAAATGAAGTATAAATACTTCTTACATGTGGGTCTAAAGTCCATGAAATAAAGCTTAGGTGATGGATCAATCAAATCTAATAAATCCTATTACATTAAAACTGAGATATATGTGGGCATACCCAACAAGGATTATGATGTGTTTCTAGAACCTTGGCTCCGTATCCACCTATGAGTGTTTATTTCAGCTTTATGTGCTGCATGATGAGCTGGACGTTATTTTCAACTGGTATGGGACGGTTGGCGATAGGGAGCCTCTCATTTGTTATTATGTGATTGTATGCTATGATTGATTATTGGATATTACTGTTCATGATAGCATGACATCTAGTTGCATTTAGTAGCTTACTAAGATTTTATCTCACCCCGTTTCTTGTTTCAAATTGTTTTTCCTTAACCCCCCCCCCCAGGAAAGCAAGTGGTATCGTTTGAGGTCCGTTGTATCTGGAGTCTTCTGAGCAGGTTGATCGCTTTTGGGGTAGTTGCTCTTCAGAGCCTCTTTGTATATGGTTGAAAGGTCGTGGTCGTCCAGGGTTATGTATTTACTGTGGTCCTTTGGGAATCTATATTATTAACAGTTGTTCTTGCTTCCGCGTTTGTTTCTAGTCTCCGAGTTATAATCTCGTTGAGGTATTGTTTGTTGGTATTGGTTTATAGTAGAATTCACGCGCCCGGCTTGGTATTTAGTATTTTTGAGATGTATATTGTAAATTTTACATTTATGGATTTTTGGAATTTCCGGGGCGTGACACAACTAGTCCAACTTAACAAAATGAGATCAAAACTTTAAATAATAGAACAACTAATGAAAGAACAACACAAACTCCCACTATACTAAATGTTATCAAAAGTTGTTACACCCATATGAGCAACATGCTCGTGAAACACTGAAGATGGTAACTCTTTCATAAATAGATCCTTTAAATAGAGTTTGTTTCTATAAGTTGTATCCTTTTCGTTCATTTTGTACTCTTTTCTTTATAACAAGATAATTAATGTCTAAATCCATAAACCCTTGTTAGAGTACAGAACTGCTACCTGATAGTCATTTCTTAATTGGTCTTTCGACACTTGTTTTTGACAAATCACAGTCCATTAAAACATATGCAGCCATCTATTTAACTAATGTCGGAATACCTAATTATCTCAAGATGACCCGACTTCAAAACATAGGCATGTAGTTCTTTAGTGTTTTGTAAATACTTCTATCATTCTTTTGGCCGCTACTTAATGTTCTTTCCGGATTGCTTTGGTATTGACAAAGCATCCCAACGTTAAATGTAAGATTTACGTATACATTAAGCTTCCTACTGCTGATGCAAAGAGGGAATTTTCCATATACTTGGATTCAAAATTTACCTTTAGGACACTGTTTGAGACTAAGAATGTCTCCTATAAAATTAGGGGTGTCATGTGGTTTACAGTTTTGCATGCTAAACCTTTTGTAATACCTTTCCATATGGCCTTTTGTGATAATCCTAAAACATCTCGTGAGCGATCACGGTGAATTTGGATTCTTAATACAAAGATGCCTTACCAAGATCTTTCATTTCAAATAAGAAATTTCTTAGTTTCCTTAATAAGGTTCATATCATTACTAGCAAGCAAAATATCATCCACATATAAGACCAAAATTATAAATTTACTCCCACTGAACTTATGGTATACTTAATATTTACCAAGATTCATTCCTAAACGAATGAAAGAATAACTTGGTTAAATTCTAAATACAATTAATGAGAAGTTTTACTTAAGTTCATAAATGAATTTCTCCATATAGATAGTTTCCTTAATGTCTCCATTAAGAAAAGTTTTCTCTAATATCCATTTAATGAAGCTTAAGATCAAAGGTGCTACTAGTGCCATAATGATCCTAAGGAGCTTTTAGAAGATACCGGAAAAGTGTTTCTTTCTTTATAATCAATACATTTCTTATGAGTAAAAATCTTTAGCAACTAGATGGGCTTTATATCTTTCAACATTACTTTGTGAATCCTTTTAGGTCTTAGAGACCCATTTATAGGTTTCACATCCTTATGTAATGAAATAAGATCCCAAACGTTGTTATCTTTCAAAAGATTGTAACTCTTTATTAATGGCATTAATCTTCTTATGAGAATTATGACTATTGATGGTTTTATGGAAGATAAATAGATTATCTCCCACTATACCTAAGTGTCCTTTATTCTCGACAAGATACACTTAATGAATATCCGGAATTGCATTCCTTCTTACTCTATTTGATCTCTATAAGGGCACCGGTTCTTACTAATTTTGAGGTTGTTTGAATTTCCTTCTTATGATCAACATTTCCATGTTGTTCAATATTTATAGGGAAATCATTTTTATTTTGAATTGTATGTTCTTCTTGAATGTCAAGTACAAAACTTGATATCCAATTAGAACTATAGGAAATGGTATATAAATGGATTCCATATAAATGAATTCCTCTTCCTTTTCAAATTCAAAATATTACTCCAAATTCTCCCACTAAATTCAACATCCCTAAAAGAACCTAGCATTTCTCGTTTTTCAAAACGTTCTAACTTTCGGGTTGTAAAATTTATATATCCCCTAGTTCTCTTGGCTTACCCCATGAATAACTACTAATAATCTTACGTCTAACTTTCCCTTAGTAGACTTATAAAGTCTATCCTTATGCTAGACAACCCCATAAATGAATATGATTTAAGGACGAATAAGGAACACGTCCTTAAATCATTAAGGGTTTATATTAGTAGCTTTAGAGGGAGCTTTAATGAGAATAAAGGTTGCGGCTTTAACGTATCGCCCATAATGAGTGAGGTAAGAGAAGTATAAAACATACTTATTACCATATCCATAAGGATTTTAATATGTCTCTATTACAATATTCATGCTAGGCGTACCCGGCTCAATGTAGAGAGAGATAATCCCACACTCTTTCAAAATAGCGAGTAAAAAGGACCTAGACGTTGTTCCTTTTAACAATCATTCCAAAGATGTATACACCATCATGAATGACCCTAATGTTCTTAATAGTCTTCAAAGTTGATTTCCAACTTTATCTTTATAAGACTTTTACAACGTCCAAACTCAATATTTTATGAAGCAAATAAATGTATTCAAACTAAGAGTTAGTCATTTTGAACATAATAACTATTGTTGACCTTTTCCATGAAGGAATAATTAATGGCCTACAAATATCCGAATGCATTAGTTCATTGAGACACTTGATGCTCTCGAGAATACTATAATGTTTGTAAATTTACTTTAAGGCATTTAATGCAAAAGTATTTTCCAAATTATCAAGTTTGTTGAAGATTTTCCTTTAACATAGGCTTATCAATTTTCCTCTTGGAAATATGACCCAAATGCCTATGCTTTAATAAAATATAAACTTTACTCGATAACTTTTGCTTTTTAGTTTTGGTTTCATTATTTAAGGGACACATTTATTGTTTGAATAATGTTAAGTAAATAAAGAACACTTGACAAAGTACTAATACCAACAACATTGGAATTTAAAATAAAAGTCACAAAAATGAACAAAATAACCTTCTTTATTCAATATTGTGATATATATATTAAATTCCGTCTAAATGACGGTACAACAAATGTATTATTCATACAAACAATACTTAGTACTTAACAATAACTGAAAAAGAGTCCTTATGCCTAAAACTTCAACCGGATTCCCAGCTCCCATATAGATGAATCTCTCATCTTTACTGGTTTTTCGGTAACTCAGGCAATCCTACATAGACATTCATTATGTGAGTTGTTGTAACATAATTCAACCACTATGTATATGTAGGAAATGAAACCAAATTTAGCCTTAATATAAACAAGACCAAATGACATACCTTTCTTAGCACGCCAAGCGTGATACTTAGGGCAGTCGAACTTCATGTGTGTAAGGTCCTTGCAAAAGAAGCATTTATTTTTCTTTATGATAATTGGATGATCTCTTAGGCTTCTTTTTACTTGCAACCGCAATTTCCTTCCCTTTTCTCTTTGTCCCATGAGAAGAGGTAGATGCCAAACATCCCTCAATCATATCAAGGAATGTTTTAGCATCAACGTCCTTGGAGACACCGTCCAAAATGGTCTCCGGGACAACTATATTCATGATCATTAGGCTCACGCGGTTAGAGCGTTCCCACTTCTCATTATTTAAGCAATCTTCTTGAGTGCTTATATCAGAAAGAGGAAGAGGAAACGGTTCCCTTAATGCGTGATCTATGTCCATATAGCCTAAGATTATTATCAATTTATTTTTCCAAGTTTTAAAATTAGTCCCGTTAAGCATCGGTAAAGTACTCATAGCAGTAATCACAGATGAAGCAATAAGTAAATATGTTGGGTTTTTGAGAACAAAAAAGAATGAAAACAAAAACATGAATAAGAAACTACAAAATGAAAAATGATTAATTATATCAACGAAATCCATCAATAAGACAATCAACATGACATCAAAACTAATCTTTGGATTGCGAGTTGACTCATAAATGATTGCCTTAGGTAACAAGTAATTTGAACTTATATTTTAATAAATACTTAATCTTCCTTTGGGCCGACATAAGTACCTAAGAAAATATCCTAATGTTCATTTTATTTGTTACCACATGAATGCCTAAGTTTAGTCAAATGTCAAGATCTTCTTTGGAAAATTCAAGTCATTCACATATTAACTTAAACATCCAACACTTTACAATTTAAGGGTTTAAATAACGTAAATCACTTAGACGACAATATTATTTAAACAATGAATAAAATTGTCAGAGCATATAATTAATCAACAAATTTTAAGGTTTGAAATAATTTATGGTTTTATTCCAAAAGGGAAAACAAATAGTGCAAAACTTTTAAAAAATCCAAAATCTATGAATAGTGTCTGCTCGGCCGAGCACTAAAGACAGAATGGTTTTGGCTTTATTAGGCAAGAAGTGCTCGGCCGAGGCTTATATGGTGCTCGGCCGAGCACCACTTTCAGAAACATATGCCTTTACGACATGCATAGCACCGATTCATGTGCTCGGCTGAGTCATATAAACTGCTCGGCCGAGCACTCCAAATTTCTGCACTTTCTGAATTTTGTTTAATAATTTCCCAAAACATGAAATGACAAGTAGATCCACATGGTATGTTCTTGACAACATAGACCATGATATATAGGGATAATCTTGTCCTTTTAAAACATGGAATCAAGTATGTAGATCCACACAATTATGCATAACACATAATTATGTTATTAGGGATAGTCAAACTTGAATCCTTTTATTTATGCAACAAAACCTTTCAAACCATTTTCTTACATTTAGATGATGATTATCAGTGCTCTATGAACGAATTAGAGTCCCTTAATCAACATCAAAACTTTATGATTCAACAGGAAAAATGAATCAAAATGAAAGCACAAACTTTCCTAAAAAGAACTCAAACTTAAACCAAAGATGAGCGGGGCTCTGATACCAATTGTTGGAACAATTTTAATCCCTGAATGCCACACTCACTTTAGAATATGATTGAGGAAGAGATGAAGCGGAAGCGTTTAAGAACAATACCTTTTGAATCCATGGATGATGTAAGGAGAAATGAATAAGAAGAAGATGTAGGGAGAATGCTCTTCTAAATGATAAATGCCTTTCCTCTTTACTTCTTTAACACTTAATGAAGATTTATGGAGAGAGTACTAATGAATAATGGAGTATTCTTAAGGGTTGATGGAATGCCCTTTAAATAGTAGACTTGGTGACATTTCATTTAGGGACCACACCCTTTCAAGCTTTATGATAATAAATTACCCTTTTGCCCATCACAATTAGGTAATATATATCCAGGAATTCTACACATTTCATTATAAACTATACTTTATAATTAACATTATAATTATAACATTATGAATGGAAGTCTAAATTACTTGTGTTGCAAACCATGTCCTTACATATGTACCTCGCTAGGTTGATCTATTTCAATTTCGCTCAAGGGTTTGAGCGAAAATTTGCCCATCAATACAACTCAGGAGTTTGAGCGAAAATTCGCCCACCATTACAAATGAATTTGCAAAAGATTTTATTTTTTGGCTCACCTTTGACATATTAATCACATAAGCTATCGAAATCCAAAAGTATTTGATCTTACCACTAAACTAACTAAGATTATGCAAATAGCCCCCAAAATGAATTTCTGTTAACTTTTTTCTGTTAGTTGCTTTCAAAATCTCTGTTATAACCTCAATAAAGATTTATAAATATTACTTTTCAATTGTAAATTGTCGATTGCATTTTATACATTATAAATAATACTTACGGAATAAAAATTTAGAATTTCATAACATGAATATGTTACATTAAAAATAATTGAAAAATAAAAAGTAATATAAGTCAACAAAAATTGAAAGAAATGAGAAACTATAATTGTAATTTCAAATTTGACTCCTCTTTGTTTCAAATACAATTTGCAACTTGTGTGTGTAACCTTCAATAAAAAGTCAGGAAAAATCCTATTTACACCCCTCAATTTTAAATTTCAGATTTCAAAATTATAATATGTTCAATTTTTTTTATGGACGTGCTTATATTTATAATTTTTTTAAGAGAAAAAATTATAGTATACTGTGTCACTGCAAAACATCAAATTTACAGCAACCAATCAGATTATGCCACCTTAGCTAAAATTTAGTAAAAAGTGATAATTATTATCACAATTGTAAAATTTCCTAACCATAGTTAAACACTTGTCATCTGTTCAAAACATTCTCCACGCAACTTAGTACCAGGAAAAGTATAACAAAAGAAGCCAATGACCATCCGGTCATCTTCTCCGGCAACGGGAGTGAGAAAAAAAATAAAATTCTAATCTCAGATTGTTGGAACAATTTTAATCCCTGAATGTCACACCCACTTTAGAATAGGATTGAGGAAGAGATGAAGCGGAAGCGATAAAATATATACATGTTGAATCCATGAATGATGTAGGGAGAAATAAGATGAAGAAGAAGAAGTAGGGAATGAAGATCTTCTAAGTAATAGTGACTTCTTAATCTCTCAAGTACTTCAATAATGTGAAGAGAATTTAGGAGAGATAACAAGAATGAATAGTTGTTTCTAGGCTTGATGGAAGGGACTTTAAATAGGAAACATTGTGTCACTTCACCTAGGGACTACACCCTTTCAAGAAGCTTAGTAATATTATATTACCCTTTTGCCCATCACAATTAGGTAATTATATATCCAAGAATTCTACACATTTTATTATCAACTATACTTTATAAATTAACATTATAATCATAATTTTATAAATGGAAGTCTAAATGACTTGTGTTGCAAGCCATGTCCTTACAATCTCCCACTTGGGTTGCAAAACAAAGTCCTTCCTTTAAATCATGAATATAACACAAATGACAACCCTTATGTGCGCACTTTATTGTCATTTATAACAATCTCGTCCATTAGCCATACAAGTATAGGACTAAAGGGGCCGTCGTTGTAATTGATTCGCAACTAAACCCACAATAATCACGTATACAAATCCAACTAAATGACATAGATCAAAAGTATAGATGTGTAGCATGGAATCATAATGAATATATACATATTCTTCCAACTAGTCCAACTTAACCAAATGAGATCAAAACTTTAAATAATAGAACAACTAATGAAAGAACAACACAAACTCCCACTATACTAAATGTTATCAAAAGTTGTTACACCCATATGAGCAACATGCTCGTGAAACACTGAAGATGATAACTCTTTCATAAATGGATCCTTTAAATAGAGTTTGTTTCTATAAGTTGTATCCCTTTCGTTCATTTTGTACTCTTTTCTTTATAACAAGATAATTAATGTCTAAATCCATAAACTCTTGTTAGAGTACATAACTGCTACCTGATAGTCATATCTTAATTGGCCTTTCGACACTTGTTTTGACAAATCACAGTCCATTAAAACATATGCAGCCATATATTTAACTAATGTCGGAATACCTAATGATCTCAAGATGATCCGACTTCAAAACATAGGCATGTAGTTCTTTAGTGTTTTGTAAATACTTCTATCATTCTTTTGGCCGCTACTTAATGTTCTTTCCGGATTGCTTTGGTATTGACCAAGCATCCCAACGTTAAATGTAAGATTTACGTATACATTAAGCTTCCTACTGCTGATGCAAAGAGGGAATTTTCCATATACTTGGATTCAAAATTTACCTTTAGGACACTGTTTGAGACTAAGAATGTTTCCTTTAAAATTAGGGGTGTCATGTGGTTTACAGTTTTGCATGCTAAACCTTTTGTAATACCTTTCCATATGGCCTTTTGTGATAATCCTAAAACATCTCGTGAGCGATCACGGTGAATTTGGATTCTTAATACAAAGATGTCTTACCAAGATCTTTCATTTCAAATAAGAAATTTCTTAGTTTCCTTAATAAGGTTCATATCATTACTAGCAAGCAAAATATCATCCACATATAAGACTAAAATTATAAATTTACTCCCACTGAACTTATGGTATACTTAATATTTACGAAGATTCATTTCAAAACAAATGAAAGAATAACTTGGTTAAATTCTAAATACTATTAATGAGAAGTTTTACTTAAGTTCATAAATGAATTTCTCCATATAGATAGTTTCCTTAATGTCTCCATTAAGAAAAGTTTTTTCTAATATCCATTTAATGAAGCTTAAGATCAAAGGTGCTACTAGTGTCATAATGATCCTAAGGAGCTTTTTAGAAGATACCGGAAAAGTGCTTTCTTTATAATTAATGTCTTCCTTTTGAGTCAAATCTTTAACAATTAGATGAGCTTTATATCTTTCCATATTACCTTGTGAATCCTTTTGGTCATAAAGATTAATTTAATCCCAATAAGTTTCACATCTTTAGGTTAGACGTGTCCAATTCCTAGCCGGAACCGGCTAACCGGCGGTTAACCGGCCGGTCAAAACCGGCCAACCGGTTAACCGGCTAACCGTTTCGGATGTTAACCGGATGGGTCCGGTCCGGTTAAGGTTAGACATTACACAAACCGGCAAACCGGCGGTTATAACCGTCGGTTAAGTAACCGGTTGGACCGGCGGTTATAACCGGCGGTTAACGGTTAAACCGGTTTTTCCAGAAATGCCAGTGTGGCCCCTCCCAACGGCTAGTTGACCAGAAAGGTCCAAAACGGCTAGTTTGTCAGTTTTTGGCCGTTACTTTTCTGACCAAAAACGGCTATAATGCAGAAAAAAAAAAAAAAAGTTTTTTTTCCAGTTTTTTGATACTATAAATATCCCCCCCCCTCCTCCCAATCTTTTCCCACAATTCTACCCTACCTACTTCTCTCCATATTTCTCTCTCTACTCTTCAAAGACTCCAGTTAATTTTCAAATTTCAGTTAGTTTCCAGTCAGTTATTTAACAAATTCCAGTTAGTTTCCAGATTCCTGTCAGTTATTTAACGAATTCCAGTCAGTTTTTTAACAGTTCCAGTTAGTTTATCAGTTTTCAGTTAGTTTTTTTCAGACTTCCAGTCAGTTTTTTAACGGTTCCAGTTAGTTTATCAGTTTTCAGTTAATTTTTTCAGATTTCCAGTCATTTTTTAACGGTTCCAGTTAGTTTTATCAGTTTTCAGTTAATTTTTTTCAGATTTCCAGTCAGTTTTCTAAGGTTCCAGTTAGTTTGTCAAATTGTCAGTTTTTAGTTAATTTTTTCCAGTTTTCCAGTCAGTTTTTAACGGTTCCAGTCAATTTTTTAACGGTTCCAGTCAGTTTTTTGACATTTTCCAGTTAAATTTCAAGATTTCAGTTAGTTTTCCAGATTTCAGTTCAAAAAATGTCTTCATCTCGAAATCTTGGCAAGTCTCATGTTGATTCTACCTCCCAAAACCAAGATTTTGATCAATTTTGAGGAACCCTTTGTTGAAAATCAAAATGAGCAAGGGACGGAAGAAAATGTTTTTGAAAGTCAAAGTGGTAGAGGCGGCCGAGGCCGAGGTCGAGGTGGTCGGAGTCGCGGACAAGGACAAGCACAACAACGTCAACCACGAGAATCTAGATCCGACATTTTTGCCATCCATTTCCAAAAAATACAAATTGACCCCAATGACCATATCCATTTCAAAGCGCAATGCAACTATTGTCCAAAATGGTACGGCTTTAAAAAGGGTGGAGGGTATGGGTCAATGAACGCGCATATGTCATCAAAACATCCCCAAAAACTTGGGATTGAGGGCGATCAATCTCAATTACAATTCAATCCAATTGCTCAAGGTCAAGGCCAAGGTACGTCTTCGATATTATTTAAATTTAATAATATCTTTTATAGGAAAGAGTTGGCTAAATTTGTGTGTGTTAAAGGGCTTCCTTTTAATTTTGCGGATGATGATTTTTTTCAAAATTTTATTAGACTTTCTTTAAATCCATCCGGTCATAAAGTGCCACGGTCGACTCTAGTACGCGATATTAAAATGGTGGTGTCGGAATATAAATTAAAATTAATTGAGGATTTAGCAAAATTAAATCATAGAGTTTCAATTTGTGCCGATGGTTGGAGTGATCATTGGCTTAGAAATAGTTATTTGGGTGTTACATGCCATTGGATAGATAATTCATGGACTATCAAAAAAAGATTAATTGCATATGATAGTTTTGAACCACCCCATTCCGCGGAAAATATTTGTAGAAAGTTGCACGGCGTTTTGGCAAAGTATGGTCTTATTCAAAAAATATTCACTATTTCATTCGACAACGCTAGTGCTAATACCGCTAGTATACCGGAGTTGAAGCTTATTTGTCAACCGTCACTTGGGGGTAAGTTTTTTCATATAAGATGTTTATGTCATATAATTAATTTATGTGTTAAAGACGGTTTGGATGCGTTGGATATATATGTTAAACCCATTAGAGATGCTCTCGTTTTTATTGCAAAAAAAAAAATAGAGTTACAAGAAAATGGATCAATTTTTTGAAAAGTAAGGGTTTAAATGATTTTTTTTTTTCTATGGATGTTCCGACTAGGTGGAATTCCACCTATACAATGTTAAAGGATGGTTTTGAGTATAAAGAGCTTCTCATGGAATTTTTTCTTCATTTGGGTACGGACATCCCTTTATTTGCTTATCATTGGAACGCTTGCATTAATTTATGCCAATTATTAAAGATTTTCTTTACCGCTACCGAGGCTATGTCGGGAGTTTATTATCCAACTTCTTTTTTGGTACTTGAGCAATGTGGTGCAATTGTTCGAAGTTTTAACATGCTAGCAAGTTGCGACGTTTTGGGCCCAAGCATTATTGAAATGAGGGTAAAGTGGCTAAAATATTTTGATACTATTCCGTCTCTATTTTTTGTTGCAAAATTATTTGATCCCCGTGTTACATTGGACAACCTAGAGGCGATAGTAAAGTTTTATTATGAGAATTTATACCCAAATGGGGACGGAGTACATGAAAGCCCGGCGATTATTGTTCAAAATACAAAACAAGATTTGATGACTCTTTATAATGAGTATAATGCAAAGTATGGAAATCCTTCTCAACAACAACAAGAACCCTCATATACTAATCAAGATTTTGCTACACAAGAAGATGGTGGGCTCACTTTCAATCCATATGGATTTTTTGACGACTTGTTTTCCTCAAAACGTCCTAGAATGGCTTCTTCTTCTTCTTCTTCTTCTACCATTCCTTACGAGTTGGAATTATATTTCAACTCCAATTTTGATTATGTACAAAACACTTCAAATAATTCTAAATTTGACGTTTTGAGGTGGTGGGCACAAAGGCATGAAAGTTATCCCATACTCTCTTTAATTGCAAAAGAAGTCTTAGCCGCTCCCGCTTCAACGGTGGCGGTCGAATCGGCATTTAGCGTGGGAGGAAATGTTTTGGATGCAAGACGTTCCCAACTAACGGTTGATAATTTGGAAAATCAACTTTTACTTGGTGATTGGATTAGAGCGGAAAAGAGAGAGCAAGATATGCCTTATGAAGAGGATATACAAGATCCACGATATCAATACGACTTAGAAGGGTCTACGGGAAGTTCGGAAGGGGAAGGCAATTAGAAAGTTTTTTTATTTTTTTAATGTTTACAATAGTTTTATTTTAGTTTCATTGTAATAGTTAAGTTGAGGTAAAGGTTCCATTATGTCCTCCCTTAATTATAAAAGGGCAAGGTTTGGTTGTCCCCCTCTTTGTAATTTTAATTTTAATTAATAAAATTTAAGGGTACCGTCCCTTTTTTAAAAAAAATACACTATATTTCTTGAGTATTTTTTGAAAAAAGCTCAAAAAAAATCTTTTGGGTTTCAATTTAAATGCTAACATATTTTTAAAGATTTTTGAAAAAAAATAATTACATTTTACAAGTTTATGAACTTTCTGTCCCAAAAAAAAAAAAAAAAAAGCTTAAATATAATTTTTTTCGTTGGGCCAAACCCAAACCAAAGGAAAAATGCCCAAGGCCCAAGCTTAAATATAAGCGGCCCAGTAGGATGTTGACCCACCGCCCACAACTCCTCCAGCTCGGGTGGGCCTCCTCCAGCTCCAGCCCGCCAAGGCGCCATCCGCCCAACCCAAGCCCAGCCCAGTCCAAGCTAAGCCAGCCCCAGCCCCAGCCCCAGCCCCAGCCCCAGCCCAGCCCAGCCCAGCCCAGCCCAGCCCTTTTTTTTTTTTGAATTTTCTGAGTTTCTGTTCTGAACATTGTGGTCCACCACTTTGAATTATGTCAGTTTGGTCCCCCAACGGCTATTTTTTAACTTGGCTGAGAATTTCCATCAATTTAACTATAAATACCCCCTCCCTCCTCACTATTTTTTCACACTACTACCTCACAAACCCTTTCTCTACAATATAAACCTTTCTCTACAATCAAACATCCCCAAGTTTATTACTTTTTTCGTTAACTTTCTAACGAAATGGCTTCCAATTCAAACAATGAGAGGGTGGGACAATTTACTATTATGGGGAGGCATTTTACAATCACACCACTCAACGAAGATGGCTTGTACATGGCGCCCACTACGCCCACACACAAATTCACTTGCAAGTATTGTGGAATGACGTACATCTTTAGAAAAGGTGGTGGGTACGGTACATTCAAGAGGCATATTACAACAAAGCATCCCGAAAGACAAGAATAGAAGATTTTCAGTTAAATTTTCAGAATTTAGTCAGTTATTTAACTTATTTTCATATTTCCAGTCAGATTTTTAACAATTCCAGTTACTTTGTAAGGACTTCAGCCAGTTTATTCAAATTTTCCGTTAGTTTTTTGACATTTTCAGTTAAATTTCCAGATTTCAAGTCACTTTTTTTACATTTTCAGTTTTTTTTTTTTAAAAAAAAAGGGTTAAAAATTAGGCGGTTTAACCGGTTAACCGGTTAACCGCCTAACCTTAACCGTTATAGCCGGTTAGCCGGGCCGGTTCCGGTTGGTTCCATGTTAAATTTATAACCGCCGGTTATAACCGGTTAACCGGCGGTTAACCGGATTGGACACGTCTACTTTAGGTAATGGGACAAGATCTCAAACGTTGTTATCCTTATAGATTTTAACCCTTCATTTATGACATTAATTTACTATATGAGAATTAGAACTATTAATTGTTTCATGGAAAATGAGAGACCCATCTCCCACTAAACCTAAGAGTCCTTTATTCTCGGCAATATACACTTCATAATTATCCGGATTTGCACTTTCTTACTCTATTGGATCTTCCAAAGGGCACCGATTCTATCTTATTTTGAGATTGTTGAATTTCCTTCTTATGATCAACATTTCCATGTTGCTCAATATTTATAGGGAAATCATATTTATTTTGAATTGTATGTTCTTCTTGAATGTCAAGTTCAAAACTTGATATCCAATTGGAACTATGGGAAGTGGTATATAAATGGATTCCATACAAATGAATTCCTCTTCCTTTTCAAATTCAAAATATTAATCCAAATTCTCCCACTAAGTTCAATATCCTTAAAAGAACCTAGCATTTCTCGTTTTTCAAAACGTTCTAACTTTCGGGTTGTAAAATTTATATATCCCCTAGTTTTCTCGGCTTACCCCATGAATAACTACTAATAATCTTACGTCTAATTTTCCCTTAGTAGACTTATAAAGTCTATCCTTATGCTAGACAACCCCATAAATGAATATGATTTAAGGACGAATAAGGAACGCGTCCTTAAATTATTAAGGGTTTATATTAGTAGCCTCAGAGGGAGCTTTAATGAGAATAAAGGTTGCGACTTTAACGTATCGCCCATAATGAGTGAGGTAAGAGAAGTATAAAACATACTTATTACCATATCCTTAAGGATTTCAATATGTCTCTATTATAATATTCATGCTAGGCGTACCCGGTTCAATGTAGAGAGAGATAATCCCACACTCTTTCAAAATAGCAAGTAAAAAGGACCTAGACGTTGTTCCTTTTAACAATCATTCCAAAGATGTATACACCATCATGAATGACCCTAATGTTCTTAATAGTCTTCAAAGTTGATTTCCAACTTTGTCTTTATAAGACTTTTACAACGTCCAAACTCAATATTTTATGAAGCAAATAAATGTATTCAAATTAAGAGTTAGTCATTTTGAACATAATAACTATTGTTGACCTTTTCCATGAAGGAATAATTAATGGCCTACAAATATCCGAATGCATTAGTTCATTGAGACACTTGATGCTCTCGAGAATACTATAATGTTTGTAAATTTACTTTAAGGCATTTAATGCAAAAGTATTTTCCAAATTATCAAGTTTGTTTAAGATTTTCCTTTAACATAGGCTTATCAATTTTCCTCTTGGAAATATGACCCAAATGCCTATGCTTTAATAAAATATAAACTTTACTTGATAACTTTTGCTTTCTAGTTTTGGTTTCATTATCTAAGGGACACATTTATTGTTTGAATAATGTCAAGTAAATAAAGAACACTTGACAAAGTACTAGTACTAACAACCTTGGAATTTAAAATAAAAATCACATTTATAAAAGATGAACAAAATAACATTTTTTGTTCAATAGTGTGATAAATATCAAATTCCGTCTAAATGACGGTACAACAAATGTATCATTTATACAAATAACACTAAGCACTTTAACAATAACCAAAATTCCTGATGCTTTTCACTTCAACTGGATCCCGGCTTCCATATAGATGAATCCTTCATCTTCTTCAGGACTTCGGTATTTCAGGCAATCCTAGATAGACATTCATTATGTGAGTTGTTGTAACATAATTCAACCACTATGTATATGTAGGAAATGAAACCAAATTAGCCTTTATCACAAATAATTCCAAATGACATACCTTTCTTAGCACGCCAAGCGTGATACTTAGGGCAGTCGTACTTCATGTGAGTGAGGTCCTTGCAAAAGAAGCATTCCTCTTTATGATCATGAGATGATCCCTTAAGCTTTTTTTTTACTTGCAACCGCAATGTCCTTCCCTTTTCTCTTTGTCCCATGAGAAGAGGTAGATGCCAAACATCCCTCAATCATATCAAGGAATGTTTTAGCATCAACGTCCTTGGAGACACCGGTCAAAATGGTCTCCGGGACAACTATATTCATGATCATTAGGCTCACGCGGTTGGAGCCTTCCCACTTCTCATTATTTAAGCAATCTTCTTGAGTGCTTATAACAGAAAGAGGAAGAGGAAACGGTTCCCTTAATGCGTGATCTATGTCCATATAGCCTAAGATCATCATCAATTTATTTTTCCAAGTTTTAAAATTAGTCCCGTTAAGCATCGGTAAAGTACTCATAGCAGTAATCACGGATGAAGCAATAAGTAAATCTGTTGGGTTTTGAGAACAAAAAAGAATGAAAACAAAAACATGAATAAGAAACTACAAAATGAAAAATGATTAATTATATCAACGAAATCCATCAATAAGATAATCAACATGACATCAAAACTAATCTTTGGATTGCGAGTTGACTCATAAATGATTGCCTTAGGTAACAAGTAATTTGAACTTATATTTTAATAAATACTTAATCTTCCTTTGGGCCGACATAAGTACCTAAGAAAATATCTTAATGTTCATTTTATTTGTTACCACATGAATGCCTAAGTTTAGTCAAATCTCAAGATCTTCTTTGGAAAATTCAAGTCATTCACATATTAACTTAAACATCCAACACTTTACAATTTTAGGGTTCAAATAACGTAAATCACTTAGGCGACAATATTATTTAAACAATGAATAAAATTGTCAAAGCATATAATTAATCATAACTTTTTAGGTTTGAAATAATGTAGGTTTTGTTCCAAGGGAAAAACAAAATAGTGCAAAACTTAGAAAAGTCCAAAACCTGTGAACAGTAACTGCTCGGCCGAGTCTTATGAAGTGCTCGGCCGAGCATCTTAATCAGAATGTTTTGGTCAATTTGTCACATTATGCTCGGCCGCTCTAAACAAAACGCTCGACCGAGCACCTTAATCAGAAACAAATGCCTTATTTGACATATAATGCTCGACCGTGCAAAACCAAATGCTCGGCCGCGAAAGTCTTGGTCCGACCGGGCAAAACCAAAAACCCGACCGGGTAGTCAAGAGAACCGGACCGAACTCGACCAAAGGTCCGACCGGTTTATGCCATTTTTGGCGCCTGTTCATGTGCTCGGCCGAGCAGATCCCAAGACTCGGCCGAGCAGTTCGCGCCTTTTCATACGCTCGGCCGCTCAAAACAAAGGACTCGGCCGAGTAAGACGATTTCTGCACTTCTGAATTTTGTTCAAACTTTTCCAAAATCAATGAATTGCAAGTAGATCCACATGGTATGTCCTTAAAACATAAAACCACGTTATATAGGGATAATCTTGCTTTAAAATTTAGTAGAATCAAGTGAGTAGATCCATATGGTATGCACTTAGACATAAAACCATGTTATGAAGGGATAGTCTCACTTGAACCATTTAGTTTTAATGAACAAAACTTTCAAACCTTTTCTGAATTTTAGACGATGATTATCAGTGCTCTATGA
Source organism: Campanula takesimana (assembly GCA_026119855.1). Taxonomy (NCBI): domain Eukaryota; kingdom Viridiplantae; phylum Streptophyta; class Magnoliopsida; order Asterales; family Campanulaceae; genus Campanula; species Campanula takesimana. The sequence continues at coordinate 172,756 of JAOWBW010000755.1, read as the reverse complement.
ACGAATTAGAGTCCCTAATCAACATCAAAACTTAATGATTCAACAGGAAAAATGAATCAAAATTGAAAGTATACACTTTCCAAAAAAAAGAACTCAAACTTATACTAAAGATGAGCGGGGCTCTGATACCAATTGTTGGAACAATTTTAATCCCTGAATGCCACACCCACTTTAGAATAGGATTGAGGAAGAGATGAAGCGGAAGCGATAAAATATAGTATACATGTTGAATCCATGGATGATGTAGGGAGAAATAAGATGAAGAAGAAGAAGTAGGGAATGAAGATTTTCTAAGTAATAGTGACTTCTTAATCTCTCAAGTACTTCAATAATGTGAAGATAATTTAGGAGAGATAACAAGAATGAATAGTTGTTTCTAGGCTTGATGGAAGGGACTTTAAATAGGAAACATTGTGTCACTTCACCTAGGGACTACACCCTTTCAAGAAGCTTAGTGATATTATATTACCCTTTTGCCCATCACAATTAGGTAATTATATATCCAAGAATTCTACACATTTTATTATCAACTATACTTTATAAATTAACATTATAATCATAATTTTATAAATGAAAGTCTAAATGATTTGTGTTGCAAGCCATGTCCTTACACAAATTGCCTAACCATAGTTAACACTTTCTTATCCTTCCTGACAAAACCACCTCTGATTGCACGAGAGTAATTTTAAATTTTAAAGCTCCAGAATATAGTTTAAATTTTAAATAATAAACATTAATAGCAATTTTTTATAACGATAATATTAAACTAGTTTTTGATAGTAATAACGATAGTGTATTTAATAACAAGTTTTAAATTTTTTTATTAGTATAGTTAATTCAACTTAAATTATTGCTTAAATATTCAACGTAGTAACGTCTATGAATATTATTTTGGAACGGAGATATTATTCCCTTGCATATGCGTTAGTGGTGCTGAGATGAAACCGTAGAAAGAAATTGTGTAGAGATTACTTCCCGATCTAAAATCATACAATTTTTGAACTTTGAATTTCAAAATTGTTACTCCCTCCGTCCCAGAGTAAGAGTCTCATTTCCTTTTTGGTCCGTTCCAGAGTAAGAGTCTCATTTTTAAAATGGCAAAAAAAAAAAATTACTATTCACCCCACTCATTCTCTCTCCTATTTTACTTTTATACTCACAACACCAATCAATTCACTATTCTCTCCCACTCATTCTCTCTCATACTTTACTTTTACACTCACAACATTTATACCACATCCAATATTTATTAATAAGCGTGCAAATGAGGGGTGTGGCTCTTACTCCGGGACGGAAGGAGTACAACGGAAGCGCATTATACCAATTTGATACCACAAATGCAGAAAAAATAAACAGAGAATCGGAAACGAACCCAAAACAAGAACGCACATATATACGTTGTTCACTAACAACATGTTAACCAGATGTATGAGCCAAAAGAAACCGGTTTATTACTATATAAAACAAATAATACAGATAACAATATCAAATCGTGTACCAAGCTTTTAGACAACAAAAAGAAAATTATAGATTACACAATATTAACCAGATTACCAAACGTGTTTTAACCAATGTCCATGAACACTAAATTCAGATCGACAGACTTGCCTCTGATTTCAGAGTGCTTCGAGTTGTTATTGAATCACCAACTATTAAGCATCTCTTAAAAAAAAAAAAAAATCAAGTTGGAAGTTGATGTTTTAACAAGGTAAGAATTAGTTCAATTCCGGCTATCAACACATTTTATTCTCAAATGTTGGCTCTTCCTTCTCTACACTCAACTAACTTCATTAGTTCATTATCACTGTTGATCCCGGATTTCTCCTAATGAGTTCCTCACTATAGTCCCACAATTTTATGTTTGTTTCCAAGGTTTAAAAGAGGGATTTAAGTACTGCAGGCTAATTTTGAGCATGGATGGTTGCTTTTTGAAAACAGAGCTTGGGGGGTGTACTTCTTGTTGCCTCAGCAATTGATCCTAAAAATAATTGGCACCCAGTGAGTTATGCAATAGTGGAAAAGGAAACAAGAGAGACATGGCAATGGTTTCTAAATTTAGTGATTGAGGATCTTCAAATAGTCTAGATGATTATGGCTTCACTATCATGCCTGATAAGCAAAAAGGTTTAATTGAGGCTGTGAAAGATCTTTTGCCTAATTGTGAACATAGATATTGTGTGATGCATATGCATGGCAACATGAGGAGTAGGGGTGGAAATGGTTTGGCTCAAACCGCAGTTCGGAACAGAGCCGAGCCAAACCGTGCGGTTTAGTTCGGTTTTTAAACTTATGCGGTTCAGCTCGGTTTCAAAAAATGATAAACCACACGGTTCGGTTCGGCTCATGGTCTGACCCTTCAAGCCGAACCGAGAACCACGAGCCGAACCGTAGAGCTGAACCGTTGAGCTGAACCTTGGAACCGAGCTAGCTGAACCATAGAGCCCTTATTTCTTCTGATGGAAGTATGCAGATAGAGTTTTTGTCCGAAAGCCCAAAGACCATCGTTCAGTGGCCCAAATAAACAAACTCCCTAATCAACTAATGCATGAACAGATACCAATAACCAATTTAAAGAAAGATAAAACATTATCAATGTCATAGATACAAAGATGCAAACTTTACACCAAAATTACAACAAGTAAACAAAACTCAGATACAGAAATCCAAAACGAAAATCAAAATCTTAAGTTACATTATTGGATTTATTTTCACTGTAACTTAAGATTACAGTCCTTGCTAGTGCTAAGTGGTATAGTATGGTGTAAGAGTTGTGGTTCAAACCACGGCTTAAGCCACAGTTTAAACCGTAAAATCAGACCGTGGTTCAAACCGAGCCGAGCCGAACCGTGATGGTTTAGCTCAGCTCGACTTGAACTATTTTGTGGTTCAGCTCGGTTTGGGATTTCTCCAAATCGATGTATAGCGGTTTGGCTTCTAAATTACCCCAAACCGAGCTAAACCGAACCATTTCCACCCCTAATGAGGAGAGCAGGGTTCAAGGGAGAAACATATAAAGAGTATTTATGGAACGCAGCTAAGGCCACGACAGTACCAAGGTTTCAGTTTTGGATGGAACAGATAGCAACTCATAACATAAAAGCTTTTCATTGGTTTGATGATAAACCTTCCGTGAATTGGTCAAGATCAGGATTCAGGACAACTAGCAAATGTGACATACTACTTAACAATCTTTCAGAGAGTTTTAACAGTTATATTTTAGAGGCAAGGGACATGCCTATCCTGTCATGCCTAGAAACAATTAGAAAATAGTTGATGAGTAGGCTCGAACAGAACAGGACAATGGTTGCAACAAAATGGAGAGGTGTGTTGTGTCCAAAAATTTTCAAGGAAGTGGAAAAGAGAAAAAAAGTAGTGAAGGATTGCATTCCTACATCATGTGGTGGGTCTAAATATGAAGTGAGTTGTTTATATGGCCCTCAATACTCAGTAAATGTGAATGCGAGGACTTGTACATGTAGAAAGTGGGAGCTTTCAGGTATCCCTCGCTCACATGCTATGATTTGTATGTTCCTAAGGGAGGAAGAGGTTGCTGACTATGTTGATGACTGCTATAAGGTATCTAATTATGAGAAAGTATATTCTTACCAAATCAATCCCATGGATGGAGAAGAGATGTGGCCTAAATCAGGCTTTGCACCAGTTAGACCTCCAATAGCAAAGAAGATGCTAGGTAGACCAAAGAAAATAAGAAGGAAATCAAGAAGTGAGATCAGAGATACAGAACCAGAACAATAGCTATAACAATGGAAGATGGTACTCAAAAATTGAAAAGAAGATTGTATGCAAAGTCTATCAAATGCAGTGTGTGTAGAGAGTTGGGGCATAACAAAAGTGGATGCCCAATCACAAAAAACAAAGCTGCTGTTGGTGATGGTGGGCAGGTTGAACAAGAACAACAACATTTGTATGAATTCTTAGAAGATGACAGCCTCATGGAAAGACTTGACACCCTTATTAGTCAAACATCTGTAAGTGTACAACTGTTTTCCCCACTTTTACAACCTACTCCCTCCGGTCCAAAATAACTGTCACATTTGGACCAAAATATTGGTCCAAAATAATTGTCACTTTTGAGCTAAATGTCCCTTTTACCCTTGCATTGAAACTTGTTCTCTTTTATTAATTGTCTTAGTGTCTGAGACATTAATGTAAGAAAGTTGCACACTTAATAGGTAAAGTTGGAACTTTTGTGATTAAGTCATGATAATAATTGCATTTCTTAAGAATTGTGCAAATGCAAAAAAAGACAGTTATTTTGGATCAGATGGAGTATTTAATTTGTTATTGATTTCAAACCTACTCTCAATAAATGCATCTTTATCTTTTGGCTCACATGTGCAAGACAAAACTGAAAGGGAGCATGAAGTTTTGACACAATTACCATCACAACAGAGTTGTACAATTGATAATGTACAACTGTTTTACTTATATATATTCATGCATCTTTACTTTTTTGGCTGTTTTTAATTTTAACAAGTATTTTCTTTATAGATCCAAATGAGGGAAACAACAAATGCTCAACTGGTCACCAAAAGGAAGGAGAAACCATCCTCTGTTGCACAAGTATCCACTGGAATTTCATTTAAGGTGGTACTCCCTCCGTCCCAAAATACTTGTAGTTTTAAATATTATTATTATGTCAATTACTTTAAATAAGGCTTTTAATATTAATAATTGTTTACTTTGTAGAAACCATCCTATGTTGCACAAGTGGCCACTGGAATTTCATCTAAAGTGGTACTCCTTCCGTCCCGAACTACTTGTAGTTTTAAATATTCTTATTATGTCAATTACTTTAAATCAGGATTTTTATATTAATAATTATTTACTTTGTAGAAACCATCCTATGTTAGACAAGTGGCCACTGGAATTTCATCTAAAGTGATACTCCTTCCGTCCCGAATTATTTGTAGTTTTAAATATTCTTATTATTATGTCAATTACTTTAAATCAGGCTTTTAATATTAATAATTGTTTTCCTTGGGACGTCATCATCTGTTGCAAAAGTACTCAGTGGAACTTCATCTAAAATGGTACTCCCTCCATCCCAAACTACTTGTAATTAGTTATGTCAAAAACTAACAGTAGTAAAGAGTTTTGGGACGGAGGGAGTATTAAATAAATATTAGAAACATGAGTCAAACCTCTTTTGTCACTTTCACTATTTCTAAGTCATTTTACCTCTTGTGCAGGTTCATAAAAGTGTCAAACCCTTGATAAAGCAAGAAAATACTACTCAAGCAAGTGCCAACAAAACAAGTCAATTTAAACCCCCTGGTGTGATGCACATGGTGGTCCCACCTGGAAGACACCCAAGTGCAATCAATCCAAACTTTTCAAGTGTATGAACTTCTCAACAAATGAATTCAAATCCAGTCAAAGAATACCACATACTATTCAAAGGAGGCAAAAGCTATGTTACATTTCCCAATCTGAAGTGTGCAGCAAAAAGGAGTCTTCAAAAGAACAAGAAGGGCTAGGGAATTTTTTTTTTTATGATATTCAATGTGCATTTTTGGGTTCTTATTGCACATCTTGGATTCAAGACTTTGGATGCTCTTGACTTTTGGATATTGTCAGCTCTAGTATGATACATTATTGTGTTTTGTAATTAACCTTAATTGGTACACTGTTATCTTTTGAAGCAAACATGAATGCAAGGTTACTCTTTTGATTATCTGATTTTGTCATTCTCACAATGTAGATCAAATTCAAATTCATTGCTCATTAAGTAACATACATGATCTTCAACTAGACTAGCATTACATTACACTCCTTAACCAGTACAATACAATAATAGTACATGAGCAATCTATCTCCTTAGTCATCCCTTGCTTCACCCACTGAGTAGAAGATACAATGTGAACAACATCAATATCACAAGGAGAATATCTTTCTACCTCTGTCTTCTCGCAAGTTTTCTTTCCAGGTCATTCACCTTTTGAAGAAGGCCTGGTATAATGATGGTTGACCTAGGGCACATTGGCGGATCGATCCATGTAAAGAACTTACAACCTTTTCGATTCTACAAAAAAAGAATTCAAAATTACTTAAACAATTGCAAGAAAAAATTAAATTTTTAAGAAGATTTTCAAGCAATTGGAGAACTTACAGATTTAAGTAATTCTTACATTATTATTAAGACAGTTCACAAATCGCCTTCCTGGGTTTTGCTTCATCCATGATGTATGTTGTTGTGCCCTCAATCCACAATCGCAATTCATGGTTGCTGGATATGGAAGGGGAAGGTTGGGAAGAGGAGAGAAACGAAAGATGGAGAAAGACGTGATATTTTTATGCCCTAATTTGCAACCCGACGATCTCATTTAACCCGGCTGCAGGAGAAGTCACGTGGACGGCATATGTATGGGGAAAAGAAAATTTTGTCCCATGAAAAACACGTGCCTTGCGCGTGTGAAGGGTTCCATCCAGTTGAGTTAACATCTGTCCGAAATTGAGGTGGATTGCAACATAATGTGAAGATAGTGTACGAAATTGCTAAAATTGGAACTTTATGACCTAAATTGCAACTCGGTCCGAAATTGAGGTGGATTGCGCGTGTGAAGGGTTCCATCCAGTAAAGTGCAATTTGCCCTTTAAGGTAAACAAAAATTTAACTAAAAACTCAAGAATACACGATGTCCCATCATGTTTCCTCTTTTTTGCGGCTATTATATTTGATAGAGGCATCAAGCTTAACGACTAATCAATTATCAAGGAATAATATTAGTTATACACCTTCACTTTTGGGGTCGAAGGATAACATATGTGACTTTGAACTCTTGAACTTGGAAACATAACCTAGTCAAGAACATTATTAGTGTCAGTTTTTGTGTCAGTGTCAGGTTTGAATATGGCTTAAGTCTTCGGATATGAAAACAAGATTATTGAAGAAATTGCCTAAGAACAAGCGTGGAACGCTTTGAGTGTGTGATTAGAGTTATAGAACGTACATCAACGAATGGGATGATGGGTGATATATACTCCTTCCGTTCCGGGTAAGTTGCAACATGGAAGGGGAAGCACAAAAATTAAGAAAGGAGAATAATAAGTGGTTGGGAGGAAGAGAGAGAATGAGTGGAGAATAATGATTGGTTGAGAGGAAGAGAGAGAATGAGTGGAGAATAATGAGTGGTTGGGAGGAAGAAAGAGAATGAGTGGAGGATTATAAAAGTAATAAAGAGTTTTCTTATTTGGTATTGTTGCAACTTAAGTGGAATGCCCAAAATGGCAAATTGTTGCAACTTACCCGGAACGGAGGGAGTATAGGGCTTAAGAGAGAGAAGGATTGTTATCATGGCATTAAGTACCTTTGCCCTTACAAGAATACGTGTCACGATCTGGTTGGCTTGTCAGGAAAGTACGCCGTAAAGCAAGGGAGCATGTCGTTGGTGGGATAAAACATGGTTGGTTAGAGTGGTGGTTCGGTTACCAGGACACATGGGAGTCATCCCTGCCCAAATATTATTGGTGACTTGGACTCGTCTAACAATGACAATAGTTCAGTACTTGGTACGCACATGGAGCCTGGGGGCTAAAGCTCAATCTTTGGGATAGTGGGAGGCTCATGCCATAGAAAGAAGATAACTCTCGAACATATTTGCCCGCGAGGGGTCAACTGTATCGGTCTTATCCTAAATCTGCAGGCTCGCACCCGGAGAGAGATGACTCTGTCTGACCCAGTTCGGTTCCCCATATGGGATAACTCGGTCTATTTCGGTCTGTCTGGGTTGAGCGATCTCATAGCCGGTCTAAATGTCCCGGTCTCGTAGATTAGGGCACAAAATAATCACAAAATCTTCTTCACACAATTTTAAGTGTAATAATTTTATATGTATTTTAAATTAGAGTGTGCCGGGTCCACTATCAATGCAACCAATAAAATATTGTCAACTCATTTTGTGAGTAAAATTTTGTTATTTTGTTTTGTGCCCATAGCATTGCTCATTAATTATCAAGTAGATGGATGATGAAAGATATAGTTTTTGGTGGTTAATATATTTAATTTTGAGTGTGTTTTGGGGGAAACTAGTTCCTCCATAAGTTATAAAAAGTCATGTTTTTAACCCTTAAACCCTAAACATGAAACCCTAAAACCTAAACCTGAAACCCTAAACCTTAAACCATAAACCTTAAACCCTATAAAAACATGACTTTTTATAACTTATGGAGAAACTAGTTTCCCCCAAAATTTTCTCTTTAATTTTTATCAAATATTAGTAATAATATATTTATATTGATAAATTTATAATTATTAGTTTCATAATAGTTTATTAATGATAATTTTTTCAATTTGATTGAAATAATTATTTTTTTAGAATTTTGGTAAAAAAAAAAACTCCCTCCACACTATAACAATTGTTTTCTTTTTATCCTTCTATAAATAAATCTGCATTTCTAAATTAAGAATAATCTTGATGCAATTTTATTATTATATATGTAGCGTACAAATAACAAAATTAGGGGTGGCAAATTGTACTTATCCGTACCAACCAACCCGTATACCAACCGTACCAATTATAATTGGTATAAAAAAGTCGGTATACCGAATTTTTTTGGTAGGTAGTACCATACCATTTTTGTCTAATTGGTTGGTACACGGTATACAATATCGACTTTAGTTGGTATACCATGTACCAACTTATATATATATATATATATATATATATATATATATATATATATATATATATATATATGTAGGTGCTCAAATGAGAACCTAAATATCGTGAGAACCGTGAGAACTTAGATACATTAGTAGGTAAAAACCTAATGTATCCAAGTTCTCACGGTTCTCACGATATTTAAGTTCTCACAGGAGCACGACCCTATATATATATATATATACAAGCACAGGTGCACAGACGTATATAATACTCCGTCTAATTGTCTAGGTACTTGCAATATTTAAAGGGTAGTTTGGTCTATTTGATATTTATTGATTGTTTTTTTAATATGTGTTTTAAAACTACAAGTATTTTGGGACGAATGAGGTCGTGGTGAATATTATTTAGAGTCATTGTATAATTTAGTTTGCAAGACTTCAATGTTCAACTTTTCTTTAGTTTCAAGACTTTATAATTTGTATTTGAGATCTATTTTTATGTTATACTGTGTTTTTTTTAATACTAGACAAGAAAGTCTAACAAAAAAAAATGCAATTTTGTTTTCTTCATTTACATTTGGTATATATCGAGTACTAACCGTACCAACCAAAAACCAACCGTACCAATAAACATGGCATAACGATTTTTGTGGTTGGTACAGGTACATATTTTTGTGTACCAATTATACTTGGTTGATACACGATACAAGCAAAATACACTTGGTATATCTACCGATCCACCGCTAAACAAAATGGTGCAAAAAGTGGTCAATGTAGTTGTGCTCCTTGCAATCATTATTGGAAAGTGTAAGTTGTTATAAACCACATAACACAAGGACCATAATCCACTTGTCTGAATTTATTATAGCTTCCAACTATGAATGCTTCAATGACCTTTTCTTTATTCATTGTTGTAGCATATTTTTTAGGTCAAAATACTTTTAGCCCCCCAAAGTATTCACCCATTCCCATTTTGCACCCCAAACCCAATTTTGTTCTAAAGTGACCCTCTAATTTTTCATTTGTCCCAGTTTGACCTATGACCCCCTATGACCCCTAACGACGTTAGAAAGTTAACGAGAAATTGTCATGTGCATGTTATGTGAGGGGTATTTTAGTCATTTTGTTTTTAACTTTCAATTAAAAGAAAGAAAAAGAAAAAGAAAGCAAATGCAAATCTAAATCATCTCGACAGCGCAGGCGGCAGGCATGGCGGTCAACTGGGTACCGCCGACGAGCTCGCATGCGGTGATGCGGAGTATGGGACGAACGCGCTTTCCGCCGGTGAGGAGAGAATAGCGCATGGACTCATGGATCTGGAGTGGGTACTTAACAGAGACGGCGGCATCGAGTGCTGAATTGATGGAAATAGCCTTGTCGACCAGGCTCAAGAAGCCGCCATGAAAAAGCTTAAAACCCAGAACAGAGCATCGAAATTCTCTCTGATTACTCGACGAGAGCATTTTTTCGGGAATACCCTTTACTCCACCAAGGCTCAATTCTGCGAAACTGGGGTTTGGCATGATATTGTGATCCGGTGTAGTGGGGAGAATGATAGGGTGAAGTACCCTATTTTGACAGTGTTCATTGATAAGAAAATGGTGATTAGGGTAAAGAGGCTGCAATGGAATTTTAGAGGGAATCAAACGATTTTTTATGGATGGAATGCTGTTTGATAGTGTTCATTGATAATTGGTTTTATGATCTGAATAATCCGGCCAATACGGCGGCCGGAGGTGGTGGAGGGTATGGTGTGTTCTTCTGGAAAAAATTCTCTGCATTTTCTTTTCTTTTTATTTTCATTGATCTTTAATTTATTTTTGGTCTTTGTTGATAATTACAGCTTGTTGATGAAATAGTGGTGGTGGTCGGAATTTTGGAGAAATGGTGATGGTGGTGGTCAGAATTTTGGAGAAATGGTGATGGTGGTTGGACTTTGGAGAAATGGTGGTGGTGGCGAAAGGATTTGGGTGGTGGTGGTGGTTGTTGACTGATGAGGATGGTTGGGTTAGGTGGAGAAGTAATTGCCACCCTCAATATAAATGGACCTTTATACCCTTCTATTTTCAAGAAAAATGATAAAAAGAACCCTCACATGACATGCACATGACCATTTCTCGTTAACTTTCTAACGTCGTTAGGGGTCATAGGGGGTCATAGGTCAAACTGGGACAAATAGCAAATTAGAGGGTCACTTTGAGACAAAATTGGGTTTGGGGTGCAAAGTGGGAATGGGTGGATACTTTGGGGGCTAAAAGTATTTTGGCCTATTTTTTATACTCCTATGTACCCTTTTCCGCCTAACTGATTGACTTTTCAAGATCAACCAACCATTTGCCATCACTATCAAGCAAAAATCGTGATATTCTACATAAATAATATTCAAATTTATTTTCAATTAAAAATAAATTTAACATTTTTTGAATGAAAAAAATTATTTATTTCTCTGTATTTTGCACTAATATGAGTATTTCATCCATCTCAAGAGAACTCTGTCAATGCAACTTAACTTTGAGTAAACAATATTAAATTTTAATTATGTTTATAAACTCTTCTATTTTTAACATCAAATATTTGACTTGTTCAAATATTTGACTTGTTGAATGGATTTTTTTAATTCCAAATGGTTATTATTAATTATAATAATAAAATCCTTATATCCAACAATTCTAGAATGTTCTACTTTCCTACCCATGTCTAGTTGCCTCTACCCATAAAACAAGTTAAGATCTTTTTATTGTTTCTTTTTCCCGGAGTTTTGAAAAACAAAGGTTAAATTATACTCCTTCCATCCCAAACTTATTGTTACTTATTTCCTTTTCCGTTTTGAATGTTTCATACTTATTGCTACTTATTCAAAATACTCACTCAATCTCAAAATAGATGTCGTTTTGGAGTGTTTCACACATATTAAGAAATGTCATTAATGCATGTGAAGAAGTCCCAAATACCCCTAAAGTAATTCAACTACCTAGGTAAGTAAATGGTTAGGTAAGAGATATTCCCCCCGTCCCAAAATACATGCAGTTTTAGCTTAGATTTTTTTGTCCCAAAATGCTTGCAGTTTTGCATTTTTTTATAAAACATTTACACACTTTGCCTAAACTGCCCTTATTTATGGTAGGTAGTTGTGACTGTAAGACCATTTAATTGCCTTGGTACTATTCAAATGATAATTTAGTCTATTTTATATGTATTAATTGTTTTTCTTAATATGTGTGTAAAGTGCTAGAACTACAAGTATTTTGGGACGAAGTGAGTAGTTCACTATCATTATTAAGGGTATAATTGGTATAGAGCAATAATAAAACATTGAAAATAGTGAAACGACATGTATTTTGAGACAAAATTTAACTCCCAAAACGACATCTATTTTGAGTCGGAGGGAGTATTCAATTTTATCTCTCTACCCACTCACAACTATCCACTAACTTATTTTCTCTCTCCTACTCACTCACTCACAATACTTACTTTTTCAACGTATTTTTTTAATTCACGTGCACTCACTTATAATAACAATTAGTGTGGAACGGAGAGAGTCATGTATTTTAGCCGGGCCAAAAAAGTACAAATATATTTTAGCACTTACAAGTTCATAACAAATACTACACTTTAGAACTCAGTAAAAAAAAAAAAAAAAATACTACACTTTAGGTTTTTAACTTTATACTTTCACATAAAATTCACAACACTTTTGGCGAGTAAAGCTTCAATCATAATGAATTCACATGTCCAACAGAACAAGTAAAATGAGCGGTTAGTTGGCAATTTGCGTCTAGCTACTTGACTTTTCAACATTACCAGCCATTTTCAGTCCTTATGACACGGGACTAATATAAATGTAGAAGACAAACGCTCTTCACACAAAGTAAGTAATATGTATAAAACTCAAAAAATCAATAATACCAAATTTGATCCTGATTACAATCAAGTAAAGGCATATTTATAGGCCTTAGAAAACACAAAAAAGGGTCTTTATCGAAAAGTTACAGATGTTGAAAAACATTGCATCTGTTAGTATCCATTGTGTCTGTTAGTATCATGGCAGTTGTGTTCCCAGATAGCTGCCATAACTGCCCTCTAACTGCCATAGGTGTACCAGAAAACTGTCATCTTGTGCCAGAAAATTGCCTCTTTTATCAGATAACACCCATTTTATTAATCCCTTGGCTGTTTATTATTTATCTGTACCACATCAGTCTTCCCCACCTGAAAAGAACTCGTCCCTGAGTGATCCGGATAGAAAGAAGACTCAGAGGGAATATAGCGAAACAAGTCAGATACGTTGAATGTCCATGAAATACCCAGCGACTCAGGCAGGTCCACCACATACGCGTTGTCATTGATCTTATGCACAATCTTATAAGGGCCATACTTCTTTGGCTGCAACTTGTGATATTGACCAACTGGGAAACGTTCTCTACGAAGAAAAACCATCACCTCATCTCCAACCTCGAACAAATTAACCCGACGATGTTTGTCAGCAGCTTTCTTGAATTTCTGATTAGTTTCCAGCAATTTTTTCCGAACCTCAGCCTGAATGTCAATTGACTCCTTTGCCAATTTTGCAGCAGCTGCACTCTTTCCAGCGACTTATGGCAGTTTCACCAAGTCTACCGCATGCCGTGGAGGCTTTTGATAAACTATGCTGAAAGGGGACCTTCCGGTGGAGCTATGTACAGCACTGTTGAAGGCAAACTCAGCTTGTGGCAAGGTATGATCCCACTGTTTAGGGAGATCCCCACAGATACAACGAATGAGATTTCCAAGCGTTCTATTGACGACTTCGGTCTCGCCGTCAGTCTGTGGGTGAGCCGTGCTACTAAAATTCAAAGAAGTATCGAACATCCGCCACAATGTCATCCAAAAGTGGCTAAGAAATTTAGTATCACGATCCGAAGTAATGGACTTAGGCACACCATGCTAACGAACCACTTCTCGAAAGAATAGTCTTACAATATGTGAAGCATCAGATGTCTTCTTGCAGGGGATGAAATGCACCATTTTGGAAAACCTGTCGACAACAACAAAAACGGAATCAACCCCGCGCTGAGTCCGGGGTAGACCAAGAACAAAATCCATTGAAAGATCCTCCCAAATAGCTGCTGGAAAGGGTAAAGGCATGTAAAGCCCTATGTTTTGTGCTTTCCCTTTAGCTGTTTGACAAACATGACACCGGCTCACATATCGCCCTACTTCTCGTTTCAACTGGGGCCAATAATATCTCTCTTCCAAGCTAGCAATAGTCTTTTCTCGACCAAGATGACCACTCAAACCACCACCGTGCAGATCTCGAACCAGTTTGTCCCTCAAGGACGTGTGAGGAATACACAAACGATTACCCTTAAAGAGATACCCTTCGTGCTTGTAAAAATCCTCAAAAGGTAGCTTGATCCATATGTTGCTGAAGTCTTCGTCATCTTGATATAAGTCTCGAAGAACCTCAAAGCCCGTGATCTCATGGCTCATCGTTACCAGTAAACTAGCACGCCTACTCAATGCATCTGCAGGCTTGTTCAGACTTCCAGACTTGTGCTTCAATTTGAATGGAAACTGTTGCAAATAAGAAACCCATCTCGCGTGCATCTTGCTTATATTCTTTTGACTGTTGATATATTTTAAAGCTTGATGATCAGTATACAAAACAAACTGATCCTGGATAAGGTAGTGTTCCCAATGTTTTAAGGCCCGAACAACTGCATAAAATTCTTGATCATAAGTTGACCACTTTCGTCGCGTCTCGCTTAATTTTTCACTGAAATATGCTACTGGTTTTCCCTCTTGAGAGAGAACAGCACCAATCCCCACTCCACAAGCATCACATTCTACCACAAATAGTTTTTCAAAGCTAGGGAGAGCAAGTACCGGAGCAGTACATAACTTCTCTTTAATCAACTCGAAGCTTCTTGTTTGCTCAATTCCCCACCGAAAGTTTCCTTTCTTTAGGCAATCTGTTAACGGTGCGACTATAGTGCTGAAATTCCGAATGAATCGTCGATAGAATGTAGCAAGTCCATGAAAACTACGCATCTCTGATACAGATTTTGGGACTGGCCACTCATGAACTGCCCTAACCTTTTCTTCATCGACTTGAATACCAACACTGCTAACAACAAAGCCTAAAAATTGAAGGCTTTTCTTTAAAAAATTACACTTACTCCGGTTAACGTAAAGCTTATTACTCTGTAATGCCGTCAAAATCTGCCGCAAATGCTCCATGTGCTCATGTTCATTAGCACTATAGATTAAGATATCATCAAAATAAACCACGACAAATTTACCCGTAAATGGTTTTAGTACTTCATTCATCAAACACATAAAAGTGCTCGGAGCATTTGACAATCCGAATGCCATAACAAGCCACTCATACAAACCCTCCTTTGTCTTGAAAGCTGTCTTCCACTCGTCTCCGGTCGGATGCGGATTTGATGATAACCACTCCGCAAATCAATCTTACTAAAGATTCTTGCACCGGACAAGTAATCCAACATATCCTCCAATCACGGGATAGGAAATCTGTACCGTACGGTGATCTTGTTAATTGCACGGCTATCAATACACATACGCCATGAACCATTCTTCTTTGGAGTAAGTAAAGCCGGAACTGCACAGGGACTCATACTCTCTCGTATCATCCCTTTTAACAATAATTCCTCCACCATTTGCTGCAAAATTTCATTTTCCTTTGGGCTCATTCGATAATGAGGTAGATTAGGCAAAGTAGCTCCAGGAACAAAATCAATAGCATGCTGAATATTTCTCATTGGTGGTAATTCTGCAGGAAGTTCTTCACTTACTATCTCCTTGAACTCATCCAATAAGCCACGCACAGAATCTGGAACTTGTTCGGTTGTCTCCACCCCTCCTGTTAAGAGTACTGCCTTTACTACTAGGGCATGTATCTCCTTCACATCTCGGGCGTCGCTTAAAAAATCTGACTCTGAATGGCCGATGGTCAAGAAATTCTCCATTTTATGCGGTTCAACTTTCTGTTTGAACCCCAATGGTAATAACGTTATTCTCTTCCCATCCTTCATAAACTGATAAATATTCTTCCGCCCATCATGAGTAGTACCAAGATCAAATTGCCATGGCCTGCCAAATAGTAACTGACAAGCATCCATATCCACTACATCACATGTAACCTCATCTTTATAATAGTTACCAATAGTCAAAGGCACACGACACCTTTCCTTCACCTTAATTCCATCACCATTTGTAATCCAGATAATGGTATAAGGTTCTGGATGCTTCTCTACAGGTAATTTTAGTGCATTGACCAAATTTCGAGATATTATATTTTCACAGCTTCCACTATCAATAATTAGTTCAAAAATCCGATTAGAAATTGTGCACCTCGTTCGGAATAATGCATTCCATTGCGAATCATCTCTCCTTGGTGCCAACAAGACTTTTCAGACCACCAAAGCCTGATGCAATTCTTCTTCACCTCCATCTGGTTCACAAACACCTTCATTCTCATCTTCATAATTGCTGGTACCATCATCAAAATCAGCCATGCTAACTGGACGTCGCTGCGGGCAATTATTCGAGCGATGTCCGATCTCTTGGCACCTGTAGCACTTATCTTTGGTTGGATATGCGTAGGGGTTGTTAACTTGCTTCTTCCCTGAATCTTTCACTGCTGCATCGTGCTTTCCAGGTTCAGAAGGATCCCCCATCTTTGGCTTAGTATTTGATCTGGAAGACTCAGCAGCAACAGTCTTTCGACTTTCTTCTCTCCCATAGAAACTTCGAAACCCTATAAATTTGGCTCGTTGTGCCATGTTCTGAGCCTCGCCAAGAGTTAGGATAATTTGACACCCAATTTTGTCACGGATTGCTGGGCTCAATCCATGAACATATCTTGCAATTTGTTGTCCTTCGGTTTCCATCAGATTGTTACGCGAAACAAGACGCAAGAAGTCAGTAGTATAATCTGCTACTGACTTTTGCCCTTGTGTTAATGTTTGATATTGGTTGAACAAGACCTGATCATAATCCGGAGGGAGAAATCTGGCCATCAACATTCTTTTCATTTTTGGCCACAACCTGACAGGTTGTTTCCCCACACGTCTGCGTTGGGCCTGAACTTGATCCCACCATGAGGATGCACCCCCTTTTAAATGGTATGCAACCAGCTTCACTTGCTTTGTATCGGGAATTTCTGCAAAATCAAAGAATCTCTCTACTTCTGCCACCCAATCAAGGAAATCTTCGGTATTTAAATTCCCATTGAAGGGAGGGAGATCCACCTTCAATCGAAATTCATCTTGTCTGAATTGTCGATTATCCCTATCCCTATGATGATTTGGATTTCTGCCAAATACCTCAGCAACCTCCTCATCTGATGATTCATCCTCATTAGCCTGAATATGGACACGATTTCCATGTGGTGCGTGAGGAATTCTCTTGCCTCCTTCCCCATTTGGATTACCCTGCTGCTGGGCTTCTCGCAACTCTGTCTCAGTTCGATCAACGCGAACAGTTAAATTCTGAAGTGACGCTGCTACTGCTTGAATTTCTCGTAGCACGTCTGAAAGAGTAGGTTCTTTGCCGTCGTTAGCCATTGCCAAGGAGAAACCAAGGCTCGATACCAACTGACACGGGACTAATATAAATGTAGAAGACAAACGCTCTTCACACAAAGTAAGTAATATGTATAAAACTCAAAAAATCAATAATACGAAATTTGATCCTGATTACAATCAAGTAAAGGCATATTTATAGGCCTTAGAAGACACAAAAAAGGGTCTTTATCGAAAAGTTACAGCTGTTGAAAAACATTGCATCTGTTAGTATCCATTGTGTCTGTTAGTATCATGGCAGTTGTGTTCCCAGATAACTGCCATAACTGCCGTCTAACTGCCATAGGTGTACCAGAAAACTGTCATCTTGTGCCAGAAAATTGCCTCTTTTATCAGATAACACCCATTTTATTAATCCCTTGGCTGTTTATTATTTATCTGTACCACATCACATTATAAGCGAAAATTCGTGACATTTTACATGTACATATTTTTTCGCTACGACTCAGGAAAATTGTTTTGTTTTTCTTTTAAGTTGTAGGTAAGTTACTTAAATTTGTTTTTAAGTTTTTCAAAAATGTGGGTAAGTTACTAAGATTTTGGTGAAGCACGGGTCGGGATCCTCTACACCGTGCAAAATTGCTCTTAATTTCTCCCATTTTCTCAATAGCAATTGTTCTTTTCCATAAAAACAAAATGAATGTTCTCATAGGAGACCGGTCCGGTTTCAAATTTGCTGGTCAACTATTTTCTCTGGATAATTCGCGCTCATTCACTTTTAATATATGATTTCCTATCTTATTACTAATAGACATTTTACAAAGAATGTTACAAGACTATGTTTTTTCTTATTGAAGATTTATAGTATGATAATAGATATTTGGCTTATAATTTTCACTACTCCATCTGTCCCAGAAAGATAGTTTCATTTTAACTTTTTATGGTCAACAAAACTAAACTTTGACCAAACATTAGTGTCAATTTAATGATCACAATGAAATTCTAAAAATTGTTATTGATAAATCACTTAATGATTTATCAATTACAAATTTTAGAATTTTATTAGAATAATTAGATCGTCACCAATGGTTGGTCAAATTTCATTTTTGTTGACTATAAAAATCAAAATGAGACTATCTTTCTGAGTCAGAGCGAGTATTTTAAAAGAATAGTACAATTTATTTTGCTCTAAATCATAGGAAGTTGTCTAATTTTTTTTTTATCGACTAGGGAGTAGTAAATAATTGAGTACATTGACAATGTCAACGCGATTTTGCTAAACAATGACGTAATCAAACTCCCAATATAGTTGTAAATTTTCAACGCCCACACGCCTTCCTCCTCCCAGCCACAAAGTCTTCTTCAAGGGAGGAGGAGTCAGCTTCAGTAAAGTCTTCCAAACATTTTTATTAATCTTTCCCTCCCGAATTAACGTTCTTTAGTTTAATTTTACATGAAAATTAAGATAAATAAATGTTATGAGTGTGAAAAATAAAGTAAAAGAGAGAAAGTGGGTAGGGAGTTTTTGTTGTGAGAATGACAGGTGTGTCTCATTGTCCATTTTAGATAATAAAATAAAATATAAACCTTTAATTGCAGATTAAAAAAGAAAATAAGAACTTTAAAGCGGAGCAGAGAGGGTATTTTTTATTTTTTTTTCCAAAAACCTATTCACTTATCAATTCTTTTTTCCTCTTCACGACCAAGAGAACCTTCCTCCGCCGTACCCATATAAAACCCCAATTCCTACACCCCCCATTTCTCCATCTAATTATCACCCAAATTCTACTTCATTCATCAAATATGAATTACATTTTTATCATTTCTTTAATTTCTCTATTGGTTTTCACATTTCCGGCGCCGGCGACGGCCTCGCTTCCTTCCTTACCTCATTTCTTTCCGAATATATCTTCAATCCCACCTTCTTTTTCGATACCAAACACCAGCTTCGGCGCGTGGGACGGCTTCAAAAAGCTAGCCGGCTGTCGTGCCGGCCAAAACGTTGACGGTTTAGCTAAGCTCAAAAATTACTTGAGTTATTTTGGTTACCTGAACAATTCCGCCGGCAATTACACCGATGATTTTGATGATTATCTTGAGAATGCTATCAAGACTTATCAACGGAATTTTAATTTGAATGAAACCGGTCAGCTTGATGAACGGACGGTTACTCAGATTCTGCTGCCGAGATGCGGAGTAGCTGATATTGTTAATGGATCTACGACTATGAATTCCGGGAAAGCTCCGTCGGCTTCGTCGATTCACGCGCACACCGTCGCTCATTATTCGTTTTTTCCTGGATCTCCGCGTTGGCCGGAGGGTCAATCGGAATTGACGTACGCTTTTTTGCCGGCTAATCAGCTACCCGACAACGTTAAACTCGTGTTTTCTAATGCTTTTGAGCGGTGGTCTGAGGTGACGCCGTTGACGTTTAGGGAGACTTCACGGTACGAGACCGCGGACATCCGGATCGGATTCTTCAGTGGCGACCACGGCGACGGCGAAGACTTCGATGGAGTGTTGGGAACTCTAGCGCACGCGTTTTCGCCGCCGAATGGACGGTTTCATCTCGACGCCGACGAGAACTGGGTGTTTAATCAAGCCATTTTCAGTAATCCGTCATCGAGGGCGGTGGATCTAGAATCGGTCGCTGTTCACGAAATTGGGCATTTATTAGGGCTAGGACACTCGTCCGACGAGCAGGCGATCATGTTCCCGACGATCACCTCCGGGACGAGGAAGGTTGAGCTTGGGAACGACGACGTTCAGGGGATTCAGGTGTTGTACGGGTCGAATCCGAATATCGGTCCGACGACATCTCCGACTTTGCAAGAGAGGGATACTAATGGGGCCTACTTCATGAGTCCTAGTTGGCGCCCGACTTTTCTATTGGTCGTTGTAATATTATTATTTGTCCTGTAAATGTGACTTTTACTTTTTTTTTTTATTTTTACTCATTTTTTAAAGACTTGTTGTATTTGTTCTTTCTTGTTGTATTTGTTGTATTTGTAAAAAAAAGACTTGTTGTATTTGTTGTATCAGATTGCAAATTTTTACCTTTCTTTAGATAAATAGAAAAACTATTTAAACTATTTAACAAAAAATGTTTGTCAAAATTCAAACAAACAAGTTCGACCAAAACCGGGGGAGTATTGTCTTTCTCGTTGTTTGTAACTGTTTTGATTCATGTGATTAAACGGCTGAGATTTCATTTGGTTAAGATGATATGCAAAAATACAAATGATGATATTGTTTACGGTAGCATTCATCAAATTCATCTATAGGCTCAAGGACAATTTGGTTAAGTTATACTCCCTCCCTCTTTTTTTTTTTTTTTTTTTTTCGAAAGCAAATATTAGATTATATTACGGCACGGAAATACAAATGTATGAGTAAATCTCCACAAATGTCGGAGATTCAACCCATAAAATAAACAAAACGTCAATCACTAAAATGACATTTCTAAATACATAATAAAAGTAAAAGTAAAAAAGAGAAATGACAAATGATAGTGCTTATGCTTGAAGTCACAATGCCACCAAAGATGTTAGTATCTTTATGAAGCCATTGACTGCCCAAAGTTTGATTGTGATGACTAATCTCAATCTTTCGCGTTGTGATTCGCTTAACAATGTCCAGGGATGCACAGAAGTCTCTCCAAGCATAGCTTGAAAACCGCCCTATCTTGGCTTTCACATAATCTCCCATCGATTTTGAGTAATATTTAACGTTAAAAACACAATAATATGAAACCTCTGGGTTAGATATAAATGGCCAACCAAACTTCCCAGACAAAGAAAGATTGAACAACTGAAGATCACGAAAATGCAAGGACGATTTCATAGGTACTAACAAAAAACAAAAGAAAAAAAATCAAGGCTCCCACTAAAGAGAGAATGCAAAGGCTCTCACAACGGAGAGAAGGCAAAAACATCAAACATCAAACACCAATTTACCAACATTTCTTTTAATTATTTAAACACAAAGATGAAAATAATAACAATACACAGAAATAATTTAAATCTGATATTAGATCGAGAGACGAAGAGAGGTTTGAATTTGAAATCCGGGTTCAAAATAGATTTGTAGATGAAAATTTTAAAAATCAATCCTTCAAACCCTAGGATTTTGAAGTCAAAAACAAAAGTTGCAAACTCTCAATCCTTCTTCAGAAATGTGAAACTAAATGCAATTAAAAAAGAACAAATCTAAAATGATACTAATCCCAAATTTTATATTTATTAATTGATAAATTATCAATTAACAAATGTAAAAACTTGGGATTAGATTATTAAGCAATACAATAGAAGAATTCAACAAGATCGGAAAGAGAAGAAAAAAACGAACTGAATGGCAGAACAGAGACCCTCCGTTCTTTTTTGAATGTTATATTTTGACGTTTTGAATAATTTTGTTTCATTTTGATCAAAAATTGATAAAAATGTAGTAATATAAATAGAATTTTAAAAATTATTATTGAGTTTCATGAAAAAAAATAGGGTTAATGACAATTTAGACCCTAAAGTCATATACCACCCTCCCAAACGAACCTTGAAGTTTTTTTCACCAGATCTGACCTTGAAGTGTAAAAAAGTCGCCAGTTAAGGCCTTTTTGACGGATTTTGTTAGAAAATCGGTTAAGTAGCATGTGCCATGCACGTGATTGACAAAATGGATGGATTTGTAATTGATATCAGCTATTAAGGGCTTTAGTGAAATTCTTAAAACTTAAAGGGTTAAAAAAAATCAAATGTACAATATTTTTCTGTATATTTAATATATCAAATTTGTTTACCAAAAATTATAAGTAAATTTAAAAATAAATCTCAGATTTGGAATTGGTTTAATTTAAAATTTTCAATAAAACCTTTAGTATTTTTCATATATTAAAATTTAAAATTATATGAAAATTAATCTTACTAATTATTACATTAACAATAAATCAAGACGAATAAAAAAATGACAAAAAGAAAGAAACAAAAACAAAATATTAATTTTTATGTATATTTTAAATTTTAATATATTAAAAATACTAAAGGTTTTATTGAAAAATTTAAATTAAATCAATTCCAAATCTGAGATTTATTTTTAAATTGTACTTATAATTTTTTGGTAATTTTTTTGATATATTAAATATGCAGAAAAATATTGTACATTTGATTTTTTTAACCCTTTAAGTTTTAAAAATTTCACTAAAGCCCTTAATAGCTGATATCAATCACAAATCCATCCATTTTGTCAATCACGTGCATGACACATGCTACTTAACTGACTTTTCTAACAAAATCCGTCAAAAAGACCTTAACTGGCGACTTTTTTACACTTCAAGGTCTGATCTGGCGAAAAAAAAAACTTCAGGGTTCGTTTGGGAGGATGATATAGGAATTTAGGGTCTAAATTGTCATTAACCCAAAAAAATATGATCGATTACAATTTTTGAATTTCATTAAAATAAACAAATTTTAATAACTTTTTGATTCAAAGTATAATTAAGCTGATCAATAAAACTAATACTCCCTCCCTCTGTCCCAGATTAAGGTTCTTACTTTCCTTTTTGGTTTATCTCATACTGAGGTTCTTAATTGCTTTATTACCTAAAATGGACAATGGGACTCACTTATCATTTTCACAACAAAAACTTTTTACGCACCTTCTCGCTCCTACTTTCTCCTACTTTACTTTTCATACTCACAACATTTACTTTTTCTTAATATCCGTGTAAAAAAAAAAAACTTACTCCGGGACGGTGGGAGTACAATATGTGATATTTATTTCGTCCACATCACAAAATAAATGTTCAAATTTTTTTTTTAAGTTTTTCTCTTTGTCACGAAAAAAATTACTCCCTCCGTTCCTAGTAAGTTGCAATAATTTGCCATTTTGGGCATTCCACTTAAGTTGCAACAATGCCAAATAAGAAAACTCTTTATTACTTTTATACTCATCCACTCATTCTCTCTCTTCCTCCCAACCACTCATTATTCTCCACTCATTCTCTCTCTTCCTCCCAACCACTCATTATTCTTCTTTCTTAAATTTTGTGCTTCCCCTTCCATGTTGCAACTTACTCGGAACGGAGGGAGTATTCTTTTTGGTAGGGGTGTGCGCGGGTCGGTTTGGTTTGGTTTTAGGCCAAAACCGACACCAAACCAATAGTTATCTGTTTATGTAATTCAAAACCATTAAGCTTCGATTTCTTAATGGTTCGGTTTTTTCGGTTTCGGCGTGATATCGGTTTGGTTCGGTGTCAAACCAATAGAATGGACTGTTGGGTTGTGGGTTTGTTGGGCCGCCTTAATGGGCTACATTCAAATGAGGCCCAATTTGCACATAATAAATAATAAGGTCAAATAAGGCACATTTTCTGGTTGAAGTATGAATTGGGCCAATGAGCCATACTACTTGGGCAAAAAACTACAAATTAAAGTTTACAACTATTAATTCAAATAATCAGCTAGGAATAAAACGACATAGTTTTAGGTTATCGGTTCGGTTCGGTTTCTTATCGGTTCTAACAAGCTGGAAACCTAAACCGAACCACTAATTTCGGTTTTCTAATTTTTAGAAACCGGTCATAACCAATAGCTTATTGGACCGGTTTTTCGGTCCGATTTTTTCGGTTTTTTTGTTCACCCCTACTTTTTGGACATTTAATTACTTTGGGATATGGATCAAATAATTGAAAATGGAAAAATATTAGGACAATAAGGTGGGCATTCATATTTAGCTCAACCGCACTGAATTTTACTCGTGAAGAAAATCATTTATTAAGAGCATCCACAATAAAACTTTTTAGGAGCTTCTAATTCTTATGAAAAAGCCTTTTAAAGCTTTTATTTTTATTTTTATCATTGTGACATTTTTTTAAAGAGCTCTTTATTAAGAAGGAGTGGTTTTTTTTTTTTTATTTAAAATAGCTAGTAAAAAACCCTTCTTAAGAAACACTAGCATTAACTTTCACCAATTATTGGCTCCATAATTGTTCTTTTCCAAATGGCCTTGCTGATACTTCTATTGTTTTGATTCCGAAATGTTCTAATCCGACCACAATTAGGGATTATCGACCCGTTTCTTTATGTAATGTTTTATATAAAATCCTCTCTAAAGTGCTATGCAACCGTCTAAAAGCTGTGTTGCCGGGCCTTGTAGACAAAGCACAATCCGCTTTTGTTTCTGGAAGGGCTATTCAAGACAACATTGTGGTAGCTTTTGAAACGATTCATGCCATGAAACGTAGGTCGGGTGATGGTTTGGGAGACGTGGCTCTTAAATTGATATAAGTAAGGCGTACGTCCGCGTATCTTGGGAATATTTGGAGATGATTCTGGGACGATTGGGTTTTTGTGATGTGTGGGTGCGATGGATGATGTTGTGTGTTCGTTCAGTCCGCTATTCCGTCTTTGTCAATGGTGATACTGTTGGTCCTATTTTACCGGACAGGGGATTGAGACAAGGGGATCCGCTTTCTCCGTACCTGTTTATCCTATGTGCTGAGGGTCTCTCTGCTCTCATCCGTGATGCTTGTCAGCGGCATGTCCTTCACGGGAATCGTATATGCAGAGGGGCTCCTACAGTTACACATTTAATGTTCGCGGACGACTGCATTCTTTTTTGTAAGGCTTCGTCTCAGGAATGCCGAATTCTGAAGTCTATTTTGGATGACTATGAGGATCTATCCGGTCAGGCCATAAACTTTGCAAAGTCAGGAGTCTTTTTCAGCAGGAATGTCTCAGTTAATGTGCGGAGCAATCTCTCGCAGATCTTTAGAATTTCGGGTAACTTTACTTCATCCAATTACCTGGGCTTCCCTCTCTTATTGGCGGAAATAAGAAAGTTATTTTTCAATATTTACGAGACAGACTATGGTCCAAGTTACAATCGTGGAGGAGTAAAAATTTATCGAAGGCGGGTAAATGTATATTGTTAAAAAGTGTGGCACAAGCCATTCCTTCTTTTTGTATGTCCACTTTTCTAATTCCGGATTCCCTTCTCACGGAGTTGGAAAAAATGATGAACTCATATTGGTGGGGTAATAAAAAGGACGGGCAGAGGGGTATAAACTGGATGTCATGGAAACGGTTGTCTGTTCGTAAGTCTATTGGCGGGTTGGGATTTCGGAGTCTTCATCTTTTTAACATCGCCATGTTGGGTAAATGGGGGTGGCGTCTTTTAACAGACACTAACTCTTTAGTGTGCCAAGTTTTAAAAGCGAGATACTTTGCTAATGGTACTTTCCTTACTGCCAATTTAGGGCAGAGCCCAAGTTATGTTTGGCGTAGTATAATGGAGACCCAAGATTTCTTCCGTTGTGGACTTCGATGGCGAATCGGATATGGTCGTCATATACGGGTGTTATCCGATCCATGGTTAAGAAGGGGCGGGAATTTTTATGTTGGTCATACTAGTTCTCCTATTCATCCCTTTACAACAGTAAGTGATCTTTTCCTCCCAGGGGTTCAACAATGGAACTTCAATCTGATTCGGAATTTCTTTAGTGAAGATGTGGCTGATGAAATCTTATCAATTCCCCTAGCAAACATGCATGGCCAGGATATGTTAATTTGGCATTACTCTCCAACGGGGATGTACAATGTGAAGAGTGCGTATCATTTGGCTACCTCTATGACTTCGGACCAGTCGGATGGCGTTATAGGCCCTTGGGATCAACTGTGGCGTCTCAAAGTCCCTACAAAAGTGCAACATTTTCTGTGGCGTCTACTTCGAGGCTGTCTTCCTACACGAGACAGATTGTTATCCAAGGGTGTTAATGTTCTAAATGAATGTGGTTTGTGTGGTTTACATGCGGAAAAGGCTATGCACTTGTTTCATTTATGTCCTGTTGCGCAAGAAATATGGCGTCAAACAAGGTTAACTGGTAAAGTGTGTCAACCTCATGACTATAACCTCTCTCTTCCAGCTTGGATATTGTCCATTCTCCCTTCTCTTGATCACGATGAATCCCAGGAACTTGTGATGGTTTTGCATGCCATTTGGAAGGAGCGCAATGATAGGATATGGAGGGGCAGTATGAGACCCCCTGCGCTCATTGTCCGTACTGCGAATAATGACCTGTTCGAGTGGCAAACTGTGAAGGAGAAAGCCCAGATACCAACAACATCGGTTCCCAGCAATAGGTGCGAGAGATTGCATGGACCAAGGGCCGTGTACCTCAAAATTAACTCTGATGCTTCGTTTAACTCTCCTCGCAAAGAAACTGGGTTAGGACAAGTTTTCAGAAATAGTCACGGTACCTTCATGGCTGGGCGAAGTCAACTCAGCAGTGGATTGATCCGTCCAGAGGATGGTGAAGCCAAGGGACTCCTGTGGTCTTTACAATGGGCACAAGAGATGGAGTATATGCAGGTTGAATTCGAGATAGACTCCAAGATGGTGTTTGATAAACTTACCTGCACAAATCCTGACCAAACGGAATTTGGTGTTCTAATTGATGTAAGATTATCCTTAGAGATAATCCTCAATTTCTAGTTCGTTTGGTTTGTCGTAAAACCAATATGTTGGCGGATTGTTTCTCTCGGGCGACATTTGTTAATGTTAGCCCCACTACTTGGGTTGAGCTACCGTTCTTTGTGGATAGCCAACTCCTTGATATGTGTGATTGTCAATAAAGGTGTTCTTTCCTTCAAAAAAAAAAAAAAAAAACTTTCACCAATTATTCATGTTATAAAAATAGCTCACCATTGTGAGAAAAATATTAAGCTTTTTTATGGTGATTTTGCGAAGATATGACATATCGAGAGTTCGAGACCACATTTTTTTTTATTAAAATACTAATAATAATAATTAAAAAAAAAAAAAAAAAAAAAAAACCCTATGTAGAACCTTCATTACATGAATTGCTTCGTTACTAGCCCACTTTTCCATTCTGGATCGGACAATGGGCCGTAGTCCGTGGGCCGCACATGTTGATGCAACCGTCCAAGGGTATCATGATGGTACCAAATTACAAAACGAAGTGGGCACACAGCAATGGGATTCAAGTTGGTGGGAACTTTTTTTTTTTTTTTTAATGATAGATAAATTGATCTTAGGCTGCATCAAATGGCCATAAAGGCTACAATTAGGCCTATAAATAGGCTAACACAAATGTCCCTAACGAGATTCGAACTCGTGACCTCCATATAGAAAGCTAATACTGGATACCAACTATTTTTTAAAAAATAGCATAAACATGTCTTTTGATTGTTTTGTAGATCTAAGAAAAATGTTATCCGAAAAATATTTTCCTATGAGAGAAAAAAAAAATATATGAGAAAAAAAGTAATATGAAAAAAAAATTTGACTAGGCGTAGGGGTGAGGCATGGTGTGAGAGGTGTTAAAAAATAATTTTAATATGAGTGATTTTTTTTTTTTTTGGGTGGGGGTGGGTTGGGTGTTGGGGTAGTGGGGGTGGGGGTTGAAGGAGTTATTAAAAGATAATTTTAATATGAGTGAAAAAAAAATTTGGAAGGGGAGGTGGGTGGGTGATAGGGGTGGGGGAGGGTGAGGGTGAGGGTGGGGTGGGGATGATATGGATGGAGGGGGTGGTGTTGGAGGTGCAGTGGATAGCATGGAGTTGTATGGGTTGAAGGAGGTATTAAAAGATAATTTTAATATATTTTTAAAATTAAAAATATATACAAATTTTTAATGAAAAATTTAGTTATTTTTATATTTTAATATATTAAAAATACTAAGGTTTTATTGATTTTTTTTAATTAAATCAATTCCAAATCTGAGATTTATTTTTAGATTGTACTTAAAAAAATTTTGGTAAAAAAATTTGATATATTAAATGAAGAAAGATATTGTACATTTGATTTCTTTAACCCTTTAAGTTTTAAGAATTTCACTAAAGCCGCTAATAGCTAATATCAATTACAACATCAATTTCGTCAATCACGTGCATGGTACATGCCACTTAACTGACTTTTCTAACAAAATCCGTCAAAAATGCCTTAATTGGCGACTTTTTTACACTTCAAGGTTTGATCTAGCGGAAAAAAAAACTTCAAAATTCGTTTGGAGGGTGGTATATGACTTTAAGGTCTAAATTATCATTAACCCATGATAAAAATACATTAAAAAATTTCCTTATTCAGAAGTGTGCCATTTTTTTAGTGGATCGAAAAATTAAATGTTTATTAGGGGTCAGAGAGAGTATTTATGAAAGAAAGTAGTAAACATCTGTATAGTTTACATGTTTATCGTTTCCCTATGTCCCATAGTTTGCATGTTTATCATTTCCCTATGTCCCATTTCAAATGGCAGAATTTGTCATTTTGGTTGTCTTGTACTCCGTCCATCCCAGAGTATGAAGAAGACTTGTGTTAGACGGTATCACAGGGTGAGACGGATCTTGTTGAGAGAGGAAATGAGTTTACCCATCCCCGCCCATAAGGGGGCAAACCATTTACTCTCTCATCAAGATCCGTCCACGTGTGAGACCGTCTCACACAAGTTTTTGTCCCAGAGTATATGTCCACCCTCCCATTAACACGGAGATTGAGAAATGAAGTGTTGGGTTTCGTGCAATCATGCGCAGCGGAAGACATCGCATGAAAAAACCCAAAAGCCTAGATCTGTTATGTTCAATAATTCATAATATGAATATGAAACAAACTAACCTTTGTAGATCGAAATATGAAGTCTTGGATTTAGATGCTAAGAAAAGCACCCTCTACCGGTGATCCACACTTCGAACAGATTCAAGAACGATTCTTGAACTTGACTGCTAGGTCCTTCGGATTGAAAAACTTGATGAAGAACGATTCTTCAATTGCTCCCTATGATTATTATGGTTTGATAATTGGGAATAATCAAACCTAATAACCCCTAGTATAATATGTGTATTTTCTCTCTCCAAGAAAGAGTTTGTGATTTCTCAAATCAACGTTATGAGAACAATTCCCGGTTGTGCACATTATATACTAGAGGTCTCCAAGATCCTTTAGGGTTTAGGACTTCTTGTCCAACAAGAAAAATCCTAAAATAAACTGCAGTGCGGGGGGGGGGGGGGGGGAGGGGGCAGCCGTACGGCGCCTTGTCCTAACTGCCTCGTTTTTCGCTCTTTTTAATTATCCGCTCTGTGTGTGTGACCCAATAGGATTATACTAAGTTGGTAACGAGTCCGAACCATTCATACCCCGTAAGTCATAAACGGACTCTAGTAAGCCATTATGACTACCCAATTAGTATAACTTTGAAATCCAAAGTTTCCTAAAATAGAACATAACACAATCTATTTGTCACACGATGTCTATTGAACATAAGCCATGGTCAATGGTCAACTTACTTTGTTCAATGCTTTCTCGATCCCGAATGTATTGATAATACAAATGACATTGATCCAATCAATTCATTTGAGCATGGCCATGCATTTCATCAATACCATTCATCGAGTGGCTCAAGCTTGACATCTCTCTTGACGAAGGACAAATCTCATCTTGGCTTATTACCTTTCCCTACATGATTCCGATTATGCCAATCATATTCTTTATAGCTACTCGGTTAAGGGTAACGTTTGAATATGTCAAACGTAATGTTCATCATGTGGAAGACTGTAATAACCTCAGGTCTAGAGATTCAAGTGATATAACTATATGAGATTTAATTATGACATTTGACGATTACATAAATCCCATAGGGGTCAGTCCAGTATTTGTTCTCCAACTAATACCCATAAGTCTAATTGTATCGCATACACATAATCATCATATGATTATCTATTAAACTTATACTAGTAATTACTCATAATTACTAGGGACGGGATTAGTATAATAAACATGCAAAAGATATAATAATCAAACATTCAATATCTTTATTAAAGCGTAAAGCAAATGATAACATTAATCGTTCAAATAACGTGCCTAGGGCATACACACCAACATGAAGGAAGTGATGTAAGTGATGTGAGTGTAAAAGTAAAATATGAGAGAGAATGAGTGGGATGAAATAGTAAGTTGATTGATGTTGTGAGTATAAAAATAAGTAGGAGAGAGAATGAGTGGGAGGAATAATAAATATTATTTGCCATTTTTTTGAAGTAGACATATACTCTGTGACAGATTAAAAAAGAAATGTGGACATATACTCTGGGACGGAGGGAGTATAGATTGCAAAATTCAAAAATTGAAAGTTTTTACCCGCATACTCACATCAACTAACCCACTAACTATTCTCTACTCCACTTTCTCTCTCCTACCAAACTATCTACACTAACAACACATCACATATTCTACTATTTCCTTAATTTTGATGCAAAGACGGTTTTGTGTAATTTGAAATGCGGAGTATTACTCATCTAGTGAGACATAGGGGATAGACATGTTAAAGTTGATCAAAATGGAATGGAAAAGCTAATTAAAGTGCATATATTTACTTGTTTAAAAAAAAAAAGTTCATATCTTTACTTGAGATTATTAATTTAATAAAAGGAGAAAAAGTCAGAAGCAAAGAGAGAATGTCCAAACTAGACGTGTCCAAAATCTAACCGGAACCGGCTAACCGGTCAAAACCGGTCAAACCCGGCTAACCGGTTAACCGTGAACCGTCTCAACCGTCAACCGTATTTTCAAGGTTCGGTTAAGGTTAGTCCATTTTGATAACCGTCAACCGGCGGTTATAACTGGGAAGCTAACCGCCGGTTCAACCGTCTATACTAACCGTCAGTTTCTTACCATTTTCGAGTTAGTTTTAAGAATTACAGTCAGTTTTTTTAACAATTTCAGTCAGTTTTTTAACGATTTCAGTTAGTTTTCTAACAAAATTGGTGTTTTTATTTCATTTTCAGTTAGTTTCTTAATGATTTTTAGTCAGTTTTCTAACAAAATCCTAAAAAACTGTTTCTTTTTAAAAAAAAAAAAAATAATAATAATTGAAAAGGTCTCATAACCGGGTTAACCGGCAAAACCGGCTTAACCGGTTTAACCGTTAACCGGATAACCGTAACCGGATGTGGCGGTTAGAAGGTTACTCCACGGTTAGGGATTACCGGTAAAATTAACCGGCGGTTATAACCGGCTAACCGGCGGTTAACCGGCATGGACACGTCTAGTCCAAACTATGGAGCAGTTATGCTCAAAGCAAATTGTGATTACTATACCACTTGACATGTTTTTGGAGGTCCTCACATTATTAGTTGTCCCCTATTTATGGAGAATAAATTTGTATTTTACAATGTAAACATATAGCATAAGATTAAAAAGAATTAGGGTTCTAATTAATTCAAATAATTTCTATAAGGAAAATGCATGAATACTTACTTACTTTACTATTAATGCATCAACCTTTCCTTAGTGCTTTTTTTCTTTTTCCTTTATTTCTTCTTCATGACAAAAGACAAATTCATTTAATTTCTAGCACTTTAAATTTCCTCATTGGTGGATATTCACTTCCCACACAGATTATATCACGCTCACTCTTTTGCCAATTTAGTTGAAAATAATATGTACTCCCTCCGTCCCACCCGACTTAGGACAAATTGTCATTTTGGGCGTCCCACTCCACTTAGGACATCCTTAAATAGCAAGTTTATATTACTTTAATATTCAATGGGACTCACTTGTCATACTCACAACAACAATCCATTTACTATTTCACCCACTCATTCTCTCTCCTATTTATTTTTCATACTCACAACACTTCCTCCACTCATTCTCTTTCCTCTTAAAATAATAGTTTCCTTTAATTCCCGTGTCAGGACCAATTGTCCTAAGTCGGGCTGGACGGAGGGAGTATAAACAAATAAAATAGATGAAAATAATATGTAACGTAATTATGACCCTATCTTCTATCGGTCAACTTCTTTCAATTAAGAGTTCTTGTATGCATCTCCGTGACTTTATTTGCAAGATTATTCCTTATCACCCAAAGTTGAAAAAAAAAAAATGAAAAACGAAAGCAAAAGAACAAAACGTCGACACTATAGTCAATCTTTAAGCAACTAGTTCGTCGACATAAATTTATCACTTCCGCATTGTTTAAAGTTCAAAGGTTCAAATTTATAAAATAATTTACATTTAATTTGCATTTACAGATGAACTAAAAATGAAAAAGAAAGCGAAGAAATTATAACCTACTTTTACGTCAAGGGTAGGCTTTTGACAAAATGTAAAAGGGAGGGGTTGAATATTGAATTAATGGTGATCAATGTCTTGGTCATGGTGGTCATGCCAAATATCCATTAGGGTTATGTTAAAGATAAGGCTTGCATATTTTTGAGTGAGACTTGTAAAAGAAAAGAAAAAAAAAAGTGGTTGTTGATATTTGATGGGGTGTATGGAGATAGAGTGAATAAATGAACGGTTCAGATTTAATTATTATTTTTTTACCAAATTAAGTGTAAAATATCAAAGCTGCACTATTTTTAAAAATTATATTTGTCTTATAATTAAATAATTAATCGTTTAAAGTTTTAACTTTTATGACATCTGATTTCAATGACTTTTATCTTATGGATGCGGATACAGATACGGATACATTTGTATTGCATAGTAAGGTAGGAAATAAATGGAAGGAGGAGAATGGGATATTAATGAAGCTGAGGTGATATGTGTAGACTGGTCCTATTTGAACTTGGACATGAAGGAAGGTGGTGGTCGGAAGTTGCGCTACAATATTGATAAAATTGGTCAAATGGGCCTCTTTGCCATTTTCTGAGTGAGATATTTTGACATTTTATGCACTTTGTAGCCATATACAACTGTCATTAAAATTGACATAAAATTAGCCAGCAATCAAATATCGACATTTTGATTATCCTATGTAAGATTATAATATACTCCGTAGTTAATATACTTACATGTGTACTACTCTATCTATCTATAATATGCTATCTATAATACAATAGCATAGAAAGTGGTTGTATTTGTATGAGTGGTTTTGTATGGATCCGGAACCGCTCCACCCATTTTAGCTCCACCCCTCCACCCAACGGCTCCGATCAAGACCACATAGGCGAGCTCATCATCTGTGCGGCTAATGTTGGGAATTTAGTGGTACCCCGTTGCAATCTAAATAAAGAACACAAACCCACAAGCACAATAATGGAAGAATCACACACAAGAACACAAGAATTGTTTACCCGGTTCGTTCAACACATGAACTACGTCCGGGGGCAATTGCCAAGCCAACATATTATTAATCACACCTTAATAGTCTGCTACAATGTGTCCTAGGTCGTGACTATGCTTATATAGCAGTACAAAGAAGATCTAAATCAAATTAAGAAGAGATTGTGTCAAAATAGGAAACAAATCAGCCCAGCCGGCATACCAAGCGCCCGCTCACCCCTTACCAGGCGCCCGCTCGAATTAATATTTATGCGGACCAACCTTTCTGCCTAAATGAGCGCCCGCCTGGTCACCACCAGGCGCCCGCTTGCTTCTCCGCCCAGAAGTTCTCCTCCGGTTTGAACTCCTTCTTGATCTCACCAACTCCCCCGACTTAGACTCCTTTCTTCCTCATAGTTTAGGATCCAATCCCAACAATCTCCCACCTGGAGACTAAACTCATAAGCATAGAAACACCCATCAACTCCCACCACAGAGTGAACACCTTTGAACACGTTTTACCCCCCCCCCATATTGGCTTGACATTACCGAGCCTCCCGCTCAAGTACTAAGGCGAGTTGAAACCAAGCGACGTTTCAACCTCTCCGTGTTAGATAGTTCTTGCCTCCCCAAATCAGCTTCTACCTTGATTTCTCTCTGCAAGTCTAACTTCGCCTTCTCCCTCCAGACCCACCTTCCTCGCAATGCTTCCCCTTGAAACTTGGACACACCTTGTTTCTTGCATCGTCTTCTCTTGGCCTGAACACGCTCTCTGTTAGGGCACTTGGACTTCCACACCGCGTTGATCAACTTTGTGTCCTTCTCCCCCCTAACATACCGTTTCTTGATGTCTCTCCTTTCTACACCAATAGGCCTGTTCTTTAGCCTCTTGCTCCCACCAGAGCAAATGTCGACATTATAGGTAGAGTACAACATCTTCTCCTTAACCCCATGAGCTATCACCTTAGCTCCTTTTGTGACTTCCCAAGACCCACCAGTGAAGGTCACACCATACCCTTCATCATCAAGTTGTCCCACGGAAATCACCCTCCTTCTCAAGTCCGGAACATGCATCACATCGTGCAATTGTAAAACAGCCCCGTTAGGTGTCTTCATCATCACATCCCCCTTACCTTTGATCTTCAAAGGTTGATCATCACCAAGATAGACAACCCCAAAATCTCCAGTTTTATACCGCTCCATTGTTTCTGCATCCCCACTAGCATGACAAGAAGCTCCAGAATCCAACACCCAATCTTCACCTGACTGCTCTTCTCCTAGGATTAATACATCTCTATCATCCACCACGTGTGCATCACCATCCTTCTCCGGACAGTCATAACTGATATGACCCATCGTGCCACAATTGTAGCACTTGACCGGCTTTTTCCCCTTTTTCGGTCCTCCCCTTCCCCTAATTCTCTCCACCCTAAGTGCAGCCCCATCTGCGGAAGATTCTCCCCTTTTCTCTTTCCTTCTCAACTCATCTTGAAGGATGAGATCTCGAACCTCCGTATACACTAATGGTGTTTTCGACGTACTGATCATTGTGACAGTTACCTCCCAACTATCAGGCAACGATTTTAGTAGAAAACATGCTAACACTTCATCAGAGAAAGTAATATCAACACTTTTCAATTGGTCCACCATACCTTTGAAACTACCGATATGACTTGCTGATGTCTGCCTCTCTGACATCTTCGTATTCGCAAACCTCTTTATCAAATGCACCTTATTGATATTCGACGGCTTCTCATACATGTCTGACAGCATCTGTAGCAACCCCACCGTTGTCTTGGCCTCCATCGCGTTCCGTGCAACATCGTCGGTTAGAGCGCTCCTCACCGCTCCTAACGCCTTCCGATCTAACGTCTCCCAATCCCCTTGTGACATGTCTTCGGGTTTCGCACCTAAGGGTTTATGAAGATCCTTACAATAAAGGTAATCTTCAACCCTTGTCCTCTAAAATGTGAAATTCACACCGTTGAATTTCTCGATTGAGTTCTTCATCTTGATTGCTTCACAAAGTCCCCAAGAACGTGATTCAAAATTAATCAACTAATGAAACTTTGAATCCTCCTAACCAAAGCTCTTGATACCAGTTGTTGGGAATTTAGTGGTACCCCGTTGCAATCTAAATAAAGAACACAAACCCATAAGCACAATAATGGAAGAATCACACACAAGAACACAAGAATTGTTTACCCGGTTCGTTCAACACATGAACTTCGTCCGGGGGCAATTGCCGAGCCAATATATTATTAATCACACCTTAATAATCAGCTACAATGTGTCCTAGGTCGTGACTATGCTTATATAGCAGTACAAGGAAGATCTAAATCAAATTAAGAAGAGATTGTGTCAAAATAGGAAACAAATCAGCCCAGCCGGCATACCAAGCGCCCGCTCACCCCTTACCAGGAGCCCGCTCGAATTAATATTTATGCGGACCAACCTTTCTGCCTAAATGAGCGCCTGCCTGGTCACCACCAGGCGCCCGCTTGCTTCTCCGCCTAGAAGTTCTCCTCCGGTTTGAACTCCTTCTTGATCTCACCAACTCCCCGACTTAGACTCCTTTTCTTCCTCATAGTTTAGGATCCAATCCCAACAGCTAAGATGATTTCAATTTTTTGTGGGTCCTATCGAGCTCGGACACATCTCATCCGTCGAACACAAAATCCAATGAGGTGGCTCTAATCGGAGTCATTGGGTGGAGCGGTTCGAAATCCGTTTTTTTGTATGGCTTAAAGAAGTTTACTTTTAAATTTTCAATTCAACAATATAAGTGTGAACTCTTCTTTCTAATATACAAGTTTCTTTCTACGAAGGGTTGGATTAAGGGTTACGGGAAAGAGGATGTGGGGTGGTGTTTGCCGGGGGAAAAAAAAAGTTCGTGGGGGATTGATAGGAAAGAGGTAATTGGGCGGGATGGGGTACCGGAAAAATTGAAGTGGGGGGTACTTTTCTTTTTTTTTTTTATACTGTCACCATGTCTATATTACATAATGAGAGGCTGAAATTGATTCTCAACCATTATAAAGAGTGGTTGAGATTCACCCCAAAATCTGAAAATAGATCACGGCGGTTGAGCAGCTTTCAAACCCCACGTTTAGATCCAAGGTTTCACAAAGAAAAATATGTTGCCTTAAGCCATTCGTACAATTTAGTGACAAAGTTCATAAATAATCACGTAATCCGCTTTCTAAACATTTAGCTTGCAAGTATAAAGTAATAGTGAAAAAACATAGTAAAAAACAATTAAAACAAGCAAAGTAATTTTTTTTTTTTTTAAATATACATTTTTAGACAATCTTTAAAAAAAATAGACATTCCTTTAAAAGACAGAGAAAGTAATTAATATGATGGTCAATATGAATATTCACGAAATACATAATGGGTTGAAAATACATTATTTTGAATGGGTTACTTTTCCGAAAAATGCGTTTTTCCTAGTGATTAGGAAAAACGTATTTTTAAATGCGCGGTGGCATTTTGTAAATAACTAAAACTTTAAAAAGAAAAACACGCGGCGACATTTTCGAAAATAATCAAAACTTTCAACATCATCTGACACTCTTCAACACACGAACTAGAACTTTGTAACACAACAATTGGTTATCTTAAACACTGCCACTGGTCATTAGTTAATAGTTCATTTATAAAAACTTCAAAATCCTGTTTGAGAGCCTAAATGACATTTTTTAGAGTTTTTAACATATATCACCGGACAGCCGTGTGGTTTTTGTAGATCTCAAAATTTCTTTTGGAAACAAACCTTTTGGCTATCTGTTTCAAAGGTTCTGACTATCAGTCTCAAAAAATCTAACTATCAATCATCAGCTTATGCGCATTGGCTATCAAAAATACTACAATTGACTATCAAAAACACTAAAAATGACACTAAAATACACTCTCACTAGGACTAAAAAACTCTACGAATGACGCTTAACAAATATTCTCACTCGCGATAAAAACACACATGAACTGGCACAACAAAATACTTGCATTGGCACAACCTTTTTGAGTGATAAATACTGTCAGCCCATTTTAATAAGTTCTGATTAATTACAAAAATGTCGTCCAAAAAAAACTAGCACGAAAAAAATGTATGGAAATAGACGACCTGATAGAGATGAAGCGATTTGATTCTCAAGTCGCTTTTGTTGGGTTTTGATGCAGCATACGCAGCGGAATAAAAACAGATAAAATCAAACACCCAAGAGCCCGGATCCGTGCATGTTGATGAAGAAACGATTTATTCGTAGGAATTATCTTGCTTCATTGATTATTGTATTTTGACGATCATGAATCTCAAAGTAAATAATCATACCTCTCTATAATTTATTGTTTCTAAAACAATGGTTTGTGATTTCCAAAATCACCATTAGAGGCTGTCAAACCCGGCTTTATATCTTATATAAGGGTTTGACCTAATTCCGTTTGGGATCGGGATTCCTTTTTGCAGAAGAAAACTGAACAAACTGTACTGGTACGGGACCCCAGCCGTACGGCTCAATAAGAGCCGTACTCCTCTAAAGCCCCCGTACGGATCCAGTTCTAATAATCCCAGATTTTTTTCCTTTTTCAATCCGTTCTATTGTGTGTGTGACCCAATAGGATTATACTATGTTGGCAACGAGTCTGAAACAGGCCGAACCCGTAAGTCATAAGCGGACTCTAACAAACCATTATGACTACCCAATTAGTATAACTTTGAAAGCCCAAAGTAACCTTATAGGACATATCATAATCCCTTTGTCACGCGATATCATATTGGAAATAAGTCATGGTCCACGTCAACTTATGTTGTCCAATGCTTTCTCGATCTCGAGTAGATTGATATGAGCAAATAACATTGAACACTTCAATTCATTTGCGTACGGCCGTACACTATTATCAATCTCACTCATCGAGTGGCCAAGCAGATATCTCTCTTGAGAGAGGGACAAATCTCATCTTAACTTATCATTCTTCCCTACAAGAATCCGATTATGCCAATCGTAGCCTTTATAACCACCCGGTTAGGGGTAGCGTTTGAGTACGTCAAATATAATGTTCATCATGTTGAAGACTATGATAATCTCAGGTCTAAGGATAAATGATATAACTATTATGACATTTAATTATGACATTTGACCATGACATAAATCTCATAACGGGTCTATCCAGTACTTGTTCTCCAACATGTACCCACAAGTTTTATCCGCATCCTATGCGCTATAATTATTATATGATTATCCATTAAACTCGCCCTTTATAAGTTCTAGGGACAATGATCATTATAATAAACATGCAAAAGATATAATAATCGGGTTTGTTATCTCTATAACAACGAAGCTATGATATAACGCCTATGCCTTTCTTAAGGGCCTAGGGTAATATCCAACAATCTCCCACTTGCACTAGGCCCAATCAAAGTGTATCAAATACCCATTGAGCTTAGTTATGATCTCCATCATAATTGCAAACGAGCTTATGTAGGATAATTAACCTTGTTATTATCATAAGGTATTTTGCATATTTTGACATCTCCCATCTTTGACGATTTCTCAAGTAAGATAGAAACGTCTGAGTATATGTTTAGATAAGATATTAGTCCCTTGACTTGTGTAATAACGATTATTGACACAATGAAGGTACATCAATTAGTAACACTAGAAACGATTTATAGTTTACTAATTAATATCTCAATCCAAACAATTTTTTAGTTGCATCTCATGCCATTAGATACTAAACCTTTTGTAAAATAGTAATGGTCCATTTAGAACTCTTCTAACACCATTAAAAAACGTAAACATGTATTTATACTGCAATGTTTATCTTTGTTGGTTTGTAAGAATGCATCTATGTAACTATTACAAGATCATCTTTCATTCCATCAAAGATCAAGAACGCATCATTTAGTTCCTTTTAGAGAACATAATAGTGTTTCTTAACTAGTGAATTTCACTAGGATCCGATTGGTATTATCTCATCATACTCCAAGTATATGAGACATCCGGTCTTAGTACATTAACATGGCTTACATGATAGATCCAATTGCCGAAGCATATGGAATCCTAATCATGTGCTCTTGCTCATTAGTCTTCCAGTAAGTCTAAATCTTGCAAAGATTAATGCCATTAGATTTTCGCAAGTAACCTCTCCAAGAGTCTTGCATAGTGAACTTTTCACTATCTTGTCTTTATTAGTACTTTGACTTTAACCAATCAACGTTTTAGATTTATCTCCATAAATCTAAATTCCAATGATATAGGTGGCTTTATCCAAGTTTTTCATTTAGAAACTCTTTCAGAATGAATTATATGTCAACCACATATATATGACTAGGAATAATATTACGCTCCCACTAAATTTATTGTAATCACAAGTCTCATCTCTGATGAATTCAAAATCTTTGAATACTACATCAAAATGAAATTTCACTCCAAGTAGTTTGATTCAATCCATCTCATGAATTTCTGCAACTTGCATATTTTATTAGAATTTTATGGATCAATCAAAACTTTTAGGTTGTATCAAACACATCCTAATGTAAGTTCCTGTTAAGGAATATAGTTTTGACATCCATCTGTCATATTACATATTCTAAATATGAAGTCATGACAATTAGAATTCTAATAACATTAAGCATGACTACGGGTGATAAAGTTTCATCATAATCAACATTATGAATTAACTTTATTCAATTAGTCGTGCTTTATAAATATGCACCTTGCGATCCATGTCCATTTTCTCCAAGAAAACTCATTTTCTATCCTATGATTTTTAAGCCTTAGGATAGAACAATCAAGTTCGAAACTTGATTATGATGCATGGATTGCACTTTTAGAATTTATGACTCCAAGTCATTGATCTAAATCCGGATCAGACTTTGCATATTTATAGGTAATAGGTCAATCATTCGCAATGATATCTTCCCAATTACTTTCTATTACGAGAAATCAATATTTCTTGTTATAGATAGTATCCTATCAGTTATGAAAATTTCTTGTGTATACTTGAATGAATTTCCACAACTCCTTGTGAAACTTTATTCAACTTCCATCTTAGGTTCCATGTCATTTTCTGGGTCTCGAACTCTTCGAGATACATTTTACTCCCACTAGTTCTTTAGAGATAAATGATTTATCTAGAAAGTGCTACTTAGAGTAACAAACGATTTGTACTCTTTAAAGGGTGTATAATCAGTGTCATTAATATATCCCATGAAATTACATTTATAATATTTAGGTGTGATTTTGTCCCAGACAACACTTTTCTCAAAAGCATCACATCACAAATATTTATGAAAGACAAACCAAGTTTTCTTTCATCCCATATCTCATATGGCATCAGTCGAACCTCCTTAGATGAAACTCAATTTAGTGTAAGTATAGCTGTTTCCATCACATAATCCAGAAGGTTAATTAAAGATCGTCTTTGACTTATCATGAGGCAAAAAATAGCAGTTTGCAGACAATCTGCAGGTTTTTGTAAACATGAGCCGTACGGCTCAGTACTAGGCGTGCGCCTAAATTGAAGCCGTACGGATGTTGTTTCCAGTTTCTGTTTTTCATATTCTGCAGACTTTCTGCGGAATTCTCATAAAGTTCAGAGCTCAAATATTCATTACATTGATCAGATCAGAGTACACTAATATTTTGCCATGAGATTTTGGAATCCTTTTTCCAAGCATTGTTACTTTAATGAACTACATACATTAATATGTATTAGTCCAAAAGAGTACTTCCTTTTACTACTATTAGTAAGAGGTGTCTTAATCAATTTACAAGATTCACATAAATCACATGATTCGAAATTATGCGAATTTAAAACTCTGTCCCATGGAATTTTAGATATGCGTTTCTTTTCATTTGATATAGACATTAATGCGTTTAAGAATGCAACGGTTACATCCTTAGATTCATATTTCCATTATTTACGTTATACTCATTATTTTGTTCTTCCAAGATAAGGGTATAAAGTCTCATTTATATGATTAGCAATGCAATAAAGCAAATCATATTTAATGGAACATGAACGACATAAACCGACTTGGTTAAATGGGACCCATAAACTCTGGGCTCTCATACCATAAGGCCCATCCAAAGAGGCCCACAATCTTATATGCCGACATACATTACGCCGAACAGGCAGCCCTTGCCTAGGCCGAGGTCCAATAAACCTAATCCATAGCCCTTTGAAGAGGCCGAGATAGATGACGGGCCGACTTGCCAGTCAAAACCTCCCATTATCGCAGGGAGTCCACTTACAGAGTTTTATTACAACTCTAACAGTGGATATCCTTATCTGAACAAGGATATCTCTTCTACAAGACAACTGGGATACCAATCATCCTTATCCGGAGTCTATCTCCAAGGAATACGAGTCCCACAGTAATACGGGCTCCCTAGCTTCTCTAAACAAGATGGGACTCATTCACCCGCGCCTATAAAACAGGTCATCACCACAGGAGATGGGTAATGAACTCTTTGGCTCTAAACTAGTCAATTGATTTCTCTATTCATTCACTCGTATTCTTACTCTCACGCCGGAGGGCCTTCGCCGGTGAAGCTCCGGCGCAGTTTACGTTTGTTCATTGTGCGCAAATCCGAACGGGGAAGATCTCATTGCTGGATTTATCCGAACCGCTAGACGAAGGGATGATCCGACACGTTTTTGGCAGCATCGGTTTCGTTCTATTGCCGGGAAACGTCGTTGGAGAATCTCTATTCGGAAAACCACAAATTTCCCCATGTCTAGAACTCACGTCGACGGTCGGGAAGCTAGCGTTACACCAGACGCTAATCTCAATCCGCCACCTCCTAACGTGGCAAATGACAATGTTCTGAATCAAGGCCTCCCTCCTCCACCTCAGGGAGGCGAGATGCACACCCGTTCCAGAGGGCCGGCGCCTGAAATTGCACACCAGTATGGACGACGAAGACGGACGACTTCACGTCCTCAGCTTACCGAGGCTGGCCCTTCTAGGCCGGCACCAATTGACCGAAGGGCATTGTTACATCATAATCTCTCAACCCTTCAGCAACTAGCTGATGCCCAAAGAGATCTTCTAGAATTTGATCCTGACCACTCCTTGGCACCCTTCGACCAGCCCTCTGGCACGAGAGGAGCTTTGGGAGGCGGAGAAAGAAGTGACCGAAGGGAGAACACACGCACTGAGGACAGACGTCATCAAGAACCGCGTGACGCCCCCCCAGGAAATCGAGCTGCTCCACCAAGCCGACTAGAAGGTCGACTTGGCCCAATTAATCCCGATGGAAGAGATCTGAGGGATCAAATAAACCGTAGGAGAGAGGAGGAGGCAGAATCACCAGATGTGAGATTTCTAGGAGAAAGACGGCGATGGCAAAATCAAGATCAAGTCCCACCTGTAGACAC
This sequence comes from Campanula takesimana, assembly GCA_026119855.1. Lineage (NCBI taxonomy): Eukaryota > Viridiplantae > Streptophyta > Magnoliopsida > Asterales > Campanulaceae > Campanula > Campanula takesimana. The sequence continues at coordinate 130,168 of JAOWBW010000755.1, read as the reverse complement.
CCCGCCTTGGACCTCTCACCCTGATTGCATACAAAGTATTTTTATTTAACTTATTTTCATTAATTTCTGTTACTTCGGTTAAGTTCCTAACTGATTCCGTTAGTTTTGGACTAAACTGCATAACAGAGTTAACTTTTAGGGTCATTCTGTCATTCTGTCATTTTCACCCGCGGGCACTTCCGGCACTGCCAGTGAGCCGCGCGCGCGTCCCGCCCCAAAAGCCGGACCCGCGCGCTTCCCACTTTGGCAGTAACGGATTGCACCTTATTTCCCTCCTTTTTCTTATTTACAAACATCTTTTCTTGATCACAAAAAACCATCTTTTTACATCCACATTCATCCCCCCTTTTCTCATTAACTCCCAATCCCAAATTCTAAGCCTTTTCCCAAAAACTAATATTTCTTTCATTTATTATATGATTTCTTTTATTTCTTTTATTTTTCTTTTATTCATTTATCTTATTTGTGATTGGCTCATTCCATTTCACATGGATGACCAATTTCCCTCCATCATTTCCCTCTTTTTTTTACCTATAAAAACCATCACCTCCTACCTTTGAAAAGGACTCCAACTTTGATTCATCAACTACATTATACACAAATTCTCCCAACAAGAGTTCTTAGTAACAAGACTATACACAAATTGTTCTACAACAATTTCATTACAACAACAACACTTTCAAGTCAAAGTTCCAAGTCCTCTTTCTCAAGGTACAACTCCATTTTCTTCCTTTGTTTTCTTATTCTTGATGTATGCAATCCCCATTAATGGGACATGACCAACATGACTACTTCACATATTGAAGTCAGTTAAGGTTATCTCCCTACATTTTAATCTTAACTTTAATTCACCATGTTAATTTCTCTTCATCTCTTAATGTAATTCTTTAACATTACTTGTTACATGTAATCTTTATCATTAAATAAATAAAACAATTCTATTTTATTTCCCCTTTTCTTCCCATCACAATTGTTAGCACATTTCTACTTAATTAATTGAAGGACATGTAAATATTAGAACACCAATAGTAGCAAGACCCGCGTAAGCGGGGCGGAGTGGGTGTTTAAATACTTCCCACTCCGTCACCTAATCCCCGAACCCTTCTCTCCCGAATCTCTGGTTTTGTACATAAATTAGGCTATTTCTAGGTTTTTCTTATGTTCCTTTAAAAACATAGGTGGCGACTCTAAACAATCTACAACAAGTTAGACATCCTAGGATAATTCACCGCTCTAGCCAAGCCGTGGTTCCCCGGGGTATCTACAGTGGCGACTCTGCTGGGGACGATAGAGGGTTAAACTTGCGTTTTCATTTTTGGTGTTCTTTTATTCTGTTTTCTGGGCATTCTGGTAAAAAGGGTAGGAAGCGCGCGCCTCCGGCCTTCTTGTCCTGAAGCGCGCGCGTCCGACCCTTATTACCAGAATCGCCTGCCTCCTTTCTTGTTCTTCAATTCCATGTTTCTGTGCTAACAAATTCTGCAGGGGAAAGTTTTCTTAATTAAGGGTCAAGGCAATCCCTTGAACCCGCTGATTTGCAGGTTCTCACCCAGAAGCGGGCGCCTCTACCCTTCTTCCTCTCACGCGCGCGCCTTCTGAATAGGAAACCCAATGCGCGCGCTTCTGGGGGCATTCCCGGAACAAAACAGTGCACAGAAACAGAACAGAATGACAGTGTGTGGGCACCGGGCCTGCACAGAACTTGTTTTACTTTCTGTTTATTTTTATCGGTCACACGGGTGATTCGAAAGTTGTAATTATGTGCTTATTTGTTTTTTTATTTCTTTTGAAAAAAAAAATGTTTTGTCACATGTTAGACCTCACACTACATGCACATATTCTTATCAACTGCTCACTATCGAGTCGCACAAGTCCAACCCCAAACCCTTCGAGGCCCGTCCTAGAAAGTTTCAAGCTCCACTCGACCTTGGCTCTTTCAAAGCGGTAAACCTCAGCCCGTGGCGTAGTTCATGACTACATGCCGGGGGTGACCTTTGAGCCCATATTCAAGCCGAGCACAAGCCACACAATTCTAGTCTAGGGTCTAACACTCCGTGACTCAAGTCGGTTTCCATGTGCCGAGATTTCCCTAAACTAATGTCTTCAAATCATACATGCCAATTTGTTGCAATGGACGAAATAAAATTCCGTCCCCAAAAGTGGCTATTTTGGACGAAAATAAAAGCCGTCCCCGCATGTATGATTTACTACATTAATTTAGTTTAATCCCGACACATGTAGGGCTCACAAGCGTGGTGGAATCCGATGAGTATATGGGACCGCGAGAAGGTCTATATACTAGTGTGACGATTCCACTATTTTTTCTAGAAACCCCAAAAAGGACTCCGTCCTTCCGACTTTGTAAATAAAAAAAAAAAGAAAAAAAAAGTCATTTTTCTCTATGTGGTTGAGTCTTTTTCCTTGTTTGTGGGTTTAATCATATTACTCAAAAGGTGTTTGTGGGGCCAACCTAAGATCAACCGTGCTCTTCCAATAGGTCCAATGGCTTCCAACGGCAACAACAACAACGGTGGAAATGATTTCGTGTCCAACGAAAGGTTACTCAACATAATGAAATCAATGGGGGAACAAATGGATAGGATTGTCGAGGATGCCCGCCGTAAAGACAATTTGTGGCAAGCCCGTTTCGATATCGACAAGAGGATTCACAAAGAAGAGGTTTCTGAACTCAAGGCCCGTCTTGATTATGAAAGAAGAATTCACAAGGAAGAGGTTTCCGAACTCAAAGCCCGTTTGCAAGAGCTCACCGACAGCAAAGCAAAGTTCAATGATAAAGCATGCTCAAGTGGCCCGACCCTCAAAAGCTACAAAGGTACCACCAACAACCGAGTTTTCACTCCTCTCCAAGGAGTAACCCAAGCCGAGGCATTTGAAATTTTGGTGGCAAGAGGGAAGATCAAACCTTTGGAGGGGTACAAGCGAAGGCGATACTGAAAAATCATGCTCATGGTGAATGGTGCGGCTACCACAAGCATAGTGGCCACACTACCGAAGGGTGCTTCCTTCTCCGAAACATCATCCAAGATTTGATCGACAACGGCGAATTTACCGTGGGTGAAGAGCAACTCATCAAAGAAGTGGCTTGGTTTTGAAATGGGGCTTCAACAAAGAGGACGACGACAACAATCTCCGTTTCTCTTTCTCTACCTAGTAGTAGGAATAAAAAAAAAAAAAAAAAAAAAAAAAAGAGTCAAAAGTCCTCTTTTGTGTGCATTAATGTTTTCTCTCGTCCCATGTTAAGTGTCGAGTCTTCTTATCAAATAAAAGTCGTTCTTGTCCTTATACACTCTTCCAAGTTGTTCGATCTAATTCTTGGCAAAATGATGAAAAAATGTCTAAACAAGTTTTAGAACAAGGCTATCACTTGAACGCCTAGGGGCTAAACATCGACGCCAACATCAACGACGAAGCCAAGACAAACAAGGTGGAGCAACAATCATGAAGAAGTCAAGCAAAGTTTTCAAAGGGGGATTAAAAAAAAAAAAAAAAAAAAATAGAGCTCGCTAGGTTGAAACCATCAAATCAACCTAGGCAAAAGTTAGAGCACAAAAAAAAAAAAAAAAAAAAAAAAAAAATCCCCCTCAATTAAATAAGTTCACATCAAGATCATCATCATCATCCACCAACGAAGGACGAAGCAACAATTCATCACGAAGAATGGAAAATCCACAAGAACTACGGTGACCTGAGCCTCTACACTGGAGGAACGTAGGCAACCTGCGGGTCCGGTCTCATGCAAGAAAGAAGATATGTTTAGCCCTAGCGCGTTATGGTGATCGGCCTTCATCTCGAACTTGTTAAGACATCTTTGTACGATTCATTTGCCAATGAATTAATCACCAAAAGATTGAACAACTTTCTTAGATCTGGAATCATTTCGCGTTCCTTGTCGAGTCTAGGGCTTCTATTCTTTCTGCATACTCCCAATTTCTTGCAATCAAATTGGGTCTTTCCTTCTCTTCTCTCTTAATGACTCACTTGCCTTCGCGAGTCATTCAATTCAATAAAAAATACATGTCAATACTAGGGACACTTCTCTAGTCAAGTCAATGTCACTCATCATTAGTGACAAAAGGTCTCCACCGCAAAATCACATGTCTTATCTTCTCAGCTAGAGTCAATGCACACTTCCTCATCAATTGAGTAAAAAAATAAATAAATAAATAAATGATGAAGACGCAAAAGAGATGCCCGCTAGATTGAAAACCCGAAAGGGCGGTCTAGGCAAAAACAGGGTGCGTCATAAAAAAAAATGAGAGAGTGAGAGAGAGAAGGGAAAGAGAAATGGAGATCCCCGGCCTCTAAAGAAGACAAGTTCTACATTGAATCTCCTCAGCAAGTCAATTCCCCACCGAGTCAACTTTGGGATTGCAAAAGCTCGACAAGATATGGCACCATCAAAAGTTGTCTTGGGTTATCGGCATCATTCTCCAGTAGTGTGCAATTTTGGGTTCATGAAAAGAAGGCCCGTGGTAGCCAAGACCCATCCGAGAACGAGCCCATCATAAAAGGGCACGAGGTTGCACAAATAATCCCTAGCTAGCCAATTGGCTTGGGCAGCAAATAGCAACAACATGTGTCTCAGTTTTCAAGGCTTCTTCAAGTATGTGCTTCTAAAGTACGCCGAAAGGCTCCCGAGAAATGGAGTAGCTCTTGCCCTATCCTCTCATGTTTGTTCCCTCGCACGAGGACGAGTCACTCTTGCTTTGCTCAACAAATGGTGACGCCCTAGGGGCTATGTGACCCAAGAACAAGGGATTCTTTTGCTTCATTTGGCAATCAATACGCCCTAGGGGCTATGCTCAAGAAAGATGTGTGAGACTATCCTCAAAGTCCCTCAAAAGGGATGTCAAAAAGCCCTCTTGTCATGTGTGCCCGTGCTCGTTTCCCCAATCAAGGGTGGACCTTTCTCGCAATCAATGATGGCACTCTAGGGGCTATGGTCAAGTCTTAAAGGCTCCCTCGGCAAAGAGCAATTAACTCCCCAGCAGTATCCCCAGCCAAGTCATGTGCAACATTGGAAGCTTCCTCAATTCGGCACCGAAGGTCTCAACGGGCTTCGCAATCTACAATCTTTTGGGCTACGGCATTACAGTAATTCAAGCAAAGGGCAGTATTAGGGCTTCGCGACCGACAGTCTTTTGGGCAACAATACTCGAGCAACGCAATTTGGGAGTAGTCTCCATGAAAGGGATCAAGCTTCAAAGGGTCTCTCAACACTTCAAGTCAAAGGCCTCTTGGTTTTAAATGAAGACTCCGATGTTATGAATGAAGTTGATGATTTTTGTTAGAGCTCACAGCGAGATTTTGAAGGAAGTCTCAGAGAAAAGGAAAAAGATTCAATATGCTAAACTCTAATCAAAACAGGGTTATAGCGGGAAATGCCACGGCCAATCCCAATGTTTCTGCAATTCAGCACCCCCTTCTCCAAGATCAAAAGCACAAGGTGCAGCTCAGATAAAGTTGGGCCACAGCACTAGTTGCATCCGAAGATCCGTCATTAGTTCACCTCAAGAAGAGTCAAGCAAGCCTACTCATTTGAGACTTTATCACGCCAAGACCTTATCCTCCGCGACCTCGACGGCACCGCAAGACATTACTGCATCCTTTGACATAAGCCCTCAGCCATTTGGGTATCGACCACAATGAGGCCATTCATCTCCCCAGTAAGAGCAAGAAGGAAATCTATATCAAGAATTCTACCAAACGGTACATCCGCTCTCAATGCCGAGCCAATCACGAGATAATTTGGGGCTTTACAATGAACGGTCCTCACATCCCGCCATCTACAAGCCCACGACACTTGGGGCTTTGCAATCTCTTGAAGCTTGGCATCAACGATCTCCTCTTGGGGCTTGCTCACTACAACAACAAAGGGCGATTTACTCGAATGGGCCAAGAGCTGATTTATCTTGGAGCTATGCAAGTCCCTCAAAATTTGGCATCAAAGGCATTCTAGGGGCTTTACAATCAGCAACCCCTCCTCTCGGCATCAAAAGCCTTTTGAAGCAGACAAATCTCTTGGGGCTAGACATCAATCTTCGTTGGGCACGACGACGACAACGACAGAATTCAAGCGAAGCAATCTGGACTTCGACTGAACATGACTTGATCTTGGGTTGGCTTCTCAAACACACAATGGCTAAAATGGTTCACCCACGAACTAAAAAAAAAAAAAAAAAAAAAGATTTTTTCTTTCTTTTTCTCCTTCTATGTGCAAAATTATGTGCTTTACTTTGCTTTGCTCCATAGGTTCTTCCCCAGAGTTCTCCATCATCCTTGAACTACGTAGGCAGCCTTTTGGCACGACCAACCCATCATCCAGAGTACCATCTCGCCAACCTAACATCAAGGGCATTCTCTCATCAACATCTAAAGAATGGACATTCTCCATCAAAGCATCCTCCGCGGACATCAGGAATCCATCTGCACTCAAGCGGCAATGGTAAGTGAAGGTATGAATACATCCAATGCTTTCCTCAAAATCACACCGCACACAAGATCACTCTGTACATTCTTACTTCTCTCTCATTGCAAGAGTGTTCCAAAATCCCATCACACCACGAGCACAATTTCTCTCTCTTCATTTCACACTTCATGCATCTTCTTGTAAGAACACATATACCTGTCAAGCACACACATAACAGGTACCACCACGATGTCAACAGCATCCGCTACTCAAGGCACTTCATCCCCACCAGAAAGTGGTCAACCGTGCCCACACCCCACAAAGTCAACAACATAAGCTCCCATGAGCTCCAAGTCGGCAACTCGGTCTATATCGAGACAAGCTCCCATGAGCTCCAAGTCGGCAACTCGGTCCATATCGAGACAAGCTCCCATGAGCTCCAAGTCGGCAACTCGGTCCATATCGAGACAAGCTCCCATGAGCTCCAAGTCGGCCACTCGGTCCATATCGAGACAAGCTCCCATGAGCTCCAAGTCGGCAACTCGGTCCATATCGAGACAAGCTCCCATGAGCTCCAAGTCAGCAACTCGGTCCATATCGAGACAACCTCCCATGAGCTCCAAGTCGGCAACTCGGTCCATATCGAGACAAGCTCCCATGAGCTCCAAGTCGGCAACTCGGTCCATATCGAGACAAGCTCCCATGAGCCCCAACTCAACAACTCGGTCCTTATCGAGACAAGCTCCCATGAGCTCCAATACAACACTCCAGCAAAAGACGCTCACATAGGGAGCGCACCCCTATCTCTAGCAATTTCAAATTACTGCTTTCATCGAGTCTTTGCTTTCTTTTCTTTCTTTTTCTTTGTCGATGTCCTCGGCGGGTGTTTTTACTTTCGTCGACGCGTTTTGCTTTGCAATCCACGTCGCCGAGGGGCTCTGTAGACACCCCGCCTTGGACCTCTCACCCCGATTGCATACAAAGTATTTTTATTTAACTTATTTTCATTAATTTCTGTTACTTCGGTTAAGTTCCTAACTGATTCCGTTAGTTTTGGACTAAACTGCATAACAGAGTTAACTTTTAGGGTCATTCTGTCATTCTGTCATTTTTCACCCGCGGGCACTTCCGGCACTGCCAGTGAGCCGCGCGCGCGTCCCGCCCCAAAAGCCGGACCCGCGCGCTTCCCACTTTGGCAGTAACGGATTGCACCTTATTTCCCTCCCTTTTCTTATTTACAAACATCTTTTCTTGATCACAAAAAACCATCTTTTTACATCCACATTCATCCCCCCTTTTCTCATTAACTCTCAATCTCAAATTCTAAGCCTTTTCCCAAAAACTAATATTTCTTTCATTTATTATTTGATTTCTTTTATTTCTTTTATTTTTCTTTTATTCATTTATCTTATTTGTGATTGGCTCATTCCATTTCACATGGATGACCAATTTCCCTCCATCATTTCCCTCTCTTTTTTACCTATAAAAACCATCACCTCCTACCTTGGAAAAGGACTCCAACCTTGATTCACCAACTATATTATACACAAATTCTCCCAACAAGAGTTCTTAGTAACAAGACTCTACACAAATTGTTCTACAACAATTTCATTACAACAACAACACTTTCAAGTCAAAGTTCCAAGTCCTCTTTCTCAAGGTACAACTCCATTTTCTTCCTTTGTTTTCTTATTCTTGATGTATGCAATCCCCATTAATGGGACATGACCAACATGACTACTTCACATATTGAAGTCAGTTAAGGTTATCTCCCTACATTTTAATCTTAACTTTAATTCACCATGTTAATTTCTCTTCATCTCTTAATGTAATTCTTTAACATTACTTGTTACATGTAATCTTTATCATTAAATAAATAAAACAATTCTATTTTATTTCCCCTTTATTTCCCCTTTTCTTCTCATCACAATTGTTAGCACATTTCTATTTAATTAATTGAAGGACATGTAAATATTAGAACACCAATAGTAGCAAGACCCGCGTAAGCGGGGCGGAGTGGGTGTTTAAATACTTCCCACTCCGTCACCTAATCCCCGAACCCTTCTCTCCCGAATCTCTGGTTTTGTACATAAATTAGGCTATTTCTAGGTTTTTCTTATGTTCCTTTAAAAACATAGGTGGCGACTCTAAACAATCTACAACAAGTTAGACATCCTAGGATAATTCACTGCTCTAGCCAAGCCGTGGTTCCCCGGGGTATCTACACCACCCAGACAGGATCCACCTCGTCATACTCCTCCGAGACGGCCTCGTGATGATCCAGACACAAGTCGTATTGTTGGAAGGGGCCGAGACAGAGAAAGAGACAGGCCGAGAAGCTCCCATCGCAGCTCAGGGTTCAGTGAGCAAATCATATTGGATTTGCAGGAGAGGATGGACAATATAGAGATGAACCAGGGGCAGAGGAAGCCAAAAACCGACTACGACGCAATGCGTCCGTTTGCTCAGTGGATAAAGGATTCTCCACCCAATCCCCAGTTGAAGCCTCCCCACCTGGACAAGTATTCTGGCAGTATAGATGCCATGGACCACCTACAATCTTTCGAAGGAATGATGGCCTTGGTTTCCAACAAAGACGACGTACTTTGCAAGGCCTTTGCTAGTACGTTAGTTGGAGCGGCTAGGTCTTGGTTTATGGACTTGGAGAGAAGCAGCATCAGCTCCTTCTCCAAATTAAAGTCAAGTTTTCTAGAATATTTTCGCCACTGCCGGGGCTAGAAAGAAAAGATTGTCGGATCTGGCAAACATAGTTAAGGGAAAGAGCGAGTCGACTATGGACTTTTACAATAGGTTCAGAGACTTGGCTGACTCAATAGAAGGGAGACTTACAGACAGGGAAATCATAATGTGCTTCTATAATGGACAGAGATCAGACGAGCTCACCTATGAATTGTCGGTAAGAGAACCTCTTACAAAATCTGAGCTGTACCAGATGGCCTACGCAACGGCCACGGCCGAGGAAAAAAAGAAACTGATGTCCGGATACAGAGATCGAGACCGAGAAGGGGAACATAGACCACTCACTTCTAACTCGGTCCAGGGTACCAGTGGAAGTGGTAACCGAGGGAAGAACAGAACGAGACCGACCAAGGTCTTCACCCCCCTTACCAAGCCGATTTCCGAGATCATGAACCTGGTGAATCTCCCAAATCCAAAACCCCTTAAAGATAACCCGAAGTTCCCACGAGACACCAGCAAGTACTGTGCCTACCATCGAGATAACGGGCACGAGACGGATAACTGCTTTGCCCTAAAGAAAATACTACAGAGGTGGGCCGATCAGGGGAAACTAAATGAATACTTAGCAAATAAAGACAACAAACGTCCGAGAGAGGATGAGAAAATGGATGACCGCGAAGACAGGCCACCTCGGGCAAAACTGATTGGTGTAATCAGGGAGGAAATCCCTTCCAACACCAAGTCAAAAGAGCAGATCTATGAGCTAAGCAAGGTTTACCATATCCCCCCTTGGATTCACAAAGGGGAGGAGGTGATTAGTTTCTCCCCTAACGAGCTGGCCGGAAACAGGGCCATGAGAGAACAGCCGTTGGTCATCACAGGCCGAATCGACAACTGCGAGTCGGAAAGGCTCTTAATAGATTCTGGGGCCGCTAAAGACGTGCTCTATTACAGAACCTTCAAGGATATGGAGTTGCTAGACACCATGCTGACCCCTTACAATGGGAGACTAGAGGGATTTACAAACCACAAAGCTGAGGCTAAGGGAACCGTAGACTTGGTGCTAGAAGTCGGCGAATTCCCCTATAAAACATCGGCAACGATTACCTTCATCGTTATGGATTTGGCAAGTGACTACCATGCCATCCTCGGCTCCCCTAGTCAGGGAAAACTGGGAATGGTTGCCTCCTTCCCTCACCAAAGGGTGAAATTCCCAACCCCAGAAGGCGTAGGCTGCGTCCTCGGCAACCCCAAACACTTCTTAGAGCACGTGATGAGGTCAAGAAAGGCAAAAGCCAAGATGGAAATTGACACCCCAGAAAGAAATGTTACTATATCAAAGTCGACCATGGTCACTACATCAGCCCCTAACATCTGCGTGATAACAGTAGACATACCTGAGGAATGGGTCGTACTGGATGCTAAAAATGCCATGACAGAAACCGAGGTGACCTACGGGTTGGAAGGATATGGTTGTATCTCCATAAACACAGCTTCGGATGAGCCGAGTAACTCTGGCCTCGCCCTCGTCCCAAGCTCGGGGGCCACAATACCCGCCCACATGGATGCCGAGATTGACAGACTTCTAGATATGGAGAATTTGAGCCTAGAAGGAAAAGACAAGGAAAAAGTAAAGCAAATCATCGTGGAAACCTTGGAGTTCAAGGACGGTCCCTAGCTAAGACCAGTCGACCAGTTGGATGAGGTCGTCATCAACCCCGACTACCCATAACAGAAGGTACGAATTGGGAAACAACTCCTCCTGGAAGAGAGAGAAGAAATCATCAATCTGCTTTAACCTAGACGTGTTTGCTTAGAAATTTGAAGACATGGTTGGAGTTAAAGAAACCATTGCTCTCCACAAACTAGAGGTGGACAGTTTCTTCAAACCCGTCAAGCAAGGACGAAGGATCTTTTCTATAGATAAAGAACAGGCAATCCAGACCGAGGTGGATAAATTGATGAAGGCCGGGATCATCCGAGAAGCGACATACCCCGAGTGGCTGGCTAATGTCGTAATGGTGAAAAAACAGAACGGCAAGTGGAGAATGTGTGTCGATTTCACATATCTCAACAAAGCATGCCCCAAGGATAGCTACCCCCTACCCAGAATAGACAAGTTGGTCGACTCCATAGCTGGACACCAAACCTTGAGCTTCCTAGACGCTTATTCTGGTTATCACCAGGTCAAAATGTCCGAGGACGACATCGAAAAGACCGCCTTCCAAGCAGCATGAGGGATCTATTGTTATGTGATGATGCCTTTTGGCCTCAAGAATGCCGGCGCAACTTATCAAAGGATGGTGAACAAGGTGTTCAAATCCCAGATCGGCCGGAACATGGAAGCCTATATTGACGACATGGTAATAAAAACCAAATCAGGAAGCCACGTCCCGGACCTGGCGGAGACTATAAAAAATCTGAAAGAAAACGACATGAAGCTCAACCCAAGTAAATGTGTTTTCGGGGTCACGGTGGGCAAGTTCCTCGGTTTCATGGTTTCCCAACGAGGCATCGAGGCAAATCCGGAGAAGATCCAGGCCCTGGTCGATATGAAAGAGCCGACGTGTGTAAAATAGGTTCAAAGGTTGAATGGCAGGGTGGCCGCCCTGGGAAGATTTATTGCCAAGTCGGCAGAAAAGTCGTTACCTTTCTTCAAGGCCCTGAAAGGAACTAAGGACTTCGAGTGGACCCCAGAATGCTCAGCTTCATTCCAGCGAATAAATGAATACTTGGGTTCGCCCCCATTGCTTAGCAGTCCGATTATGGGAGAAACACTCTCCGTATTCCTTGCGGCAACGGACAGAGCCGTGGCGGCCATGTTAGTACGAGAAGATAATGTAATTCAGAAGCCGGTGTACTATGTAAGTAAAGCATTGTTAGATACCGAGAGAAGGTACTATAATGCCGAGAAGATAGCATATGCCTTAGTCATTGCTGCCCGAAAACTACGTGCATACTTCTCCGCTCATCCCATCACGGTTTATACCGACACGCCGCTCAGAAAAATACTCCACAAGATGGACAGCTCGGGCAGATTGCTGAACTGGTCCATTGAGTTAACTGAATTTGACATCACTTACAAGCCGAGGAAGAAATTGATGGCGCAGCCTTTGGTTAATTTCCTAGTTGAGACCGCGTTCTCCAGTGAGCATACACCGACAACAAGAAAGAGGAAGTTTCCCATGGACAGAGAGCCCTTAGAAGAATTACCTGAGGACTGTTGGATCTTGTACACATATGGATCAACAACAAAAGGAAGAAGTGGAGCCGGGGTATATTTAACAAGTCCAGGTGGCGAACATGTGGCCCGTGACTTCATCAGATTTAAATTCTCAGCTTCAAATAACCAGGCGGAATACGAAGCCTTGATCTTAGGAATAGAAAGGGCTAAATTCTTTGGTGCGAGTAAACTGGTGGCCTACAGTGACTCCCAACTAGTGGTAAACCAAGTGAAGGGCGAGTACAACACTGAGAACCACATGCTGACTAAGTATAGGGACCTCGTCCTGAATCTCACTAAGAACTTGGAGTTCTGGGAAATAAGGCAAGTAGGACGAGAACACAACCTGGAGGCCGACTTGTTGTCAAAGATGGCCACGTCAGAAGAAATCAATCCCCTTATCATCTATGTCGACCAACTAGCTTACGAAAGACTAGAAATCCTAATTCTAGATGACGAAGAAAGAACCTGGATTGACGATTACAAAGACTACATCGAGAAGGGCAGGCTACCGAAAGACGAGTTAAAGTCCAAAACGATAAAGAAGAAGACGGCCAGATACATAGTCTGGAACGACATTCTATATCAAAGGTCATTCTCCAGGCCTCTCCTAAGATGTGTTTCCCCTAAAGATACCGGGAAACTTCTCACCGAGGTACATGAGGGAGTTTGCGGAGGAAACCCGGGGGCCAGAACCCTTGCTGACAAAGTAATCACACTTGGTTACTACTGGCCTAACTTAAGAGAAGAAGCCCAAGCCTACGTAAAGAAGTGCGACAAATGCCAGCGCTTCTCGGACCTGCCAAAGGTGCCACATGTAGAACAAAGTCTTATCATACCGACATGGCCGTTTGACATGTGGGGGGTCGATATCATTGGACCATTCCCCTTGGCAAAGGGGAACAACAAGTTCGTAATTGTAGCGGTCGACTACTTCACCAAGTGGGTGGAGGCTAAGCCCTTGGCTAAAATCACAGAGGAGAACGCCATCAACTTCATCCATGACTACATATGGTGTCGGTTCGGCGTCCCACATTCCATCGTGACCGACAACGGACTCCAGTTCTCTGACGCCTTCACCGAAGAATTAAATAGACTAGGAGTCAAGCACACAAAGTCATCGGTCAGTCATCCTCAGGGAAATGGCCAAGCCGAGGCAGCAAACAAATTAATACTGAAATCCCTGACCAAGAGTTTAGAAGGAAGTCAAGGAAAGTGGATGGACGACATTCCCCTTGCTTTATGGGCAGTTCGTATAACCACTCGGGGGTCAACTGGGGAGACTCCCTTTGCATTAACTTACGGATCAGAAGCTATGTCTCCCGCCGAGATGGCCTTACCTACCTTCAGGGTGTCCAATTATAACGAGGTGGTCAATGAATACAACCGACTCCTAGACCTAGATCTAGTCGAAGCAAAAAGGCTGACGGCCCAACTCAGAATGATCAATTATAAGCAAAATACCAAGGCCTATCATGACAGCAAGATAAAGAAAAGAGTTTTTGAAGTCGGTGACTGGGTGCTCAGAAAGATCGAGTCGACACACTTGAAGGCTCAGCAAAATAAACTCTCTCCAACTTGGGAAGGTCCCTACATTGTTACTCACGTTATCAGAGAAGGAACCTACATGCTCAAAACTCCAGAAGGAAAAGAGCTTAAACACCCATGGCATTCGGAACACTTGAGGAAATACTATCAGTAACTCCTCGGCACCCTATCTATCTTTTTGCTTTCTAGATTAGATTTGCAGTCTCTAGTTCATAGAATTTACCAAATTAGATATTCCTTTATTATTATCAATAAAAGTTTTCCTTTTTACAACTCTTATTCTTGAGCACGGTCCAAGCATTACTTAGCAATGCCGAGATCGTCATTCCGAGTTAAGACTTAAACGTCATGACTCAAGACAATCAAAACCTAATTCTGTCAGTTAGTGCTCTCAAATTTGGGTTAAGATTAATACATCTAGTTCCCATGATAATTTGAGACTAACCACGAATTAGTTCTTACAAATCAAGCTCCTAACGCTCGTCACGGCCATAACGGTGAGCGACCACGGCCTACGAACATAGCCTAACTCGGCTACATTCAAAAGATAATTCTATCGGCCGGTGCTCTCAAATTTGGGTTGAGATTATTACATCTAGTCCCCATGGCAATTTGAGACTAGCCATGAGTTAGTCCTTACAAAATCGAGCATTTAACACTCGTTACGGACCATAACGGTGATCGACCACGGCCTACAGCATAGCCTAAACCGGCTGGCATATCTCGTCACTTCAGACTGTTAAGACATCTCAAACCGAGATAAAGTAACATGAACAAATAACGAGATAACACTTACACAAGTTAAGGAAACGAGGGATAAACACCTCAAACCGAGGTATACAAATCCCTACAAATAATAAGTTTTTACGCCCCCCAGTCAACACTGGGCCCAGGCATACGAATACTTGAACAAACAATAAGTGTTTAAAACCCCCCCAGAAGACGCTGGGCCGAGTGAGACAAATACTTAAAACAACATTGTTTCAGGCCAAACCGGCTTTCAGATACTAACAAAAACAAAGTTCAGGTCAGACTAATCAATGTCGACATCGGCCTCCTCTTCGACACTAGCAATCAACTCATCGAGATTCCCTTCCTTAACTGGCGGAGGTACCCACGGGGGTTACCCTCTTTTCGATCTCGGCTATGAATCACCCTCAGGCCTTTGTCAAAATACGGAATCAAGGAGTGGGCAGCTCGAGCTTCAACCCCGTAAGCATCCTGGTTGTAGAGACGAGCAAGCTTGTCAAAAGTTATATCAACTTCGGGGTCGATCCAGAGAAGACGAGACAGATTTGACCAAGCATCATTGTAAGTAGTGCCGACTTCATCTTGAATCGCCGCCTTCATTGATGCACCCTTCTTGAAAGCCTCCACCGCCCTCATCTCTCGACTCGGTATGCTCTCCTCTAGTTGGGCCAGCCTCTCCTTAGTAGCATTTTTCTCTAACACGAGGCCCTCCGCTCACTGACGCTCTCTCTCAAAATCAGCCCTCGCCACAGCAGTCTCCTCCTTGGCTGTTCTCATCACCGTCTCGGCACGACGAACCGTCTCATTAGCCTCTGTCGACATGTCTGCTGCCTTCTTTAACTCAGCTTCAAATGAGGCCTTCTCCTTCTCAAGGGCTTCCACCTTGGCCTTCAGCTCAGCATTAGAGGCACGAAGAGGCTCGACCTCGTCCTCACACTTCTTAGCATTACTTATGGCAAACTGCATCAACGCATATTCATGTTGGCTATGAAGCAAGCTACAAAGAAAAGATCAAGACGTCAAAAGCAGGACATTCACAGTCACAACAAATAATGAAATACCAAGTACCTCACTGATAAGTAGGCCCTTGCGGTTTCTGAGTTGCGTGAAGGTCGGCCTGGTGTCCACCAACCTTTGAATAGTTCGCTGGTTCATGGCTCTCTTGATGACGGCCGCGCCAAGCTTAAGGCCAGGACCGGAGCGAATTGAATCGTTAATATCCGGTATAATCATCACATTTCCAAGGGCATTGGCTAAATCGTTGGTGTCGGCTTCAGTAGGGACCGAGGCCGAAGCCGAACCGCGGGTCGAAGGGGTCCTCTTAGAAGGAGGCTCCGAAACATCCCCAACCTCTTCCAACGGCCTCTTCCCTCGATGGCCCCCCTGGTCCACCTCTGTCTCGATGTGCTGGCCTCGACTATGGCCCAGCGAAGGATTAACATCCACCTCAGCCTCCTTATCCACAACCTCAATCTCGTCTCCTTCTCCACGGCTTCAACTTGGACGACAGGGGGACCCGTGGGAATGTTGGCAACTCCTTGGGTCTGCAGCGCCTCCTGCCTAGCCGTCATGTCGGCATGACGCTTTTCAATACCCCGGGTACGCGATAATTGTTTTTTCCTTCTCGCCGCTATGGTGGGGTCAAGATCCTCATCGTCGATAATCTGGACATCCTCCATGGAAACATCTGCACGAGAAGAAAAAGTTAAAAAGACGGCTAGAAACAATAAGGGAAACAGAAAAATACAAGCATGGAAAGGAAAATACATCCTATAATATCTTTGGCCTTGAGACACTTGTCGGCCTCGGTCTTGCACACAAGGCAGTCAGAATAAAAGACAAGATCTGGTGAATAACCCAATCCGGGAGTCGATAACCCTTTCCACCACAACTCTCGGCCTAACACCAC